>QPKB01000010.1:32551351-33151351 GCA_003546025.1 Camphora micrantha
CTTGACGTACATGGAACAATGGATGCACAGGAAAGAATTTACACCAGAAAACATTTTTTTAAGAAAAAGTGTTGTCCTTGCATCTTAACTTAATTTCATCTTTCAAATCTTGAAAAATGGCATCCAATTCCAATGTATCTACACCATCTTATCATCAATAGCCCATGCAAACCGCCTGCTTCATTAAACTAATGATGTTGGAACTTTGGATGTGAATACAAAGTTGATTGACTTGAGGGACCTAGACTCTCGTCACAAATTTACGGATGACCACATGATTTGATGATTATGACCATCTGATTAAGGACCTCAAAGTTAAACATCTCAAATATATGTATCCATTATAAATCCAAATTAAGTTGTAATTCTCACAAATGAATAGTTATGAGTCGGAGTGCCTAACTTAGAAAAATAAAATAAGCTGCACTCCTTTACTGTATGTCAAAATATAATCCTAATCCTAGTTAATAGTTATCACTCTTAAATTGAGAGGTTTCCTTTTAGCTGTTTAATTTGAAGGAGTCCACTACTTCAAGCCTTCTTGGATGCTGCCAATCATGGAGTAAAGTAGGGAGGATATAAAGAAACTGGGTATAGGTTGAATCCTTTTTTTTCCAAGTCAAGTCCTGGAAACCAAGTAAACACATCATGCCCCACAACAAAAGGTTGTGTCATCTGGGTAATCTGGTAAAATAGATCAAATGTCAAGTTTTCTCAACGTGGATAAGGGTTTGGCAAGAAATTAGCCTTATTGGATAGTCAAAACCAAGTTTACGAGTGTCTTTGGATTTACTTTTTGTTTATTTTTATTTTATTTTATTTTATTTGCAATTAATTCAGTCTGCTCAAAGGGCAAGATTTTTTTTTTTTTTTTTTGCAAGATAAAACAGCAAGAAGGGAGAAAGGACCAAGAAAAAAAATTTAATGAAGAGCATAGAATATCATTTTATGTAGAGATGAGCACAATAAAGTCAAAAGATGACCCCTAGATGGATGAGACAAGCCTTAGATGATGATGATATTGCTTCGTACATTTGTTGTGACAAGACCGTGGGAGTTAATACAGACACATACATGAACTATATTCTCTATGTCATTTAACAACCTTTTAAACCAAATGTTGAGGCCAACCTTACTTAAACTAACTCACCAAAAATGCAGCTTCCCCATGTTTTAGTACCATGTCAAAAAACAAAAACAAAAAAATGGGTGGAATGAGTAGTGTTTTACAAGCCATTAATCTAACGATGGCCCATTCTGATTGGAATGACATTTGATTAATCAGCTTGGATTTGAGAAGATAGGATTCTCTATTGATGTAATCCATTGTCCACCAATATCCCCATACACAAACATATCGGGACGTTAAAAAAAAAAAGAAAGAGGAAGTTGTTTGGTTTTGTAAAGGATATATTAGTTAGTTTGTTGTGTATTTGTGTTCCAAATTTGATCATGTGACAGGCGATCCTCATGTGTTTAGTTTCATATTAGATCTAACATGAACAAAGACCAACACAAAGAGATGGAAAATAACTAACTTGCCTTTCCAAGAAAGAAAGAAAAGGAAACTAGGATGGATTTATGAGCACATATACATTCCTAGCCTCCTCTCCATTGATGTCCCACATGATCTCCACTTTCATATATAGTAAATCAATTACTGTCAGTTTTCATCAATCCCAATTTGTATAATGTTGCTTATTAGGCCATAGTAGTACTCTATAATCTAGTTTGATCTTATAGCCCTAGTCATCATGACCCGTCATATGCCCAAGATAGATAGTAATAATTGGTGAACATTATAACAAATACGATTAAAGCATTCAAACTCCCATGTAAAATATATATAAAAAAATCGCATGTAAAACAAGTAGTTGTGCAGCAACTACATGGTTGGAGTAGATGGTACGGATGTATAAGCAGCAACCAGTCCTACTGAAAATACATAATTTGATTGGATTGATCAGCAACACCACCCGAGAACGGTCACTTATCTCACTGATAAGTGTTGACAGTTCTCACCTGGTTGTTCAGAATTCGAACTGTAGCCGGGTACGCCACCTCTTTCCACTTATATAGGCCTCCTTCCCACTTGTGCAGACTATCTTCGCAGGCTCTCTATTTAAGGGAAAAAAGAAAAAAAAAAAAAAACCGTGGACCCTCACAAGAAAAATGCCCACCCCTAGACCCCCAAAACAAGACTATACCTTAGACACATATAATGTATTGGTCCAGATAAAATCATTACGTGTAATATAAGAAATAAACAAGTCAATGGATTCCATAAACTTGCTGACCTGCTGATCAAAGGAGACATTATCTTGTCTTTTTTTTTTTTTTTTTTTTTCTGTTCCTTTTTACATAAAATGTTCCAAATTGAATAGTGTAATATGATGAGCAATCCCACTTTTGTATTCAAAAGAGTAGTTTGGTATTGTATATTTTGAATTCACTCCCTTAATTTAGATGAAAATGGAATGTTAGTGATTGGTAATCATTCTTGAATTTAGATATTTATTTATGGCTATTTAAATTTGTATCCAGTTTATAGCTCTCTTGGAAGCAACCTATCATGGGGCCGGTAAAGTAGGGATAAAAATAAGTCAAGTCTTGAGTTTTCTGTACTACTATTCTTCTTCTTCTTTTTCTAGGTCAAGTCTTTCCAAAAACCAAGTAAACAAGATTTCATTGCCATAATTTATGACATAAACAGTTTAAAACATTTGGCTAATCAAGTAAATATAGATAAAGATCTGGATCGTCACAAAAATGGTTTTAGGCCGGGTTAAATGTTTTGTGATTCAACCCAACTGAGTTACCAATCTGGATCGGCGTGCGCCAATTTCTGGAGTCCCAAAGTAAATGATGCAAGAAAAGGAGAGGAACAAACAAGTATGAATGAGGAGTGAAAGGAGAAGGGAGAAGTAGAACTCGATCAGATAATCCTAAGTAGATGGGGTAATGCCTAGCTCAATAATGAGCCTTCATAAAGTTTGGTGTGATGCGTTGTAATTAGATATAGCATGGCAATTCTGCAACACCCATATTGTATGCTCCCTGACAATCACAATCATAAATTTGAACTCTAGCATGAAAGAGATATTTCATGCATACTAAGGTTACGGATACTTCATGTACATTCTATATTCTGGTTCAATTTATATCAAAACCATTCCTAATAAACAAAAACTATTTTATTTCATGCATACTAAGGTTGCAGATCATTCATGTGCATATCATATTCTTGCTCAGTTTATGACAAAACCATTCCTATCAAACAAGAAGTATCTTATCATTTCTCTTGTGATATCTCAACAGACTTAAAGGTTTAGTTGAGCAAAAGCCACTGGAAAGTTCAATGGACTAAATCCTTTAGCCTCTTCTGTACCCTTTCACTCTCATAACCCACTCTAGAGCTTGAGACCTGCAAAATTGAAAGAAAAAAACGTCTTTAAACTTCAAACCTTTGATTGAATTAACCTCAGAAACCAAAAATTATGAAGTGAATTGGTAGCCACCTGTGAGTGGAGTACATGAAAACAACTATCAGCCACTGAATACTGATTGGCGCTCACAACTTCAGCTCCTTCTTCTTCAAGAACAGTTATTACATCCGAAAGCATGACATTATTCTCCAAACCACTGATCAAAACCACCTTCAAAATAGGACCCAAGTCGCTTAATTCAACGACGGGTAGTCTGAAGCCCGTCACCATTTTACCAATCGTGTCATTATTGATTCCCTCAGCAGCCATCACTAAATCTCTCTTCCTTTTTAGTTCATTGATTCTCTGCTCCGTTTTCTTGATGTAATCTGCAGCTTGTTCAAAGCTATCTTGCTGCGATAGTGGCACCTATGCAAAAAAAAAAAAAAAAAAAAAGCCAATTAGAGAAGAAAGAAATAAAGACGGTTGTAACGAAGACAGACTATCAAGTTTGATGATCATAAAATAGAGTTGAAACATATAAAACCTTTTATGCAGAGTCATAAAATTCAGAAGAAAATCACCCACCAAAGAACTAAAGTGACCATAACATCAATAGAGTATTGTAAAGAAAGTTGGAATGGAAAGGATGTATTCATCTGGGATTAGATTATATTAGGTTTGGGATTGACAATCTTATATTTCTGCAATCTAATGCCAAGTATATATTTGCTAAAGATTTATACAATTTTTCCTCTTTCTCTATGTTTAAGAGAGGATTAGTGTAGCATATTTTTGAGTGTTCTAAAGAAGTAATTAAGAAGATTAAATTTCCATTCAATAAATCACTCTAACCCATTTAAGATACCCCACAAATAAACCCCCAATGTTTGATTTCCTTTTTAAAAAGAAAAAAGAAGAAAGAAAGAGAAAACAAAAATCTACTTCTTGGATGAGCTAGAATATGGTCTATATGTTTCTCTCCAACAATCATTTGATGCTTGGATTCAAGATTGGATCATGGGGTGTTTTGACATTACTGTTTTAGTTTTCACAGCATTAGTTAAGAAGGCTGAAGCAATCTAACAACATATGATAAATCCCGAAAAGGCCAATATTTAAGGTCCTTAGATCAAGAAAAGTACAAGGTCTTATATCTAGCTGATTAAAAGCCCAAATTCGGACAAAAAGTTTATGCATAAACGAAGTCGGTCTCTCTCTGAGGGTTATGTAGTTTGAGGCCTTATACCAAACTCATGTACCCAAACAACAACAAAAAGGCCATGTATTGAAGTTTCTCTCTTCCATTTATATACTGGCAATGATGAAAAAATAATGGTATAGACATACCCTTGATTGGTGTTGGGGTGGGATGAGAGAGACAAGCTCCCTACATATGTTCTTCATATGTATTCTTCTGTTTTTCTCCACTGTCTTTCTTTCTAGCTTTGGTCCTGAAGCCTGGCCTCTCTTCATCTCTCTCTCTCTCTCTCTCTCTCTCTCTCTCTCTCTACTGGCAAGACAAAAGAAGGAGTATTTTATGCTATGAAAGAACACACAGGCCGCCAGCCACTACTGGGGAAGAAAGAGAGACTTTGAGTACAAGAAAGGGAGACCGAAAAGGCTTTTATTAGGGTCTTTTGTGGCATCTCTCAAGAGTGTATTTATAAAGGAAAAGTGAGTACTGTGCAGTAGTGGACCCTCTTATAACCAAGCAAAAGTGACCTTCAACTGTGATGAACTTGACTTCCAAAAATCTTGACTTATCATGTCCGCGGTTGCACCGTCCAAACTTTTCAAACCCCTCCTCCTTCAATCCTAAATTTGTCGAAAGACTGAAATACGAGATTTTAGGGGGGGTCCCATTAAACTCATATGTTAGTGGTAGATTTATTCAGTCGAAAGTTAATTGCATTTGACATTTCTAGCTAGCCTTTGGATCTAACTATTATTGTGATCAAATGATAGCCGAAATTAAAATAGCTTGGCATGTTAAGTCTCGATGTTATCAACTCGGATTAGATGACTAAAAATATATAATGAAGTTCGTTTTTTACGGATATACGCAATGCTTGTTTTTCAAGAGGTAAAATTTAAAGAAATTTTTGGAAAATAATCTCAACAGTCAAAAATTTCCACCCTACCCATGTTTAGATAGTCATATATAAGAAGTGGGAAAGTGAAGTCCCAGTTGTGAAAAGAGTTTAGTTTTATTTCTCCTGTTGCCGAAAAATTATACTTCATTAGTGAACTAGTTACTTTACTACTTACAACTTCTCATCTCACTAAAAATTACTTTACTCCCACGAAAGCACAAGCAAATATTTCTTGCCTTGCGCCACCATTACCTTCCTAGTCTCCCATTTACCTTACTTTATTTTACAGGTGAGTTATTAAAACATTTAACATCTCATCTATTTATACATCTGTGAGGGTTACGGCTAGTACACTCTACCAAGATATGCGGTGCCTCACCTGACAAATTGACTGTCAAACAAGACCACCATTCCTCCCACAAGTCTAACAACCCCACACCCACCCCTCCACACCCACCCCCACACCCCCACCCACACTACCAGGATATGCTTGCAGAAGTCGTGAATCTAGCCCCACATCCTCCTGAGACTTGGTGCAATGAACTTTCTGAAAGGAGAATATGAAATTAGTGATTGATTGCTAATTTGAAACTCATCATCTTTTCACCAACTACTCTGGCTTAGCAACTAAGACATGGTGAACTAGAGTATGTTTTGTTACAATTTTTTGGTTACAAGAAAGTTGCCTACCTTACCAATTTCAACCATCGTCATTTTATTCTCTACCTTCTCTAATTTAAACAATCCTCTTCTAGGTGATTGGATGTGACAAAAAGGACCGATCAGGTTAGGTTTCAGTAAGCTTCATAGTTTACTTTCATAGTCAAGTCAAGAACGCACGTGACCCATTTTCACCCCAATATAAAAAGTAGCAACATGCCCTTCATCTTTCTTAAATTTTAACTAGAGAGATTCAAACTGGAACAACCATAACTATGTCCCTATTCAGGCAAGCTACAATGCTCATGCTAGTCTATACTAAATTACCATGGACCCCAAAAAAAGGAAATTTTATTTTTCTTTTGCTATTTGAGTTGTCTTATTCATAATTTATTACTAGCACCATAACCCATGCTAAATATGGACATATTTATCAACAAAAACTACAGCACCATACATAAAAATCAATAGCAACAGAAATTGGGTTGAAAAGAAAAAGAAAAATACATTGAGTAAGCAATATATGAGATTTGGGATGGAAATAAAGTTATTTGAAAAGAAGAGGGAAAAAGTGAGAAGAAGTAGAGTAATTGCATGTAGAAGTGAGAGAGTTAATAAGTCACAGTCAAGATCAATAGTTGCAGTCAAAATTAACTTTAAAATGTTTGGCTTAACCCTAAATATAATATAATTGTCGTCTTGTGGTCAGTTTTTTGTTTAGAGCATGAGTCAACATCTACATTTTAGCATGGGCTCTTTATTGTACGCGTTTGCTGAGGGACTAAGTGGGGACGTCATTTCAGTACGTTCACGTGACGAATGGTACGTCTTACGGATCATCTTCGGGGATGGGTCTGGAAGGTTGGAACCATTGGAGGAGATGATGTAACACCAGCTAACAGGTTTACCTAAAAATAAGTAATTCATTTACATGCTTCTACCTTTTCTGATTTTGTATGATTATTACAGGCATGTATAGAGGTGTTCACCGGCCAGTCTGGGCCGGGCTAAGGGATATCCAGGCCCAACGCAAGCCCAATACAGGCCGTAAAAGTTAGGCTCGAGCTGGCCCATTTAATCAATCGGGTTGGGCCGGACCGGGAATTTTATAAATTTTTTGAGCATTTGATCAAATGTCTGGAATGGACTGATTAAATTAAATTACATGCATTCTTTACATGGGCTAGGACAGATCGGGCTTTGGGCTTTTCATCACTAAATCCAAGTCCGGCCTAATTATTAAACAGACCTTAATAACATATCCAAGCCCAGCCCAAAGTGGGCCGGCCCATGAGCACCCCTAGCCATGTAGGGGAGCAACTTGGGTGAGTTGATCCTGGACCCAACCCAACCAAAAGTGAAAATTGGGTTGGGCTTGTTAGGGCAAAGCTCAGGCCAAAATTTTGAAACCACATGAAGTTGAGGTTGGATTAAGGTTTGGACTTCAAATATCTATCTATCTTTCTTATAGTTAAGGTGAGATTCGGACTCAAATTTTGTAGATTTCCATGAAGTATCTTCTCAATTGCTTCCTTCTTTTATTCCGCAAGAAGTTCTTGTCGCATGTAACCATTTCTCAAATTTACAGACAAGCTACCTTAGAAAATAAAAGAGAGGTATCATAAATGGTAGAGTCATAAAAGAACATGGTGGGGGAGAAAATCACCCTCTTGCATTGGGCTAGTTTTTTACGCTGGATGGGGAAAGACTTTGGGTCTTTGGGACTCTGTTTCATAATTACTCTTTATTTTTCCATTGACATGGTGTGCTATTTAGGGGTGTTCGTGGGCTGGGCTAGGTCAGGCTGAGGTATATTCAGGCCCTGCCCGACATTAGAAACACATACCTAATTAAATTTTGTGGACTTTTTAGGGCTTTTTGAAAAAAAAATTGGGCTTTCAAGAAAATATTCTGCCTAATTAAATTAATTACGTGCACTCTTTATATGTGTTGGTCTTTCTTTCACTTAATCCAAACCCGGCGTAATTATTAAAAGCACCCAAATTACATATGAACTAGCTCTATTGTTGTTCCATGAATGTAGAAAACATTGCTCTCGTATGTCAAGTCTTTCATCCTGTCTCTCTTGTGGTTTTCTTCCAGTTGTTTTTAATCAATCAATTTCAAAACGAGTATCTGCCATAGCTACGATACGGACCTTACACTTGGTTGTTTTAACTTGTATGGAAAAGAAAATAAGAGCATTTATGTTTGTTGACCCAAGTTAGGATGAGGACAGATGACGCTAAAGAAGACAATGACATCATGTAAAGTAATGTATGAGCTAGAAGTGTGAACATGTATGAAATAATAAGGGTCATGGGCCTCATGGCGTCATGACAAAACGAACCCTCGAAATCACGAAATCTAAGTGAATCCTCTGGGCAGCGCAACATTGATCACAGTGGGGTCAGTTGATCTCACTTAAATCTAGAAAGATATTTAAAAATCAAAAGTTTAATGTTATGAATTCAATCTTGAGTTTGACCGACTCAATTTAAGAATTTCACCCCTATATTAGCTAACTTTACACATTTTCTTTATTGCTGTGGTAGTGAATAAAAGTCACCATAAAATACACACCATTTAAGTTAATGGGAAATCTGTCTACCAAAATAAAATAAAAATTAGTGAGTCCACATTGTTGATATGAGCTCTAGCAACGAGTTTTTAGAACTTAAAAGAATTAGTGACATTGCTATAAAATTAGTGGAGACAAAGAAGGACATCGTGTACCAATTGATTTATTAACTTTTAAAATTGGTGTTGATTTTACCAGTAACGACTACCACGGTAGAAAGAGCTTTTTCCGTAATGAAGTACGTAAATAACAGGTTGCGTAGCCGAATGAGAGATCAATGGATGAATGATCATTTGGTACATATATTGAAATGGATGTGATTGCTAGTGTTGATAATGAAGCTATTATGCAACAATTTCAACACATGAAAACTTTGAGGGCAACTGTAGGAGTTTATGTATTTGGATTTTCTTTTAACAATAAGAACTATTAGTAACAATATATTAAAATTTCTTCTTCTTTTTTTAGAATTCAATATTATATTTATCGGATTATCGAAAATAGATTATTTATGAATTCTATGTTATATTTGTTGAATTATCGAAAGTAGATGATAGATGTTGATAAAGGGAAAAACAAATTTATTCGATTTACTAAAAATAAGTCTTTTATTGACCCCATTGACTTAAATTCCTAGAGCCGCAACTCCAAAGGGTTGACCTAGTGGTCAGGACCACGGTTCTTCCCTCTTCCGAAGCTAGAGGTCTTGGTGTCGACCCTTGGTTCCCCCATCTTTACCCATCTTCAGGAACCAAAGGTTTGGTCCACTTATGCTACCGCTTGGGGGCCACAGGGGTTTTACCCGGCTTTCCTTTGGTCATGGAGGGATTAGTCCAACCCAAAAAGTTGGGAACCCTCCATTAGCCAAAAAAAAAAAATCCTAGAGCCGCCACTAATGTCCATAGAAGAATTTTGTAAATGCTTTTCTAAAATGACAAAACTATCATCCATCTCTTCGACTGAGCCTCTGTTTCTAGTTGCTACTTTCCGCCCTTAAATTTTTCCCACATTCATTGATTTATAATTTAGGGATTTTGACATATTAGTCCCTCTTAAATTCAAATTTTCCAATTTCATGACCAAAATTCAGATAATGGCATTTGAGTCGTGAGACTGACTAGAGACGAAACAAATCTAAGTTACTTCTCTGATTTATCATGCTAAAACATCTTTAGAGTTGCTTGCTCTTATTGATAATACGGAAATATTCAGGTGAGAACTAATTCTAATATATTATATGAGAACTATTTTTGTGGGGGCCACCTAACAACCCATCCAAACCATGTACAAATAGGGATCCCTCTTGATATATAGTCACTTAATTTAAGGATTGGCACACATCCGAATGGACTGAACCGTTGGATCGAGGGTTGAATCTTTTTTTTTTATATGAAGCCATTAAACTTGTGAGTTATGGATGAAGGGGTTAGGGGCATGGGTTTGAGGTCAAACTTGATATTTGGGGTGGTCTCACATAGGTCTTTACATCCCCCTGGTCCCATCCCCAAATGAGACCCTCATTTGGACCCCACAAAAAAGTTCTCATATAATAGTTCTCACCTGAATATTTTCGTTGATAATATATTGTCTTATATATAGTTCAATGAATGAGGAGAATCCTTTTAATTTTCTGTGATTTATATTGCTAATTTTTTTCGGATTCTTTGCTTTGATGTGCATAAAAAACTCTTGGTCAGGGGAGGTGGGTTTACGGTGTCTATGACAAACTGATAAAAATGATCAGGTAAAGTGATGCCTAATGGGGAAATGAGGGTTGCATACTTAGTAGGGCTTCCCACTTCACAACCAACTATCAATGGATTGATCACTAGGTTTTATTCCTTTGTGTGCAAGCGCACGCCCACTCCCTACGCATGCAAGCATTATCTCCCTAGTGTGTGTTGTGGTATCCACATATGCGTTCGTGCTGGATAATAATAATAATAAATAAATAAATAACCAAGCTTAGTAAAAATAAAAAATAAAAAATCTAATTGTGACCCCCTGCCACTTTGGCATGAGCTTTTGTCCAATGACAAGACTATTGCCTCCACATAATCTCATTTTGACTTGCACGGTCTTGTGGGTTATACTTACAAGTGGGCAAGTATATTTAATTAATCATGCCAAATGTGGGGCCCAATCACGTGCCATTGACTTAGTAGAATCCATCCGCGTGATCAGACCAAACAAGGAGACTCTTGAAATCTCTATAATTTGGAGAACATGAAGCCCTGCATCTAATTATTTTAGTCAGTTAAGGAGAGAACACTTTGTCCATTACCTTTTGAATTGCATATAGTCAATGGTTTTAATCCGCGGCAAATCCATGGGAGAATAGTAGCTTTGATATCTGCCTACGACAAAGGAAGCTCTCTCAACTTCTTCTTTCAAAACGTGTCCTTTCAGTGTGTGTCCTTTCAGAGTGTGTGAAAAATGCATTTTGAAATCAGAACCTTTTTGTCTTGATTTTCAGGGAGAGAGTACAGGTAAAAGGATGGTGTTGAAAGCAAAAACAGGTAAAGTGATTTGGTAGAAAAGTGAAAACTTTTGACTTTCACCAACACAACACAAAGGCATCATGATCATTTTAGCCGGTAAAAGTTGGGTCAGCCTTGGATTTGGCTGAAAAGGACCTAATTGAGAGAAGTTTGAATGTTAAGAATTTCTTAGGTATTTGATAGATATTTATGATTCATCTGTGGACTATTTTCTCGTGTTAGAAATTTATGATTTGTTAGAACTTTTGACTCATTTTCATAAAAGTATATGAAAATTTGAATATTTCAAAAGAATATATAAGTCTTCAATAATTTTTTCAATAGATCAATGCCTCTCTGTAAGAAAAATTTTAAAAAAATTACAAAAAACACCCTTAATTATAAACCATATATATGCACTCATTCAGATTATTATAACCATTCAATGAAGCTAGGTTTTTAATTATTTGAAATCCATATAAACACTCTTTATTTAATCATCTATGCATAAAGGTCGCTAAAGTGGTCGCCACTGGGTTATTTGGGTTGAGTTTGATCATTTCTCATGATTTATGAAAGGAGGAGTTTCTAAAATGACATAAAGGCGTTTTTATCATTTTTTAAAAAAAAACTTTTTTACAGAGGGAACTTATTCAAAGAAATGTGGAAGACTTTTATACTCTTTTGAAATATTTAAATCTTCTTGTATCTTTTTTAAAATGAGCCAAATATACTTTTTTAAAGTTTTTCCTAACACTTTTACCAACAAGAAACTAGCCCTTTTTTTTTTAATCAAATGAAAGAAAAGACCAAAAGAATACCATTGACTTTGACTAATGTAGAATAAATAGATTGAAGTATGCCTTACGGGCATTGAGAAATTTAATTTACTAAGTTTTGACATCGATTTTTGACTGTAGGGATCAAAGTAGTGAGAACCATAGCTCAGCTATTTTATTTTATTTTTTGTTATTAGAGGTTTCCCAACTATTTGGGCCGGACTAATCCCTCCAGACTCAGAGGGAAGCCGGGTAAACACCCATATGGCCCCAAGGTGCTAGTACTAATAGACTCAACATTCGATTCGTGAAGGGAGAACCAGGGGGTCAATACCAAAACCTTTAGCTCAAGAAGAGGGAGGAACCGTGGTCTTGACTACTCGGCCACCCCTTGGGGTTCAGCAACAGACATCAAAGTCCTCTACCAAGGGGTAAGGTAACCAAGTTTGAGCTCTGATTTGAGCAAGAAGAATACAATCTTTGAGGATGGTTAAAACGAAAAGTAACGCCTGAAACACCTTAAAAAAATAGGTATGGATAGTGTAGCTTAAACTAAGATTTTTGCTTGAGAAATTAATAGTCAAGAGTATCAATTGATAAAACTTTTGTTTATCCCATTTACAACAATGGCCAATATAACATGCTTTGTTATAAACTAAAAGACTTTTAAAAACTAAATGCTATTTTTGAGCAATAAAAGAAGTCAATGTGAGATCTCAATTTCCCATATTGATGGTTTTAGGAGTGTTTTATGCATGGGTAAGACTTAAAACAACAAGTAAGTACCCTAAGACTAAGTTTTATCAGTGTTTCCATATAAGCCATTGTGACCAATTAAAGGTAATGGCAATTATCAAAGTTATATAATAAGGGATGTTGGCCAAGTGGTCAGAACCACGGTTCCCCTTTCTTCAGGAACCGAAGGTTGAGTCCACTTGTGCTACCACCTAGGGGCCACAAGGGTTTTACCTGGCTTATCTCTGGGCCCGGAGGGATTAGTCCAGTTCAAAAGATTGAGAACCCTCCGTTAGCCCCAAAAAAAAAAAAAAAAAAAAAGGGGGAACTAAATCAACCATTTAACCTGTAAAGGCCAACGTTTGGTCCAGCGTAACACAAAGGGAATTTGATTCCATTCAAATGATGACATAGGCATGACATCATAATTATGTAAATACTTTAAAAATAATTATTCCTAAAATATTATTAAAAAGTCAATAAATTTAGGAAAAAAACAACAGAAGGTTTCAATAAGGATTTGACTAAAATTATATTTTTCTAAGGGTGCTTTTGTTCAGAGCATTTTGCATGAAAAACAAAAATGCTTACTGAGAGATAAGACAATTTCAGTGGTTCTATATTTAAATATTTTGTTACTTTTATGTTTTCATATGTGATAGAATTTTGGGATTTGACCAAAATATTATAAAGAACTCTACCAAACCTTAATCGGTAATAGGGATTTGGATTTTGGTCGAGAAGGGGATAACCGGAATTCGGGATGATCTTAAAAGAAAAAAACAAGTGCCCATTACGATATCGCAACCTATGCCTTTATCAAATCTCATTGTTCTCTTGAGCCACACTATCTAAGACTAGGAAAATTAAAGGCATTCTAGAAGAATATTGTGATATATATATATATATATATATATATATATATGTCTGGGCAAATGATAAACTTTAATAAATCTTTCGTCGCATTTAGCAAAGGCACTTGTAGGAAAAGATGCAAGACTATTGCTACCATTCTAGGGGTCAAATCATTATTTGATAATGAAAGGTACTTAGGTAATCCTCTTAAATAAAAGTAAGACTTTTGAACCCCTTATTAACCAAGTTAAACTAGAATCATGAGTTGGCAAGTACCACTTATGTCCCAAGTAGAAATACCCTGGTTAAATCGGTGGCTTCAGCCATTCCTATTTACAATATGTCTATTTTAAGGTTACCTAAGCGAGTTTCCGAGAGCCTCAATGTAGTTTTTCAAGAATTATGGAGGGGCGACCAAGAAAGCAAGAAAAACGTCCACATGATTAAATGGAAAGAAATTTGCAAACCCATTGATAATAGAGGTCCAGGGCTTAGGAGATCTGAGAGTAACAATAGAGCTTTATTGGCCAAAACTAGTTGGGAATATCTCTCAAAACCAGATCTCCTATAACAATAGAGCTTTACTGCCCTAACAAATCCCTCTGGGAGGCCTCAAGTGGAAAGGGGGATTCTTGGTTTTGGAAAAGCTTTGTTGAGACCTTAAATTTTATAAACCAAAATATAGGCTGGATTATTGAGAACGGAGAAAAGATATCTATTTGGTAGTGTAGCTGGATCCTCTGTGAGGATGGTCTTAGAAAACTATTTTCTCCTATTTACAATCCTAATGTTAAGGTTAAGGATCTTATAGATCCAAATGGGGGTTGGAACTTATAATATATTAAAAACCTCTTTACGGACCCAGGGGATGTTGATGATATATCTAAAATGTTTATTTCCTTGGTGTCAAATGGGGATAGGAGAATATAGACCGCTACCAAATCTAGAGACTTGACCACAAAATCAGCCTATAGAAGCATTATCTAATAGAAACTAGATCCCTAGGTCTCTTTAAAAAAATCAAAAATTATTTTGGAAGATTCTTCTTCCTCAAAAGATATTACTATTTGGGTGGAGATGTCTAAGGGGGGCTCTCCCGGTTAGATCCCTTCTAAAGGCAAGATTATGTGTGTCTAATTTTTCTTCCTCTTGTATTCTTTCTACAAAAAAAAAAAAAAGAAGGAAAAGTTTAGACATATTTTCTTTCAATGTGACTTTGCTCGCGCCGTTTGGTTTGAATCATTGTTTGGGGCTTTAACACATAAATTCTCATGTGATAATATTTTATATTGGTGGTTGCGATGTACCACTACCAACAATGCAAACCACCAATCTTTTTCGGATCCCCGTTCTCATGCCTTTATCTTGGGTTTATGGGGGGTGATTTGGAGAATTAGAAATGAATCTATTTTCAAAAGGATAAATCGAAACCCCTTGGGAGCGTACTTATGCCTCACTAGAAGTATGATCTTTCAATCTAAAATATTGTTACCACATATTAAACCACTCCTTCCAACCCCTTACACATGGGATGAGAATCAAAATATGAAAAATGTTGCTATCCGATGTTCTAATGCAGCTTTCAATGCCCCCTCTGGTAAGTCAGCATTTGGTTTTGCCATGGCATGTGGCAGATGACCCATGGCTCCATTCTAGTAAATTTGGTGCCCCACCTCTCTCTCTCTCTCTCTCTCTCTATATATATATATATATATAAATTCAAATGGGTAGACGGTGATGAGATATCTGCCTTTGGATCAAATATAAATGAAAAAAAATGCCTTTTTGCAAATGCATTCAATTGATTTGTACTTTTCTTTCTAAATCGGGTATTGCTCTTGGAACCTACCTTATAGTAGATATTTGTCTTTCCATTTTACCTATTGCAAGAGTATTTCTTAGGTGCTTTGTTCTCACATCATCAAAAGATCCCAAATCCCAAAAAAACTAAAAAAAAGAAGTTTGTAATCTTATCATGTTTTGCCCAGCTGGTTCTACTAAAAGTACAAATGTTTCTTCTTTTAATTTTTACTAATATGATGTTTTTGTTAATTGGTCTTATTTATGATATATATATATATATATATGTGTGTGTGTGTGGGGTGGGGGGGGGGGGGGGGGGGGGTGTTTGGGTTTTGGCTTCTTTGCTTTATGTTTTTTTGTTATTTGTTTTTTTTTCCCCCACAATGACAATGACCCAATGCTCCAAATTTTTCCAAAACATCCTGATTTGGATTTTCTGTAATTTATTTTGTTGGATATTGGATTTTAGCTACTTTCTTATTAGGTTTTTTTTTTCTTAAATCACAATATGATGTTTATGATTATGCTGACAGTTTTTATTTATAAATACAGGTGGTTTTATTTAGATTCATATGATGTTGGAACTCTTAGAGGCTTACTTTTGTATGATAATGATTTATACTTCGTTGAAGTTTTCTAGAGTATCTTTATTATTGTTGTAGTATGGTTGCTAATTTGACTTTTATTCCACTTGTTTGAGAAAAAAAACAATAATTTCTTGTTTCTTGAGGAATTGTTGATGTTAAAAAGCTTGTGTAGGAATTGAGTGTTAGTAGTGGGATGTGAATTCTTTATATTTAATTTACCAAAAAAATAAAAAAAATCATGTATTTAAAGCATGGAAGAATTGGAGATTATGGTTAGCCCTTTTTTTTTTTTTGGTAAAAGAGAGATTATTGGTAGTTGTGTTGATTATTGATAGTTGACGTGGACTTTGACCTTTTCAATTGACCAACGTCCACCCCATTCAAACGTAGATTTTGGGCATGCCACAGGTTGTACTTGACAAAGAAACACATTCCACTTCTAAAAATGTTTATTGCACCAACAATTATATAATATGAAGTTAACTGATTTCAATCAGTCTGATTTATGCAATTTATTTTGACTTTGTTGCCAATTTCTTATGACCCCATAATCCCCATATTTCACGTCTTCCTTTCTCACGTTCTTTCATGATGATCCTGCTTCCCTTTTTTATCTCATGTCTTCCTTCCCTGCCTTTTAAACACATAAATTGGTAGTTCTCGGTGCTGCTTTGGAAACCCATATGATTAGTGTATAGCTGCTAACATGATAACAGTTGTTGGTAAATGTAGGGTATTTAAATATGTAGTCATAGAATAAAAATGGGTTCAAGGTTACATACCCTACCCGATTTTCCCGCACCTATCGGATATGCAGATTTCTAGGTCCATTCTAATCCTTTAGATTGGGAGACTGAATAAGACTCCAATGAAGTGGTTTGAAAAAAAAAATGTAAAATTATGAAATTATAGTGAACATATCCTTAAATTGAAGATAGGCTATAGTACAGTGTGTACATCAATTTTTATATTCATTTCTTTACATAAGACTCTTTCAATACAGAATATCATTGATTTTACTTATCAATTGGATCATATCAAAACACATCTCCAATATTTTATAATTTGAATGCAATCGTTGTTCGATGCCTTAGCACGGGCATCTATATCTCACTAGTTGAAGATGAAACTCATATAAAATAAAATGAAAAACACATATCGAGAAAACTATGGTGCACACCCACTTTCTAAAGTTAATACTAATAAAAAAACAAGAATCATTAAACCATTGGTGGCATCCCTTAAACCAAAAATAATAATAATAATAATAATAATAATAACCATTGGTGGCATCCCTTAGATGGAAATATTTGCCTCTAACAATGATGAAAGTCGTGCAATGAAAGCACACAATGTGGAAACCTCACAATGGAGTGAGAGAAAGTATGGAGCTCATGCAATTCCTTAAAAAGAGTGGGCCCACACGAGGATGGAAATCACATTTTAGCTTATTTTTAATTTTTATTCTCTAATGTTGACTCTAATCACATTTGCACTTTGATAGGTGGGCCATTGGACTTCAAAAGAAAAGGGGAAAAAAGAATTTGCAGGATTTCATTATCTTTTAGATGGATTGTGTTCAAGAATTCAAAGATTCCACAATCTCCAAGACTTCATAATATCTCCCCACAATTGGCATGATACAGGTGGGCCTTACATTGTGGTCCTCGGGTTACATTTGGGAATCAATCTATGTAATGAAAATCTTCTCCTTTGGGAAAAATCTGTGCTAATGGTTACTCAATCTGGCAAGATCTCAAACTCAAGATTGGCCACCCCACCAGATGATGAATCTGAGATGATCTCAGACATTAGATTTGATGAATCTCAGAGAATCTTGGAAGAATATTGAAGGAATATTTAGGAATCATTTCTTGAGTTTTTTAGTATTTAGGAATCATAGTACAATGAATTAAGTACTATACTTTGTAGTGGATATGAAGCATAATGTCAAGGACTTTGTAGTGGCAGAGAATTGAATAAAATAAAGCCTCCAATTCTACAGTAGACGTTGACAAAAACTATATATGTTATGAAAATGATGGGCTAGTTGGGCAAACACAAGTTTCAAGTTTGGATTATGTTTGGATATTGTAATCCAAATGTTTGTATCTTAATACTAGTGGAGCCAATACCTTACAATCTTAGAATTATAACTTGCACTACCTTTAGTTTACTTGTATTGTATGAGCCCCATTGAAGGAATTGTTTGTAGCTAGGATCATTTGATTAAACTGATATATCATATTCTCCCTATACACATCCAAGACTTTCCATTACTTGTGCGATACCCATTAAAGGGAATTTTTTAAGCATAAAGAGGCCATTAGAAAGAGAGAGAGAGAGAGAGAGAGAGAGAGAGAGAGAGAGCAAAACATAGATGAGTGAGAAAAAGAGGGGGTGAAAGTCTACAAGAGAGGAAATGTGAATTGTAAAAGATAGGATTTATCAAGCAGGCCCACATTTGTCCTCAAAAGCCTAAACAAGCCCTCTTTGGTTTACTCTCTTTTTTTTTTTGTTTGTTTGTTTGTTTTGTCAAGAACTACTAAAATGTGTTGTTTAGTCTTTGATTAGAGTTTGGACGCGGTGGTCAGTCATAATAGTCATTAGTTAATCAGTATGATTTTCAGTTGTCTGGGTGTTAGAGTCTTCTTTTTTTAATAATCACATGATACAATGAGGCATTGGAAGGTCCCAAAGCACGGCTAAAAAAGGTGTTCAAACATGGGCCATGGGGCCCATTCTTTGTTCGCATTGGAGACGGCTGAATCAAATCACTTTTGTTGGACCACAAAAATGCTTGATTTACTTATAGAAAATCTAAGCAACTCAAAATAAATGTCTCTCATATATGTTATATGTAAATTGCATTGGAATACGAGTTTGAGCCCATCATTAAATTGATCACTTATAAAACATTTGATAAGTAAAATGAATAGGTAAAATGAATAGGCTATCATATAGCTATATCCATAAACACCTATAAGCATGGAAATACTCAACAACCTATTTACTTGTATATCACTGTGATTGCTAAACTCCTATGAGTGCATAAGCAATGCTTGAACTTGTCATGAGGAACTGGCCGGCCTTATCAACATATTCGTGGATTGTCCATGTAGATCTTCATTAATGATTCCTCATCTTCATGAAGAACATCTCGAATAAAGTGACATTTTGGTGTGGTTTAACCTTAGTGCCTGAAACTTCTCTCGGCCCTCTCGATTCCGCTTCGAAAATGCAGATTCGAAGCGCGGTTCAACCATCTTCGGAGCGCGGTTCGACCGAATATGTAGCGAACACTGCAGAATTTTGATTTTTTGTGCATTTTCTTTTTCTGTAAGCTAGATATTTATCTTTTAAATGAAGAAAATTCTTTTGACTGATTAATTATTATCTATTTTATGTGATCAAATTGTAAAGTTAATTTTTTTCTCTATTTTTAATACTTAAATATATGGATAAAATATATTTGTGCCCATTAGGTAATTGTTTATAAACCCACAAGCACTATATCGTATAAGCGCTCCGGATATATAATTATTTTAAAACTTAGCGTTTCGCTGCTCTGCTCTTATCCCGCTCTCGCTCTGCACTTTGGGCACTTCGAGTTTAATCACTAACAGACTTGGAATTTTAATTATCAAAACGGGCACATAACTTGTTCTAAATCAAGTACTCTAAGTAGACCTATCAACCATATAGCTTTCTTAACGGCCTCGATTGCTGCTATGTACTCTATTTCAATAGTAAAGACATAAGTGTTCAACATAACATCGACTTCCAACTTGATTAGAACAGCTTGGTATCATCTCTATTGTTTCTTATATGTAGGTTAATGAACTCTAAGAAAATATTATTAAATAAGTGAAGGGTGATGGATATAAAGTGGAGATCTAGATAACACCTTTACTTTCCTATATATTAAATATATTGAATTTTGACAACATGGGGTTGTTCAGTTGGTTAATAACCCTAGATATCACATGGCTACTTAGGGATTGATCCCTTTGTGGGCTCCTATTCCTCCCACATGTGGGTGCTTTCTTTTCACTTGTGTGGGCTATCTTGGGTCCAAGTCCCCTGGCTGGGGTACTAAAAAATAAAATAATTCTAGAGCAATAGTTGGACAGTATTTCTCATCTTTTTTTTATTCTATGACCCCATAAAAAAGGTGTTTTAATGCTCTTTTTTAGAAATTTACTTTTAATCTTTATTTTCTACCACTTATGATATATTCAATTCTTATTTATTCTAATTCAAACAAACATCTTGCTTGCCTTTTGTTATACGTTGTACTGTCTTTAACCTTGTGCGACATAGCCATGACCCATGATACATGTGGCATATGGTTGTGCTTTATTTGTTGGAAGACCAATCCACATATAATCTAATGATCCAAGTATAATGCTCATTCCGTGTATGCTATAACTATTCCTCAACAACCACAAATCAATACACCCCGTGCCCCCACCCAAAAGTGAAATGGGTGGACTACTTTAATTGCAAAAAGAAGGAAAAAAAAATCCTTCAATGATGTCTCAACAACAAAAGGTCGTCAGTTTACCACTAGTTTACTTTCTTCCCAGCTTGATAGACTCATTGCCACTCACGTGAATCATCTGAATAAATGATCACTGTATAGTGTATAGTGTATAGTGTATAGTGTATAGTGTATATACTTCCTATACAATTAATGTATTCTATCACTTCATCAAGCATATTAAGGCCTGGTCAATGAAATTGAAACTGTATGTTTTGGTGTATTCTAGGGGTGGCAATGGATGGTGTTGAGTAGAATTTGGTTCGGATTGAGCATTGTAGAATACATGCATGGGCTCAGCCCAAATCCCACTCATTTATTAACAGGGTTCGAAATTTCAACCCAAACACGAAATTAAAAGGTCAATTAGACCTCCTCAGTTCTAATCAATAGCTCATGTTCAAGTTGGGTTGGTGGGTCATACTCATAGTACAATTACTTAGATTAGATTAGCAAGTCAAATAGTGAGAATGACTCAACCCAAAGACAATGCATTTATTGTGAAACTAAACCCTATCCAAAAATAAAAAAGGATCAATCCAAACTATGAAGTACTAGGTTGGGCTTATTGGGTTGATGGGGGATCAAAGTGGGAACACACATTTTGGTTTAGGTTGGGGTATCCTCATAGATCAAAGCCAGAAAAATAAAATGATCATTTCCAAATACACTAATTTATATACGTAGAAAAATTCTCTTGAGTCATTTGTTGCTAGAAAATAATGAACTTCTCACACAAACTTAAAATAAAGAGGAACGTTTAACCCCAAGGGGTTGGCCGAATAGTCAGGACCATAATTCCTCTCTCTTTCGGAGCTAGAGGTCCTAATATAGATCTCTGATTCTGCCCTCTTCAGGAACAGAAGGTTGAGTCCACTAGTGCAACCATCTAGTGGTCATAAGGATTTTACCTGATTTCTCTCTGAGCCCAGAAAGATTAGTCTAGTCCAAAGAATTGGAAACTCTTCATTAGAGAATAAAACTTACAAAATTCCCATAAAACTAAAATCCAAAGCCGCCCACGTGGAACGACGTATATGTGTTTCAAAGTATGCCCTTTGAGCAAGTGGGTCATCATCTGAAGTGGAAGCGAATCAAGGGGACCACAAAGAATGAGAAAGGGCTAATTTCAGGAAAAGCAAATAAATAGAGAGAGAGAGAGAGAGAGAGAGAGAGGGGAGGGTGGGGTCCTTGATGTGAATATTGAGTGGGATCCACTTAAATGAATGGAGGAAGAAAACCGAAAAATGCCTGGGTTCCATATCTAGGTTTCAATGGGAAGAGTAAAATGAGAGGAAAAAACAAACAGTGAAAAAGAGCATGTAGCTACTGCTGCTTTTGTCTATTGGTACATGAAGTTGCAAGTTGCAACCAAAGGAAAAAGGATGTACTCTCAAAAAAAACACCCAAGTTTGAGTTTTCCCGAGTCCTGCTATCTGTCCAGAATTCTGGACAGAATTCTAGACAAACAGCCCCCTAGGGGCTGTTGGATCCTGGGGGGCTGTTTGTCCAGAATTCTGGACAGATAGACTTTTTGCCAAAGTTATTCCCTCTTAATAGGTGAATATTAATTTCTCTCTCAACCCAAAAAAAAAAAACATCATTATGCTTTCAATTTTTCAGACATAATTTTATGTCTTTTCACCCCTTTCCCTACGTACCTGTCTTCTGAAGAGCACCTTCCATTTTTAACCCATTATGTTGTCTTATCATATGGCAATTTTTGGCCTTCTATAAAAGTTCTTAAAGCATCCTAGCTACAATTTGTTGCCATTAGCCTTAGGTTTCTTCTAATTTACTCTTTTATAACTTTTATCATTTCTACCAACAATACAACTCCCACTCTTTTCTAACTTTTATCATTTCTACCAACAATACAACTCCCAAGCATCTACATCTTTGCCTCATTGAAGTTACCCAACATTCAACTCCATTAGACATACTAGACATAACTCTAGTGTCATATTAAAAAAGACCTTTTTAATCCAAGTGGCACTTGACGCTCATTTTTTATAGAGACCTCTTTGGGTTCTCTCCAATTAGCCAGAGATATACTAATTCTACCACATCTGACATAAACCCCGTGTTTTGTGTAATGATAGCTCCTCAATAATGAAATCCACACTTTCCAGGTAATTTTCCATTTTGCCCATCTCAGCTTCTCTACTCTCTTTTTTATTGAACTTAACTTAGTAGATTTAAGACCTACCCCGCCCACTTCAAGTGGGAGTTTCCTTAACTGAGGTTGCATTTTACAATTAACTAATTACAATTAGCCTACGACAAGGTATCTAGAGATTTAATTTAGTGGGTTTTAAATAAAATGAATGTTGCAAGAGGTTATGCGGAAATTATTAAAGACATGCATGAAGGAGCAGTAACGAGTGTGAGAACTGCTTGTGAAGAGACATGGAAGTTCAAAGTGACCATGAGTTTGCATCAAGGGCCAGCCTTAAGCCCGTATCTCTTTGCATTGATTATTGATAAGTTAATTGCTCGTATTCAAGAAGATGTAGCTTGGTTCATGTTATTTACAGATGATAATGTACTGTAGATGAATCAATAAATAGTGTGAATGCAAAACTCAAGAGATGTCGAGAGGTTTTAAAATTCAAAAGCTTTAAAAATAAGCCATACAAAGATGGAACATATGGTTTGTAACTTCAGTGAGCACATAGAAAGAGCTAAAACTACTATGAGAATTGAAGACCATGACATACCACGAAATTATTATTTTTGTTACCTTAGTAATGATGGGGAGATTGATGAAGATGTCGAATATAGGATAAAAGTGGATGGTTAAAGTGGAAACATGGTTCTAAAGTTCTTTGTAATTGATGCCAACAAGATTGAAGGAAAATTTTTACAGGATAGCGATTATACCAGCTATAACCTATAGAGTAAAATGTTGGACAATCAAGAAGCAGCATCTGCACAAAATGGATGTAGGAGAGATGAGAATATTGAGGTAGATGTGTAGTAAAACTAGGAAAGATAAAATTAGAAACAAGCGCTTTTGGGGACATTTAGAGGTAACAACAATAGAAAATAAAATTAGATAAACACATTTGAGATGGTTTTGGCATGTTCAACATAGGCCGATAACGGCGCAGGTAAGGAAGCATTTGGCCAGGAAGGTTGATGGCCCACCAAGGGAAATGGATAGGCCAAAAAGGACGTAGATGGAAGTTGTAAAAATGAATATGAGGAAGTGTAACTTATCTGAGACTTTGGCTCAAGATTGATCGAAATGGATAAACAGAATTCATATAGCCAACCCCAATAAGTTGAAACAAGGCTTTGATAATTATGAAGATGATTATTAACAAATTTAGATATGTCTCATAGCAATAATCAATATTAAATTATTAACCATAATTACTATTATACCATCATTAGATGTATCGTGAGAATCCACATTTTGATGAATCCTACATGTGTATTAGATGAGTCCCTTCCTAGTTACCATAATAACATTGGGCGAATCTCACCATGGTTACCAATATCATGAGCCCTTAAATGATCTTATATTAAGGGAGTGCTTGTGCAGCAAGAAAATTCTATTCTTTATCGATTTTCATTTTCACCATGGAAAGAATTCATACATTCCTACCTCTTACATAAGAAATCAAAATCCTTTCTATCAAGAAAAACCAGTCCATTTTTTTTTTTTTTTTTTTTTTTTTTCATTTTCACACCAAACAACCGAAAAAGTGGTCGAATGGAAAATCAAACCACTTTCCCCATCTAACGCTGATTCCTCTGGTTGGCACAAACCCTAAGAAATAATGACTCCCTCAACGATATCCAACATTAGATAGGGTCCATGCGAGTCACCACTAAATGTGGATAGGAAAGTGTTAGGAACCCTCTCATGTTCACCACGTGGGTGAAAAAAAAAGGGAAAAGTAACACACCTGCTCGCCATTAAGAAAATGCAAAGGCACAAGCACAACTTAATGTCTCAATTGATGCAGACATCTACATCTCTCTCTCTCTCTCTCTCTCTCTCTCTCTCTCTCTCTCTCTCTCTCTCTCTCTCCATCCTAAACGTGCAATTGCCGGGCCGCCAACACAGAGAAAGGCAACATTTCATATCTCCTTTGAATTCTCAAGTCTTCAGATAAAGATTTTTACCAACAAAAAAAAAAAAAAAGTCTTCATATAAAGATGGTGACATTGGGGGCTTCCTTCCCCCTTTCGCACAAGTCAGAGAGGTCAACCATTTCACATGGGAGTCCAAATAAATGACATGTTTTGAAGGAAGACTTTGACCATACACAAAAGGGCACCTACTTTGCTCTAACCAACACATTAATTACGTATAAAGAGAGTCAAATAGTAATTGGGACATACACTGCACCGTCCCCCATTCAACACGCATTCCAGTCACATTCCATATCAGTCCCAGCTGCAAATTATTTCCTGGGGTAGACACTTGACTTGGGCCTCTTCAGTTCATATTTATCTACTTATGGCCTGTCATGATCAATCTCCCCATCGCCTCGCATGGGGCCTGCCATCACCATCAACATAGGGACCGACCCCACGCCCCCCCCACCCCCCTAGGAGGAATTCATCTTCCAACTCGAATTCTCCGAGACAAACTCACTTCGGTTTCCCACTTGTGACTGAAACAGATTGGTATCTATCTGTTTTACCCTGTTCAGAATGTTACTAATTGGTTGAAAGTGGAGAGATCGCTTACTACTATGTAACAAAAGCTATCCCTCTGGCCCCATTTGGATCCTCGCAACCTGTTTCCCTGCACCAAGTTTGCCTGTAAATCTTTTTTGACAATGTAACTACCCATAAGTAGTTATGGCAAAGAACAAAACTGACACCAGGAAAACTCAATTTATCCGAATTCATCAACCCTCATTTACATGTAAACAGAGTTTACTATAAAGCATTACTCAAAAATCTGTTAAAGGTACATTTATCAGGCACCAGATGTAACAACACATCTTAATCAATAGAGCATAAAGATTTCTAAAATCCCAGTAGCTGGCAAATGCCTCTTGCAACTTTACTCATCACTAAGAATATGTGATTAATGATATATTATTTCATGTTGAGCATATGGTACGAAAGCACAATTGAAAAGCACATTATAATTAAAGATGTTAACTGAGAATAGTTAGATGGGTCTTTAGAGGATAAAGAATTCAACAATAATCAGAAAAAAATAACCAGGGCTTTTATTTTTAAAGCAGTGGGCCACTGGGAGAATCAGTTAAAAAGATTTTCCACCAAGAGAAATGCCAATTGATAGCGTTCTAGGCAGAGCACATTCACTTGAAATCATTTTGTTAACATGATTTTCTGTACTATATGTTGTTAACATTCCATTTCAAGGTATTAAACAACGCATACGTTCCTTTCATCAAATCTTTAAATTCTGTGTTAGTAGTACCACACATTTTAGAAGTGAAAAGGAATGCATCATGCAACATTTGACACAATGGACATTCAGATTGGTTTAAAATAATAGAATTGAGTTGGACTATATCAGGAATGAATAGCACAGATATGGATGCAAATTTTGCTACGAAATGGGTAGATATTCATATGATCGTTTGAAAAATAAAAGATATATGGATATACTTGATAGTCACAAGAAGTTTTTTTAATTAATAATGTAGACACAATAGACTTGCATAATTGTAATCCATGAGATTTAGGAACAAAGAGTATTAGTAAGTTAGCATTTTGTGATCCAAAGGGTAAAGCATACAAGGGACTGGATGGTATAAATATTTATATTTAGAAGTAAAGGCCTAAATTCTCTTTAGTGGAAGAATTTGGAGAAAAATTGGTGCCCACACAAGACGTATTCGATGGGCTACAATAGCACTCACTTGACCAAAAAGCCAGTGCCAACCTTTCACGCGTAGTTAGAAGGGACGGGACTTGTTAAGGTGCAAGTGGTCTTCCTTCAGGCAGCTTCCAATAAACATAAAATAGACTCTTCATGTACACCACCAACCACTGCATTAATAGGTCCAGCAGTTTCTATCACTTCCATTGCATTCTTGGGTCTAGGACTTTCTATCTTATTCCGTTAGAGCATTCTATTTCATATTGTATCTGTTGCAAACTAATAATCCATTTGGGCCACACTGCCATCCCTGCCAGATAATAACACCCATGACCAAGACAAAATGATACTCCAGAAGTTGCATCGTTCCTAGCCATCCAGTACAATTTTGTTTCTTTAGCCCTCTCAGATGCATCACTTAACGAATGTACAACTATTAATTCTTTTCTCCTTCAAAACATCAAGTTGACAAAGAAGTCCCACATGTAAGATATTTTGTAACTCAAATATGCATTACATACAAAGTACTCCAACAGCATGCTTTCCAAATCTGTTTTTCCATGGAAAAGCCCTGTCTAGCCCTTATTCATCAGGAAAGCATATAAAGATCATAATTATACTCTGGGTCTATGGGTTCCTCCTTTTTAACTTCAAATATTAGCGTGCTAGAGGCTCATCTAAAATCAAACATGTCACTAAGTAAATTGATGTCACAAGCAGTAAGCTGTATATGACCTGGACCCAGATAGGATAGACCGGAGATCGTATAAACCGGTGCCTTCCACACACACAGCGATATAAAATTTTGTTTAATTACAGTACTCTCTCACAAAAAATGCATCTGCATAGCTAAATTACGTAAGAACAAATTATTTTAGGAAATGCATTCCACACTCCCTGCCTTTAAAATTATCAAGGAGTTCATGTCGTATCAGAAATTATTGTTCAGACCCCAAACTTTTAAATTTGATAGGGCTTAGTCCTACTAGTCAACCTAACCAAACAAGTGGAAGATGACAGAGATACCGTCCTTTCGTCCATCAAAACCCACCACAACCCTCACAGCAGGAAGCAAATCCTTTACCCACTTCTTCCATTTTCCACCTCTGTTTCACCTCTCAACCCCTTCCCATGAAAGATAGTCTCCGACCAGTCAAGACTACAAGTGATGGTAATTCAATGCCGAAAGAGTGGGAGGTAAAAATAGCTTATAGTAGTGTGTTGATTTTGTTTTCTTTGAACTTAATATGGAATAAAATACCAATAAAAAATGAAAGAAGAGTTGGGTTTTTGGTTTCATAAGTGTACCACTCGCCCATCTAGCAAAAAAAAAAAAAAAAAAACATAACAAAACAAAACAAAACAAAAAAAAAGGGAGGCTATGATGCCCTAACACAGATGGGTACAATAGGGACATCATGGATACAGCTGGGACACATTTTACACACAAAAATTAAGTATCGGATAGGATATGAGACATTCCCTATTTTGAAACATCTGATAATCATAGTAGGGAGAGGTAATTTTTTCATTTACCGATCACTGGATTTAACCATGGTTCAATAATTATAACCAGAATAACTAATCTCTGCATAATTTTAAAAGTTTGGAATTAAACATGAATTCTTCGCTCTATCCGATGGACAACGGACCCTCTCTTAAAAAAGAGGGCACACATGAAGTGGGCTTTTTTTTTATGACAAGGAACCCGCCGACCACCCTTATAGTTGATCATTGGTAAAACCTCAGATACACAACACCACCCACTAGTACTGTGTATCGGATAAGGATGAAGAGGGCATTCATGTTAAGCGTTTTGGGTTTTTAACATGTGGGCGTCACTATGGAGCCCATGAATATCAAATCAGCCCATGTATTACACATACTGAGAGGGAAAGAAAATTCATTGAAATGTCATCAGCCCCTTTCTGCCCTTTTTCATTACAACCAAAAGGAAAAGGAAGCGGGGAAAAAAAGAAGGGAAAGGAGTGGAGGAGAAGGAAGAGGAAGAAAATGAGGGATGATAGAGAGGAAAAAACAAATGCCTGTGGCAGGCAGTAGTTGCAGCTGTAGCTGTCAAGGTTTTAAGACTCAGAATTAGGGGGAGACTCTTGAGTCAAGTCAACTCAGCCAAATTGCAAGGGACTTGGCCGAGTCGGATCAAGTCACACTGAGAGCCCAAAACCTAAAAAAATAGTTAAAACAATGATCAAGATTTTTAAAAATAGAAAATCAGTATCCTATAAATTTAAAACACATGTTTCAGTTATTTCACATTTGGTTTCATTTAATTGGATGAACATTGCGTCCAACCTTTGAATGCTTAGATCTTTTAAAAACTGTGGTTTTGATATTTCAAAATTAATGCAAAAGAACCCCCAAAAGCCTCAAACATCATCTCAGAACAAGAAAATAGGAAAACGTAATAGTTTTAGCCCATTTCCAGTAGGACAAGACCATACACCAAATCAAGGAGAGGTGATTTGACTAGGTGTGGAGTCCAAATCAACTCGAACTCGGCCGATTTTTGAAACCACAGTGGCTGCATACTGCACAACCTGCAATCAACAGAGCCTCTGCTCTCTATTTCTTTTTTGTTCTTTTTCTTCTTTTCTTGTTCTTCCAATCTTCATGCAACATACAAAATGCAATAAAGCTCACCTTCTCTGCTATTTGTTTATCTTCCCTTCATTTTTCCCTTCTATAAGTTTATCAACCAATTTGCCAATTTTCCAGTGATTCAAACTGTGATCAATATCGTTGCAAGATGCCAATGTGGTACAGATTGGCCATTATCAACTAAAGAAGGGGTGATTCAACTCGGTAGATGCCAAGTCCAAATCAACTAGAACTCAGCCGGTTTTTAAAACCAGCAACATGGTAGCTGGACACACCTACAAGCAACAGAGCGACTGCTCTCTATTTCTTTTCTTCTTCTTTCTCCTTTTCAATTTCACGCAACATGCAAAATGTAAGATCTCTCTCTCACACACATCCAATATGACTGAAATTTTGCCTCACACATCCAATATGACTAAGATTTTGCCGAGGATTTAACAATTCAGACCATGACCAATATTAAAACAAGATACCCACTGCAGGTCCAGATTGATTCTTGGTTCATAACGAACGATAAGCATCGTAAAAATGAGTGTACATAAAAGAGAGCAAATGAGCATGCCTATAAATTTAAAAAATAAGTAAATGAATAATCTACAGAGCCCCTGTCATCAAAGAATAATTCTGGAATGGAACCATTGTAATCAGAGATTAGTATGCAAAGAAACGGTTGTAGTCTTATTGGAAAATTAGTTATTGTCTACGGAGATCCACCCACAATGGAGAATATCTCCTCTCATACTCCCCACATCCAAAGTACATCTTTCTATCCTTCCATCTTCTCTTTTTCAATCCTCTCTTATACTATCTATCAGGAACCTACTTTACAATAGACAACAAATATTTTAGAAAATGAAGTATCCTTGTTGGATAGCTAATAAGAGAATTCCTAGATTAAAAGGATAGAATGTGCTTCTATACGCTTGTGATGTCCGAGCATCAGACAGTAATCAAGCCTGCCAATTCTATTTTGCTAGGCATTTTGATCCAGTTTATGAGAAGAAAAATGTCAGTTTATGGAGTATGGTCCAAATGAAGTTACTCAATATAGCATACAAACTTCTTTACGGGCATGTCCGCATTTCCTCTTCCACAGAAATGCTTCTCCACAGTGCGTGCTTGTGTTTGCTCGCTCTCAGAGAAAATCAGTTCAAAACCATCATGTTTCCTCCACAATCTCACACTGCACCAAACAACATAGGGACATAACGTCCGTGGAAATGCAGCTGCCAAACATGCCCCTAGTGTTTTCTTTTTTTATTTTTTGACCAGTAAAGATCTTAGTCTTCCGGGCAAATGCAGCTTGAAGCTATTATAAAGCCTCCTTCCTCTTCTCTCACTAGATCACTCTTATCATGCTTTATAAATACTTCTCCAAGACCTTAAAAAAGATTTACTCAATACCTAACAGAGTATTGTGAAATATCTTTGTTGTTTTGCGTACAACCAAAATATTAATCTTAAACTATAGAACCTAATCGCATCATAACTCTAACCTAATAAAATCCTTATTACATTATAGCATGGATCTAATCTACTCCTAATTTAAGACAAACGTTTTCACATCATAACAAATTAGCCCATAATTACTAGAAAAAGAAAATTACAAAGAAGTCCCCAACTTTTTCTCGGTTGAGGCAATTCTATTTCGAGCGGAAGTCACAATGCTTTTCAATGGGGATATAATTATTAGATTATTGGTAAAGCCAATTGCATCAAATGCCTTTCACTTGGATGGTAAAGGGTATAGAATGCAAAACATTAAGCAGAAAAGATAAGCATCATAAGATAGTATTCATGAACTTGAAGTATTCCTTACTTCTAACACTGCCCCCTCAAGCTTAAGAACAGATGTCAATGCCCAACCATGAATTGAAACTCTACAACTAGTTTCATGATAGAGGTCCCTTTAGACATATTTGTCAAGGGATCCTTGGATTTCATCGATAGAGTGCAAATTATTTTGGCAATATCATTCTTGCTCAGTGGCAATTTAGCTCAATGTGCTTGATGCACTCGTGGAAATTGGATTAGATGCCATATAACTAAACAACTTGACAGCATGCTTTGTAGTAGGCATGTGAAAACCCTGATTCTTCAATTAGTTATTTCAATCACCACAATTCACACATAATGCAGGCCACATCCCAATAGTCCTCTTCTTGATTTTAACGTCCAACCAATTTCTTCTTCATCTTCCACTTAAACAAGTTCCAACCAAGAAAGTTTGAGCAGGAATCATCATGAGAAACAACCCAGTCAACATCAGAGTAACCAGAGAGATTTACGTGTTAAAGGTGAGTACAGAGAACATCTTTACTAGGAGATCTCTTGAATAATAAAGAATGTGTTTCAACACTCCCATGTAACATTCCTGAGAATGAACATACATATGAGCCCTGTTGACAAGGTTGGGTCATTATCATAGTTGTCAATTTCATTTCAGATCCCATTTCAATTAGGCCACCAAACAAAATGTTTTGGCAGATTTGGTATTTCAGTGAAACATTTTGAAGTTCCGTTTTAGAAAAATACAAAAAAAAAAAAAAAAATACATAACATATATAAGTGTAGAAACTATAAAGAAAATTAAAATTTTAAATAACATATAAATTATATGCATTTAATTTATTCTATATGTTATTTCTACATGGCCAAGATTTGGGATTTTGTCGGAAATTTTTTTCAAAACATACTAAATATTTGATCAATCCGATAATGGGCCCATTTCCTAAGAGCAAAATTTGGATAGAGTCATTTCCTATTAGAGTGGAATTTGGCTATTGCCCTATTTCCCATTAGAGTAAAATTTGGCTAGGGCCCACATATAAGTGAAACATTGAGGACAGTTCAGATTTTTAATAGGTGGCCCTACTGTGGAGCGTCACTGGAGCCTAAAAATTTCTCAAATGAACTGAAAAACTTATACCTTTCATCCCTTCTATCCATAGGAACAAACGAAAGAAGGGAAGAAAAGAGAAGAGGGGAAAAGGAGGAGGAGGAGATGACGAGATAGAGAGAGAAGAGGGAAGGAGAGGGAAGAAGAGAGGAAGGACCATTGGCAGCAAGCAGCAGTGGAAATGAGTGGCAGGTGCCCTCCCCTCCTCTCTCTCCGTACTTTTTTTCTTTTCTTTTTTTCCCAGCAACCAGTGCTCTTGCTGTTTTTTTTTTTCAGAAAAAAAAAAATATCGATCGAAACTCAAGATCTCAGCTATTTTAGCTGAAATCAGGAATATCATACAGAAATTCCAGATATTGGCCAAAACAGTCCAAAATCTGGAGCGATCAGGAATATTATGGTCATTATTTTTTTATTTTTTTATAATGGTAAGTTTTATTATTTCAAAAAAGAGAAACAAAAAACAAAGCCAAAACCAACTTACAAACACACACACACACACACACACACAAACAAAAAAAAAAAAAAAAAAAAAAAAAAAAAAAAAAAAAAAAAAACAAAAAACGAAAAACGAAAAACGAAAAACAAAAATGCAAAACCTACTAAAATACAAAAGAATTAAAGATCAAAATTAATAGAGGATCGAATAACTCCCTCCTTCACTAGATCAACCACCACTATATTTGCTTCTCTTAAAACAGGACGAAAAGCAGCCTCTAACTATTTGGAAATATCTTGAACCTCCTCCACCCAATCCGCCAATATCCAAGGATAAGAACTCTTCCCAGAGCCCCCCACTAAATAGCTGAAAAAGAATCACTTTCAATAATTGATTGGCATCCTCCCAAGCTTCGTAACTCATGACATCCTACTAGAAGAGCATAAACCTCTACTTCATTAGCATCTCTCAACACATTACCACCACAATCCCTAATAACACCTCCAATACCTCCTTGATTTGGCTGGACAAAACTTCCATCAAAATTAAGCTTAAGGAGCCCCACAGGAGGAGGCAACCAAGTAGCTTGACGCTTATTTTTAGCATGTCGAACCCCTTTAACAACTACTGCCCAAGATCTATTAAGGTCTTATAGAGGGACCCCATCAAATTCCTATTCTCCTACTCACCCATTCTGAAACAGACCAAACAATAGACTCTACCACTCTTCCACAGATTTACTTCTATTTCTGAAGAGTCTATTATTCCTCTCCATCTACAGTTTCCAAGGAGTTTCATATAAAATAGTTTTCAACAAAATGCTCACAGGCATTAACTTGCACCCCAAACGCCATTGACAGGAGATCATCAACAGACTGTGGCATGACCCATTGCACCTCAAACATATTAAGAAAGAATGCCCAAATTTTGCAAGCAAAAAAACAATGAATCATCAAATGATTAACTGTTTCCTGATTCTTCATCTTTTAAACATAAATAGCACCCATTAACTATAACATGCTTCCTCAAATTATCAATGGTGAGGGTTTTACGCCACCGTGCTATCCAACAAAAAGCCAACACTCTTGGCGGAATAGATTTATTCCAGAAACTCTGCCAACCTTCCACTCTAAAAAAAAAAAAAAAAAAAAAGCCCTTCACCGAGAATTTGCCTTCAACATCTGGCTTCAAAATTCTAAAATCACTGCTACCAACTGAAATGTAGACCTTATATAACACGCCAAGCGTGACGAGTAAGGTCTGAAATTTCTCTCTCTGTTAAATTCATGCGGAAACAAAAGTCCCAAATTGCAGTACCACCCAACCATTGAAAATTTTCTGCAACAAAAGCATTTTGTCCTCTATCCAGCAAATAAAGATTACGAAAAAGAGTATAAAGCACATTCTGCCCACACCATTCATCATACCAGAAACGGGTTCTATGCCCATCATGAACCCTATAATGAATATGCCGAATGAATATTAGGATTCTATGCCCGTCATTATTGATGCTCTCTCTCTCTCTCTCTCTCTCTCTCTCTCTCTCTCTCTCTCTCTCTCTCTCTCTCTCTCTCTCTGCCTTCTCATCCATTTTTTTTATTTCTTTGTCAACTTCTAGAACAACTAGGTAACAAAGCCAAAAATTTATATGGATGGATATTGCACTTTCTGAAATGTTCCACTTTATTCTTCTGAAGGCAAATTTATTTCATATTCTTATCAACCTAAGGAAGCCATCCTTAAGTGACAAGGTCGTCCTTCCTATGCTTGGTTCTTCTACTAGTGTTCCTAAATATATCTATAAAACCCTTGGGTACTTCAAACAATAAGCTGCCTCCAAAAACAGATTGAAAGCATGAACACACATATTCTAAGGGAAAAATAAGAAACGCCACCATATTTTCCCGTGCATCTCCCATGGATGTTCATGATCTAATTATATCTCCAGGCGTGCCTCCATCTTCAGATGTTTCTGGTCCCCGGATATTGTCCATGAGGGGTTTTTTTTTTTTTTTTTTTGAATGGTAACATTACTCGAACACTCAACCGTGTGGTTCATGAGGATATTCTTACCATTGCACATGCATCTTGTATTGGTTGAGATGCCTATTCCATTGCTTTGCAAACAATGTACATGTACTAAACGTTGCTATATTCACCTTCATGTCATGCATTATTGTCCTCCATTTCTTCTGGTCATGTTCCTTCTAGGGTAAGTAAAACTCTTTTTCATCATAAATGGAATGATGCTATACTGAATAAGTGGAGGGACTCGAAACAAAACCAACCACAAGTTTGTTATCTAAAGGAATGCATATAGTGGAAAGCAAGTCGGTTTCGCTTTCAGGTTCAAATATTAGACCATTTGTATCAACAACTAAGTACTAAGATATCCGGGCAAAATCACAATCCTATTCAATCGACTCTGACTATTAAATTACCATTAAAGCTAAGTACATTACTAAATTATCATTAAAGCGAAGTAAATCAAATACCCTTTACTTAGGTATGAGTAAAGACTATAAGAGGAAAAATATAACAAGCATAGTAAGAAACTCCTAATGAACATAATATAAAATAGTCCACAACACCAATAGGGTGAACAGTTATATTCTCAAAATTAAAGTGAAGCTTCAAAGCTATAACCTATGACAATGACACCCTTCAAAACAGGAGAAGATATGATAAGGAATCCGCATTTCTGAGACTATTTAATAGAATTCAAAGTGAATTCTACAATCAGTTTTACAACTTACAAGCCAAAAAAAAATCTTTCTTTGCCACCACATTGACAGGCACAGATGTGTTCCAACAGGGAAAGCAGAGGTCGAAACTTGGTGCTCTCTATGGGAGTCGATATCCCTAACACCACACTATTCATCCTGGGACCTACAATCCCCGAACTTTTGATGCAGGAAGGAATACATTCTACAATGGTTTATGAATTGTAGTGAACTAGATTGATACAAGTATTTAAGGAAGTTGAGGTTTAGAGGATCTCTCATACCCTAATCCTTGCCATACTTGACCTCAGTTTAGTCTTTCATTTGCAGTACTTTCATATTTTATGTAGCCCTGTAGGTTACTCTTCCTGATATTAGCAATCTAATTTGTTGGAATATCTTAAAAGGCAAATGATGGAGGTCACAACCTTGCAGACAAAAACAAGATGGAAGCCCCTTCTTAAATCTAACAAGAGATGGCCATTTCTATGATCAATTAGAACCCAATGCAAATAGAAACTAATAAATAGAAGATACCAAACAGAAACACAAAGTATGACATACTAACATCAAGGAGAAAAACAAATTCAGCAAAAGATAGCCATGTATACAGGCCTCTGAGTTGATATTCAAATTTTATCAGTTACAGAGTATTCTCAGCTTTCTCTAATAATCAAAATGATTCAAACCTCAACCTTGGAGTTGAGTTCATTCTAGCTATTCCGATGAAAATAAAGATAAAACAAAAATAAAGAGTTCAACCAGTTGGATGTAAGAGATACTGAACTTCTAAAAATTTCTAGACCCTAATCACTCAAAATATGATAACAATAACAGATCCCGTCATTGTAACACCTCTTGAAGTCTAAATGAAGTATTGCTGGGAAAAGGAAACTAAGGATACCCTGTATCATTGCCATTTTTTCTGTGCTTCAGTCAAGCTCATTAGGCCCTGTTATAGTGGCGTCGCAAAACCTACCATCAGGTCAAAAAAAAAAAAAAAAAGTTAGGTAGCTCAAGTTCTCTATCTCAAATAATTATTACTATTACAAGATTGCCTAATTTATGTATTTTATGGAATAATAAATATGTAAGCGGCATGTATTCTGATTCAGGTAGCGGTTACATCTAAGTTATTTTCACTTCAATGGAAGACAGTAAAACAGCAATAACAAAAGAAACCATGAAGAAAATTTGCATGCATTGATAAAGACATGGAGATATAAGATGGAAGAAAGTCTGCTTGAAAATGGAAAAAGAGTGTGGAGAGAGAAGAATAAAAAAGAGCTAGAGAGGGGAAGGGGTGTGTGTGTGTGTGTAGAGAGAGAGAGAGAGAGAGAGAGAGAGAGAGAGAAGGGAAGTTAACTGGGTGGGCTTATTGTGTTTTCCACAACTGACATCTTTTATTAAAGATATTAGGGTCAATCTCAACAAATAACAAATATCATGAATTACAAAACAGCGCCCCCCCCCCCCCCCAAAAAAAAAAAAAAAGAGATTACTAAAAAAAACCCAGCAACAACAAAAAATTATGAAAACATTCTTTTTCATATGAATATGATGAATCTCAACATCTTCGTGAAGCTTGTGAATGAATGTCAATCATATCCAGCTTGAAGAGAGACAATAAAGTTGATCACTATAAAAATCTTCTGTTAGAAAACCAACTACTTGATCCTTAAATCGAGAATAATGCAAATAAGTATATCCTTGTCTACAACCTCCTCCCTGATAAAGTGGCAATCAACCTCTATGTGCTTGATACATTCATGGCTTTTGTGGTTAGATACAATAAGAATGGCATCTACATTATCGCAAAGCAAGACCACATAATCATGGGTTGTAACACCAAATGAGATAATAGGGCTACATCTTGACTGAATGGTTTGATCCGATTATGTAAATAACCAAAGGTTATTTATAAGTACAATGAAAGTCAAAAGATGTCCCAAACTATGAAACCTAATTATAGAAAACCTAAGCATAACCCTAAACCTAGTTCTAATACTAAGTTGAAACTTTAAGGCTACTTCATCATCATCATGAACATCATCCAAGCCTAGCCCAACTACATTGGGGTTAGCTACATGAATTTTTTTTCGCCATTCCAGTCCATCCTAATCCAAATCCACAAATAGGTTGCACTTCTTTATATCTACCCTTACTACATCCATCCATGTTCTCATCGGCCTACCCATTTTCCTTGAGAGGCCAGCAACATGTATAGAGAAACCTTTCCTCACCGGCACCACTATTTGCCTATGTTAGACACGTCCAAACCATCTCAAATGACTCTCTCTTAATTTATCATTAATTAATGCTACCCCTAAATGCTTCCAAATGCGTTCATTTCTAATTATACCTTTCCTAGTTTTACCACACATCCATCTCAGCATTCTCATCTCTATAATTATTTCTTAACTAGCCAACATTGCTTCATAGGTCAAACCTGGTCCAATCATGTCTTGTAAAAATTTTCCTTCAATCTTATTGGTATAAGATGATCACAAAGCACTTTAGAAGCAAGTCTCCACTTCAAACATATAGCTCTTACCCTATGTTTGGGATCCTCCTCGATCTCCCCGTCCCAACCAATTATGAAACCAAGGTCAGAAGGACACTTTTTTATTATCTCTTGAGCTTCAATCTCATACGACTCACATCTCTCCACACATCCCCACTGAAACTACAATTCATATATTCTATCTTTGTACGACTTATTTTAAAGTCGTTGGATTTTGAATTCTCCCGCCATCTCTCGAGTTTTTCATTCATACCATCTTTTGATTCGTCCTCCAACATTATATTATTTGCAAACAACATAGGTACCTCTTCTTGAATATGAGCACTTAACTTATTTATTAACAGTGCAAAAAGATAAGAACTTAAAGTTGACCCTTGATGCAAACTTGGTTACCGGAAACTCACTTGCTCTCCCTAGGTAATTCTTACGTTCGATACTACTCCCACATACATGTCTTTAATGGTGTTAATATAACCTCTTGGGATACTTCTTTTAGGGCTACATCTTAATTGGATTTTTTTATCTAATTTATGTGAATAGCCAATGGTCATTTATAAGTACAATGAAAGATGTTAACCCAAACTAGGAGACCTAATCTTAATCCCATTATAACTGTAGACTAAAATAAGTCAAATTTAGACTAATCCTAAGTTCGAAAACTTATTCTCATGACTACATTTATAAACCCATTGACCCAAAATTACAAATAAACCCCAACAGTCTCTCAACAATACCTATTTCACTTTTCAAAATCTTCAACTATATTAACTAACTCAGAAGTACCATGTGCTATAGGCCGATACTCAATCTTTGCACTAGATCTAGCAACTAATACTTGATTCTTTATTTTCCAAGAAACTAAATTGCCTCCTAGTAAGGTGCAATAACCAGATGTGGAGCGTCCCTCGGACTAAAAGATAGCCTAATAATTAACTTCATACTAGATCTAGCAACTACTGGTTGCTTCTTGCTTTTACAAGAAACAAAACTGCCTCTTAAAAGGTGTAATAACCAAGTGAGGAGCATATATCGGACTTGGATCCTACCCAATAGGAAACAATAAATGACTTAATGTCTAGATGTCCATGACCAGTAAAGTATCCCACAACCACAAGATTCCTTTAGATAACTGAGAATACAGCTCAACATCCAGGAGACCATTTCCAGGGGAATGCATGAATGGGCTAACTGCCCTTAAAGCAATGTGATGTCCAAACTTGATGGTAAGATAAATCAGTTTACCAACAAGCCTTAGATAAGATCCAGGATCACTCAATAAATTACCCCTATAGCCTGCAGATTATCATCCTGCTCTAAGAGAGTCTTAACTGGCTTTGAACCAATTTATAAGTGGAGAATATTTGTGCTGCAAAAATCATGATACCTTTCTATGACCTAGTTCTCTGAATTGCAAAGAACATTTTCAAAATAGGATACATTCCAAATTATTAGCCTTTTCTTTTAATTTTCTCACTTTTTCAGTTGACATTATATTTCAGAGTAATTTTCTTTATAGAGTTTATTTTATTCATAAGTTTTGAATTTCATGTTTAGCCTATTTTTTATATTCAGTATTTTTTTCCTTTATCTATTTATTGTAAATTTTTATTCTCTTTATCTTCTTTATATGTCTTTATATTTTATATCAACTCTTCTTTGACACCATCATCCCTTTACCAGATTTGAAACTTTTTTATAATCATTTTGTTTAAAAAAAAAAAAAGTTGCAATACCTCTTACTGCTCTTCTTTAATCAAAACTAATATTCATTCTGCCATTATTTTTTTGTGTTTTTAAATTTTTTTTTCTTTTTTTGTGGGTTTATCAAAAATAATAACTCAACCCACCAAATAAGATATGTACTAATGTATAGTGAACAGCAATCAGGAGAGAGAGAGAGAGAGAGAGAACGGGGAATACCTTCTGAAAGCCATCCCCAACTTCCAGACTTAAAAAGCTTGGAAGTGAGTAAAGCAGAAGCAGTAACACTGTGCAATGGCATCAAAGATTGAGCACAACCTAACTCCACTGGAAGCCTGCAAAACATCATTTCTACACATGTTCACAAAAATAACTAAAGAAATCCATGCAATCTCTATACGAGGTTGTATAAATTACCATCTCAATTAATTAGAACCAAGAAAAATAAAATAAAATATTCAACTGCACAAGGAGGTTGGGCTACAAGGGTACTTATGGTGTGTCCATAATTCTCAAACTGGAACAAAGAACAAGAATCAGCACATCACCATGTTGAAATGATAAAGAATCTCAAGTAGTCAATCAGGAAGGTCAAATAACTATTTTTTAGTAACTGTCAGACACATTATATATTGTGTGATCATCAAGTACCACTTTGACTAAAGAGGCTTTTTTTTTACGATGAGGTAACTGCATTTGCATTGTTATATGCAACTGAATGTTGGCGACAAAAATAGGACAGGAAGACAAAGTAGTTGCAGCCGAGATGCAAATGCTTACTTTTGGTGTGGAGTAGCAAGAGAGGATAAGAATTATGAGCGAGTACATTAAAGGACTACGGAGTGAGGATTCCTCCTGCTGGAGAGGATCAGTTCAATCCACAAGGCGGAATGCATCACATCAAACAACGGAACAAGGGAAGCGCGGAAAATTAGAACAATTTCCTCTCCATCGTAGAATCCTCATGTCGCACAGATGTATCCTAAGTGTTGCTTTAATACCATAGACAGTAAAGAAATATCATCACATAAAAAGACGAGAAACAGCCTATATATGAATGAGTTTTTGCAAGGAGGAGAAAGCCTATAAATACTTAAAATGAAGCAGTTAAATGGTACATGTTAGGTTGCAGGGGTGAAGAGAACTCAACCCTAAGAACGGGTCTTTGAAGAAGCAGAACTCGCAAAGACAACAGCAAATAGACGGCTGTGGAAAAAATGATCACGACGACGGCACCAACAAAGTGTTTGAGCATGCAAGTTGCCACTTTTGAATGAGTCAAATAAGTCACTGATCAACTTAGGTCACCAAGTTGAGATAGACGGACGGTTGTCCTCCTGCTGGAACCAAAACTCCTGCAGTCCTGGACAAATGGATGTCCTGGTTTACCCAAAATCACAACCAAGTAAAGGACAGGGCAAGTTCTTAGTTGATCTGCCTAATTTATGAATTAAGATTGGGTCATTGTGTGACAACGAGCATCTTAGCCCTGACAATTGAAAATTGGGAACCCTACAATCAATGTCCCCTCTTAAGTTTATTTTGTGGACTGCTTTTCTCACTTTAATAGTTAACCATCATTCTAAGCTGCATATTTGAGCTTTGGGATTGTTAAATAGAAGTGATTCTTTAGATCTATAAGTAACCTATGCTAGTTCAATGGTTTAGATTGGCTGTGAAGCCTAATCTGACCTCATTTAACAGATGGTTAGGGTTATCAACTAACACCCATTGCTCAGTGACCTATGGACAGTAAATCAGATGAAACGCAACTGTGGGCACAACACTGGTCAGTCAAATGATTAGCATTTCCTCCCAGAAATAGATACAGGAGACATACAAGTAAGTAACAAACACAAAAGCCCAAAATGGCATTCAGAAAATGCCCTCAACATCAATTGAAATCAAAAGATGAGATATTTCAACGAACCTCGCTCTAAGAACTAAAGACCAGATAACCCCAATACAAGAAAGTAATGAAAACCGAAAAAACCAAATGGGCTTTCAGGAAATACACTCGAGATCAATAGAAAAGGATCAACAGGTGAGTTATTTCAAGGTTTCCACGAACCCCAGTCTCAGGAAACTAAAAAAAGAAAAACCCAACAACAACAAAGCAAATAATACAAAAACCCAAATGGACATTCAGAAAATGCACTCACAATAAACTGAAACCAACCTAAACAGAGCTGATTCAGCGGATTCATCAAAACCCCAGTCTCAAAAAACTTAAAAACAAGAAAACCCAATACAAGAAAGTAACAAAAACAACCGAGAATCTATCTATTAACGAAATACACTTACAATATCAATTGAAACCAATCAAAAGATTAGACTTTTGAGCAAATTACAAGAACCCCAGTCGAAGATACTAAACAACAAGTCCCAATACATGAAACAAAGAATGAAGTCCAGAAGTCTGAATAGAAAAGGCATGCCTGGAGAATAATGGAAGCCTGTGTCGGGAGAAGCGAGCAGAGGAGGGAGTTGCAGAAGAGGATCCGGCCATTTTGGTTGCTGTACCTGAAGAGAATGAGAATGATCTGAGGCTGCTGGAGGATGAAGATTGCCTTGCAAGGGCTCTTCTTGCACAAGCACCCGCTGATGCTGCAGCCATTTTTGCTTCCTGCAAAACCTTGGAGACTCTGGGTGAAAAAGAATGAAGAGTGATGCTATGAGCAAACCTAAGCTCCACACATGTGCAAAGTGTGTCGCACGTGTGTTGGTCTAGGGCTGTTGGCTTAGATGGGCCCCACTTGGATGTGGACCACCCCTTTAAATTTAAAATGTGGAGTGCCCATTGCCCAAACATTTATTGACAAAAGTGGAGGAAATATTTCCTTTTGGGCATATTTGTGGAACACTATTTTTTATACTTTTGGGCCTCTTTTCTCACTCTTTTATGTTTCAACCCAAACACTTTAAAACTCTTATTTTTTATTTCTTTAAATAAATTATTATTTAGTATTGAATAAATAATATACATATTATGTTATTTTTTAAAAAAAAAAATTATTTACCAATCAAGAAAATTTGATTTTTCTATAAGAAATCAATAGCCGCACCAAACAACATTAGCACCAATTCAGCGAGGTAAAAATATTCGCACAAAACATAAATTTCTAAATTCTTGCTGAAATCATTTTCCATGGTTTCCATTTCTATGGAATTTGCTGACGTAGCAATTCTTCCTTTCCGCGGTCACGTTTGTGTACACACCATTTCCATGGAAGGAGGAAACTGTCACGTCAATAAATTCAATAGAAATGGAAACATCGGAAAGGAATTTCGGAGGAATTTAGAAATTCATGTTTGGTGTAGATTTTTTTTCCTCACCGATTGGTGCTAACGTTGTTGGGTGATTCCTTGTTGAAAATTAGATGAGTCATCACAAAAATAATGCCCATCACACAAATAATCATCATACATGCTAGTATGAAGCCCCGGTGCATCGCACAAGTTAAGCCCTGAATAATATATTAAAACTAATACCCATTCTTATAAATCTATTTATAACAAACTATTAAAAAAATTCAAATCAACCAAAAAATTATGAAAACCAAACCGTTCATCACTTAATTCAAGCAAGCATACACAAAATAAAGGATTCATATGCATTTATACTCATTTTGCATACTAAATAAAAACTTTAAAAATAACCTTAATTTATAAAGTTTGAAGGCATCCCTTTGAATTAGGTTACATCCACACAAATGGGACCAAGAGATATTTTACTGAAAATGTACATATTTAGCCTAAGAGACACCTTTTATTGAAAACGCACATATTATGTATTTTTGAAATGAGACGTCCACAAATGGGGCCCCAATAAGCTGATGTGGCTTCTCCTAAGGCTAGAATTGAGAGTTTTTTTTTAGGTTTTTTTGCAACCAACATTTAGTTTTAAAGAGAAAGAATACCCAATTAATCAAAAAAGAAAATAAAATCATAATGCAATGGTCATGTCTCTCTAATAGGAGGATATTTGGGCCAATGCCTATTCATATGCTCCGTGATTGAAATGAGTGGAATAAATTTGTAATGATATATGATTCAACTTTTGAAGGTAGGGCACGGCAAGTTTGATTGCACATCCCTTCTTTTGAAGCTACTGAAATGTCCAAAGGTGGGTGGGGCAGGGGTTGTAACAAGATAAATCCTAATGGGATGTGCGTGCGCCCCCCCCCCCCCAAAAGCATTAGCAAGAAAAATGTTGACAAAGTAAGAAATTGTTTCCGTGGAATTGTCCGTAATCCCTTTTTTTTTTAAAAAAAAAAAAACTCCCCCCCACACACACACACACACACACACACAAACAGCTATAAAACAGTCATATAAGGGGTGTTTTGTGTCATTTTCCATTTTATAAAGTCCATAAATACCATAACTCTCCCATTCTCATTCCTCATCAATTTACATAACTCTCTCACTCTTTATACATTTCCTAACTCTCTCTCAAAGCATTCAACTCTTTCACTCTCTCTAAGAAGTTTTTGGAGGGTCAAAGATCAAATAATCAAGAGACAAGATTAAAGGGGCCTTAAAAGATTTAGAGGTATTTATATTATTTAAATTTGATATTCCATATATATAAGTTTATATTATATTATATTAACTCTCATTTTCTCCCCTTTCTTATATTAATTACTAGCAACACCCCGTGCTATGCACGAACCACTGAAGAACTAAATGCACAGACTAATACGTATTATTTTTATTAATTAATTTATTTTGTAAATTGTATAGTCATTATTTTGTGTGTCCTCCTTCGGATCCATGGATCAGATGGGTCATCAGGTGGATAATAAACGCACAGTAACAAACAAACTTAATAATCACATTATTAATAAGTCAAAGGGTCTAATATAGTTTCATTAAAGTTAAGGGTCTTTTTTTTTTTTAATTCTAGAAACCCATGGGGCAAGTAAATATTTATTCAAACTCAATTGCACATAGGATGACATCATCAATTTTACCATTCTGTCTCCTTTTATACCAAGTCATCCCCACAATTAATTCATTCTTTCTCCAAAAACGTACTAAGTCAATGAATGTCTACACGTTCAATGTACCCCCAGACCACTAAATCACTTCATCTTTTCTTTCTCATCTTGCCATCTTCCTACACCAGACGATCTGTAACAGAATGTCTGCAAAATCCTCGCCTGGGCAATAAAAAATTGCTAAAAAAAATGTGGGCTCCGCTGATCATAACCCAGATCAGACCCCCCAATAAAGTCTCCCAGTCCCCCATCTCAAGATCTATGGTCCAGATCTGAAATCAATGGCCCACATGGCCCCACAGTCCCGAAAGAAAAAAATTGGAAAAGCCCTTTTCTTTCTCACGGCCGTCAGCCCTCCTTTTGGGTTGCAGGATGGTGGACCAAATGGGGGCCCAGCTCTCATGGGTCTACATATCTAAGGTTGCCCCATCATGTCCGGCGCAATGAACGGACCAGATCTGAGATCGGATCATCCGATGGGTCCCAACCTCGCCTGATGCCCAAGTATTTTATTTCCTTTTTTAATCCAAACCACTCATCCCAGATTGTAAACCCACGATGGCCAGGTCTGTCATCCGTGTGACAAGTACGATGGCTTGTGAACTGTATCTCTATTCCTACATGAATACTGAAGAAGCAAATACTTTACAAATTTCCACATTAAGTTTAGATTTTGTTTCCACTAGGTCATACTGATCATCTGATCAAATTTAAATCAAATATTTTTTTTTCATTATATATTTGCCTTAGATGTAATCAATCTTACTTGGCAAAACAATGTTTCTCTATTATCATATTGTATCCTGCTATTATATCTTGCTAGAAACACGTCATCTTACTGAAAACATGTCCTCTCCCTCTTTCTGATCAGACGCTTGATGGTGGGCCAAACAGTGCCAACCTCACACGGGTCCACCACTGGGTCACCCGTGGGTTATCCTTCGGATTCACAAATCAGATGGGTCATCGGGTGGCCCACCTGGGTCCGGTTATCAGTGCAAGAAAATCAGGCATTTGGAAAACATGTCATCTTCACTCTCTGATCAGACACTGGATGGTGGGCCAGACAGGGCCCACCTGGGTTGCCCGTGGCCCACCTGGGTTGCCCGTGGGTCTTCCTACAGATCCACGGATCAAATAGGTCATCGGGTGGCCCACCTGGGTCCCGGTATCAACGCAAGAAAATCAGTTCCCTGTACTAATACTATTTTTTCATTTATTTATTCATTTTTTCAAGAAGCAATGCAAATCTGCATATAGGAATTAGAAAGCAGTACCTTAGAAGAACGAATAATGCACGTCTCTAATTAGGATCGGAAATCTATGGATGTTAATACGTCTCTTCTTCTTCCTTTCTGCGAAATCTCTGGATGTTTATACGTCTCTTCTCTTTTCCTTTCTGTTGCTCCTCTATTTCTTCTTCTCTTTCTCTTCTAGCAGTCTCTTTCCGGTATAAGATCAGTTGCGCAGAAGATTTTTGGAGGAAGTTATGCGGAAGTTTGTTTGGAGAAGAGTGGAGATGACACGTGTCTTCGTGAAGGCAGATAGGTGTCTTCATGTTAAGGAGACTATATTTTCTTAGTAATATAGATAAGATGATCATTTATCAAATTTGTAAATCATTTCTAACTAATCATCTTAATTAGTTGGTTTAGTCAGCCAGGGGGGAAATAATATCCCCCCTTAAGATGATTGACCCCATCAAGGATGAATCATCAGTTAATATATAACCCTGATGGTCATATAATACGTTGAATATTACCCTCATCCTAATAGCTTAGGATGATCCTTATTATCAACTGATTGCCCCGATTAGGAGTGTGACTAATCATTGGTTCCCGCTATCTCCGTGTTTTTTATTGGCTAGGGTAAATCAGTTAGGCCCTCCTCATTTTCCTCCAACCAAACACTAATCATTTACCCTGGGTCAAAAGTGACCCAGTTTCACGGTCCAATTTGGTGTATCGTCATGGACAGTTATAGCAACCAGTGACCCGGTTGCTTGTGATCCAACTACTTGATTAATTTATCATTATAAGCTAGTTTTTTTTACTATGTATATACGCTAATTACCAATTTGTTATCGCTCCACAAATAATGGTTATTATGATTATTCAACCATTATTTGGTCAATGATAATTACCAATATAATGATATATGATAATTTATAAAATGATCATTCTATAAATTATTAATTATGATTATAAATTATGACGGGCAAAATGATCGTAAATGATTATAGAAATAATTGGCTTATTTCTTTTCATAGTGATTATTTGACTTTTTTTTGTCTGTTTGGGTTTCCATAATGACATTTATCCCAAAATGATCATTCAACAAAATGATTTGACGTCATAACAGTTCATCCATTTATTTTGCTACAAAATAAGATGATCATTTATTAAGTCCGTAAATCATTTCTAACTAATCATCTTAATTAGTTGATTTAGTCAGTCAGGGAGGAAATAATATCCCTCCTTAAGATGATTGACCCCATCAAGGATGAATCAACAGTTAATATGTGACCATGATGGTCATATAATATAAGATGATCAATAGAATATTACCCTCGTCCTAATAACTAAGGATGATTCTTTTATCAAATGATTGACCCTGACCCGAATAGGATTGTGACTAATCATTGTTTCCCGATATCTCCGTGTTTTTGATTGGCTAGGGTAAATCAGTTAAGCCCTCCTCATTTTTATCCAACCAAACACTAATCATTTACCCTGGGTAAAAAGTGACCCCGTTTCACAATCCAATTTGGTGTATCGTTATGGTCAGTTATAGCAACCAGTGACCCGGTTGCTTGTGATTCAACCACTTGATTAATTCCTTTTCACAAAAGAAAGAAAGACTCTTTCATAACTTGTGCAGAGCCATTGACATTTTCTCATCGATTTATATCAATTGTAACCATATGTTGAGATGTCATTTATTTAATAAATCACAAATTAAATAATGTTGATGTAATCAACATTATTTCTCATTTGATATCATTTGTCTATAAATTGTTAATTATGATTATTAATTATGACGGGCAAAATGATCGTAGATTATTATAGAAGTAATTGGCTTATTTCTTTTCATAGTGATTATTTGACTTTTTTTGTCTGTTTGGGTTTCCAGAATGACATTATTTCTCATTTGATATCATTTGTTTCATTTGTATGTTGCAAATTAAATCCATAATAAAAATATAAAAAAGGATAACAGAGAGAAAACTCTCATCCATCATCCATGCATACCTTTTCTCAACGGATGGTAGAGGCGCTGAGTTGCAGGCTGACCTCTAAGAGTGATGGTGTTGCTGGAGTGTCTTTCGTCGTTGTTTTGTATTCTAAAAAATCAGAGTCGTCGCCCTCTTCTTCTTCATCTCTCCTGGAGTTGCAGGCACCACTAAAAGTGACGATGCTGCTGGAGTGACTTATACCGTTGTTTTGTATCCTCGAGAATCAAAGTCATCGCCCTCTTCTTCTTCATTTCTTTTTATCCTCTATTTCTTCTTCTCTTTCTCTTCCTACATGACCTAATTTTTTTGCGGAAGATTTTGTTGAGGAAGTTATGCATAAGTTAGTGGAGGGAGCAGGTGGCTTGATGGAGGACAGGTGTCTTCCTGTGAAGGAGGATAGGTGTCTTCAAGTAAGGGAGTATACATTCCCTTAGTAAAATAGATCACAAAAAACGGCTATTAGCCTATTATTGTTATTATTTATAAATTTTATTTTTTGAAATATGGCTAAAAGATTTCTCACAGAATCTTCTTTCGTTAATTTAGGGGTAAAAGAAGAATTTATTGAATTATAAAATGAAGTAGGTAATTTACCACCCCCCTTTCATCAGGCTCAGAATTCCCGTAAACCAAAATAGATTTTCTGTAGTTTGGGATGTATTTACAAGGTTTGATGTTATTGAAAATAGAAATAAAGTTGAAAATGCAAAATGCAAATTTTGTAGTAAGATTTATGGTGCCGAGTCAAAACAAGGTACCGGTCATTTGACAAGATATAGGCAAAAATGTTTAGCCTTACATAAGCCGACGGATGCAGAGACAGGGGGGCCTGGTTCATAGATCCAAATTTCTACTACTGGTGGTGGTAGTAGTAGTAGCAGTTTGAGTTTTTTTTTTTAATGCACAAAGTGCTAGACAAAATCTTGTTAAAATGATTGTGTTGTCCGAATTACCATTTTCTTTTGCTGAAAATGAGTTTTTTGAAAAATGGGTCCATAAATACTGTCAACCACAATTTCATAGTATTTCAAGAAATATTGCCAGAAATGATGCTATTAGACTCTAGCAGGAGGGAAAACAAATATAAAAAATTACCTTGCAGAAATTCCTGGAAGAATAGCCATAACCACAGATATGTGGACTTCTAAAGGGAGTGATAGTTTTCTTTGTATTACTGCAGATAACATAGATGCAAAATGAATTATTAATAAACGTATAATTAGTTTTAGCTGTCTTGAATGACCACACAATGGCACTAGAATAAGTACATTTATTTTGAAAAAACTAGATGAATATAATATTAAGGAAAAAGTTATGTCTATAACTTTAGATAATGCCGGTAATAATACAATAGCTATTGAATTAATGAGAATGCAGATGTCACTTGCAACTTTGATAGATAGCTCTATCTTTCAAAATAAATGTGTAAGTCATATCTTAAATCTCATTGCAAAGGTTGATTTAAAGCATATTGCAAGTTACATAGATGCTATTAAAGACATTGCTAGATTTATTTTCTCCTCTGCACAAAGAAGACAATTGTATGCCCAAATATGTACGAGGCAAGGCGTAACAGCTATTAAGATGCCTAAAGAGGTAGAACATAAATATAATTCTATGTATGATTTGTTAAAAAAGGCACTTGATCGGAAAACTGTTTTGAATGAATTTTGTGGTTTTTATACACAAGATTTGATGATTAGTGATGAATATTGGGAGTTATGTACCCATATAAGAGATTTATTAGAAGCTTTTTATACTTCAACATTATTTTTTTCTGGAATATATTATCCCACATCTAATGAATCTTTAATGAAACTTTTTCAAATTACTTTACAATTTAGTAGATTTAGAGATCATTTTTTACTGAGTAACACTATTAGAAATATGGAAGAGAAATTTAATAAATATTGGAAAGAGGCTCCAATGACATTTTCTTTAGCTGCTGTATTTGATCCTAAGTTAAAATTAAGTGGTGTACAGTTTTTTATTGATGGAATAAATAAAAATATGAATTATATAGATTTAAATATTTTTTCGAATATAAGGGCAAATTTACAAGCACTTTTTCAATTTTATTGTGAGCAAATGGGTACAACTGGCTTAGTATGGGCCATTCAAAAGTCCAGCAAACAAGTGTTGGTGAATGAGATGTGTGGTATTCTTCCCTGTCCACGGGCATGGCATCCAATTCAAGCTGCTCAAGTAACACCGTGATGGAGTTATCAACATATTTTGACGTCGGTGTAATACAGGTGCATGATGCATCTAATTTTGACCTTTAGGCCTGGTGGAAGCAACAAGAGAGCATTTATCCGGTATTGGCCGCCATGGCTCGTGATCTATTGACTATTCCAATGTCTTCTGTAACATCAGAATATGCTTTTAGTGCAGGTGGATGTATGGTGGATGATAGAAGAACAAATCTAACTGAAGAAACGGTGCAGTGCTATGTTTTCCTATGAGATTGGTATTTGGCAGAGAAGAGGAAGCAAGAGTTGACACCAATAGAAGATTATGATCTAGCAGAATACATTAGTGGACTACACATCTAATTTTTTACTTTTTCTTCATTGTAATTCTTTTTTTATTTTTATTTTCTAAAAAGATTGTAAGGTTTTGAAGGTAATCCTATTTGGAAACTTTCAAGAAGTTAAGATCCAAATGGTTCTCTTTTCTCAGTGGAGTAGGTCGAGTTTGACCGAACCACTTAAATATCTTTGTCGTTCTCCGTGCTTATATGCTAATTTTTTTTTAATACTGATAAAAAAAAAAAAGGAAAAAATGTGATGCCCTACCTGGCCCGCCGGCCTGCTCCAGCCCGGCCAAATGGGACGGGCCGAGCTTGGAGGGGCCGTGCCGGCCCTGTCCTGCCGTTTGACATGCCTAGGTGCAGTGGGACTCTTTATGGAAAATCCTTACTCTCATAGAATTTATCCATTCCAAGAGAGGAAACCCATATCTGACCCTCCCCTTTTAGACATTTTTCCCTCAAGAGGTGACTTGGTTTCCTCTTCTGCTTAGGCTTGTTGCTGCCGTGCTGGGTCGTGCTGTGCTGTGCTAGCCTGGCCCATTTGACATCTTTAAGCAGGTCCTTATTTAAAAAAGGGACCCATAGCAAAAAAAAAAAAAAAAAAAAAAAAAAAAAAAAAAAAAAAAACCTTAATTTTTCATTCAATGGACTATTGATCTTAATTAGTATCCACTTCATTAGAATTCTGGTCCAATGGACCAAGGATCATGGATTGGGCCCACTTAGTAAGCAAACACATTTGAATATTTCGTAACAACAGTAATGGGTCTGTAGGTCCAACATGTAATTGGATCAAAATCTCTAATTCTACTTTGACAGACAGAGGCAAGGCTCAATTACAATTGATATCACAACAATCACCAGTTAATAGTTTTTCATGTAGTAAAGCAAAATGAACTTAACCATACACTTGGGAGTGAAGGTCTTGCACCCTTATTATGGCTAATGAAAGGCTTATCTTCTCCATGCTAATCCAATATTAAACATTTAATTCAAAAGGTACCAACTTATTAGATGCTTCAATTATTGTACTGGGCTAAAAATGTAAGAGAAGGACCATAACAAAATCTAACCCAAAACATCATTTAAACATATCACTACTTGGGGTTTAAAACAATCACACATTATCAAATATATATCCATGTAACCATGTATATGAAGGCCTAACCCAATAAATTATAAGAACCCAAACAATCAAGGTTGAGGCCCAATTCAAAACTTTCAGCTGTAAGTTGGATGATTTGGGCCTTACATTAAATCAACCCGACATCTCGGGCTTTAATTAAGTTTGATAAGAATTACTATCAAATGGCTGCAGATAAACCCGAAAATTACAATTATCAAAACCTATCAACTCCAAAGTTTATAACCATACATCAATGTAGGGTCTACAATATGCACACAGTACTGGGTTTTATTCAGTCCGACCAATTATCATCATGTCCAGATTTATTAAATCACAAGGCTAAATTTTCCCTACCGTTCAAAAAAAAAAAAAAGCCCCTAAACACTTATAAAGGTCCTAGACACCCAAAATTAGGGTTTGAAATCCGTAAATGTTTCACCTTTATAATTGTAAAGTAATTGCATTTTCAAGATCACAATGAGGCCCATAGTTGTCAAATTGTCAAGCACATAGTAAGTCAAATGGGCTTGGGCCACACACCCAATACAGCTATAATCTGGACTATGTCAAATAAGTTTATATGGTAATGGGATTGCTACATTATTCAATCCAGTTCTTTGAATAAATTTGAATACATATTATTGTTACTTTATTAAAGAGATCATCAATATTAATCAAGTCATGAGAAATTCTATCACATGCTTGTAATTGTTTTTGTTTGTTAGAGTGCATCAAGGCTGGATATGGTAGCTCTAATACCACCTGTAAGCTTTTTTTGGAACACTTTTAGATTTCCCAAGATCTAGCATACAATTTGAGACATGCTTTATAAGATTTGATGACAGGAGCAACTTTCATTTTATGTTCATCCTCAAATTAAGGGGTCTAGTTCAACTAAGCAGCTTGAGTCTTCTATGAACTAGATTATTGTGGGGATTGTGTCAAGAGGGATTTTAAATCTCCTCTTTCGCTCATGTGTGAGAGTCAGTTTCGGCAGAGAGGACCTTGCACCCTTTCATCACAAGCCCTTTCCCACGTAGGACTCTTTCTTTTAGTTGGCTTCCTACCATCTGTTATATTTATTATGGAACATTATTATTTATGGCCTGTTTGTTTTATATAATTGAATTCTTAGGATTGCACTTCTTTAAGTAGTTAAAATGAAGAGTCAAATGAGAATGTCCAAAAACAAAAAGAGCATCAAATAACCTTCCATTTAATAAGAATTGAATCGAGGGAAGATGAGAAATGAATATACAACAAACAGCCCAGTAACTCAAATTGTAGGGTAGGTTCTCTCTCTTTCTCTCTCTCTCTCTCTCTCTAAAAGCAAAGTCTGGGATACATAAGGTGTTATCTACATCCCTACCTTAAATTCTTCACCCATTACCTCATATTCTTATCCCTCAATTCTTTAATAATCCTTCTTTAGAACTCATTTCACCATGAATTCCTATATATTCTATGCAAACAAATAGGGCAATTCATCATGATAAGATTTTCTAAGGGCTTGTTCACCTACTTTGTATCAGACTCTTGGGAATTCAAAGCAAAGTAGGTTTTATCAAAGGACTATAAAAGAGGTGACAGATGGGTGAAGGGACTTAGATGGGACCATTACTTTGCGAGAATTCAATTTACTTAGGTAATCGGTAAAAAATATTTCCTATCAAGAGGGGAGATTATTTAATGGCATCTTATGAATCCTAACCTTTAATCATTCTGTTTCAACTCCTTTGATAGGAAGTAGGAAGGCATTGTTTGAAATTTTAGGAATCCAAATCAAAGAAAATGATGCAACATGGAGTCTCCTAGATTGACTCATGGATGACCCAAGCCCTTTTCTTTGTCTAAATATGATCATCATACCTAATCAAACCCTCCCTTGGTCCCAACTCTGTTTAGTCTGCACTTGAAGTTGGGTTATTTCATTCTATTTCCTCTCAGTGCATTTAGTTTGTTTCAGTTGAGTTCCCACTTAAATCATCTGTACTTATATTCAATTCTATCTTTTGTATAATGAGCCTTCCATCGATTCTATGGCATATTTTCGAATTCAGTGGAACAGATTCGAATTTCCATGATCAGATTCATCTTAGTTTGATAAGCTTTCGGCTGGGTTCAGGGCTAGGGTTTAAAATTCGGGCCAGGACTGGATTTAAAATTCGGACCCATTCAGTATTTTGGCCTAGCTTGGATTAAGTGATAGAAAGCCCAAAGCCTCGTCCGGCTTCGCTCGAATAATAGACATTGCTTTGTAGTTTACTGACTCATGTGACAAAACAAGTTGATGGAAAGCCCGATAAAGTGACAGAAGGCCCATCCCAATCCGGCTCGATTAAATAAATGGGAGGGCTTGGGCCTGACATGATTAGGGCCAGCCAGGTTTGGTCCAGGAACATACACTCCATGTCGGGCTTTTGCCGGATGAGGCCCTATTACTCAGCCCAGCTTGACCTGGAGCATCATGAACACCCCTATTACTGTTTTTTTTTAGTTGGATCCTAAGCAAGTCTTTGGAAAATTGATGATGAATTTTTTTAGAAAATTAAATAAATTATTTGACGGAAACCGATTTTTTTTTTTCATTTTTTTGAATTTTATTCCAAATTTCCATAACATTTCCAACTGTGTTGATGTTGTGAAAATATAGTAATATTGTTGGAAAGACAAGGTTCCACAAAAAGTCACAATATTCTAAAAATTATCAACACTGCTTATTGTAATGCCCAGTTCTCTTTATCTGTAATTTGATTAAAAACAATATGAACCCTCATTGTGCACAAACTTAGTTATCCAAACTCAGGAATCCTCTCATTTCCACATAAACTTAGTTATCCAAACCACTTGCACAGATATTATGGACATCATTATAAAATATCCCAAAAAATATCATGCTCTTTACCTAGAACATTGCAAGAGAATTGTGATCATACCAAATCAAAATGGAAAAAAAAATTGAAAAATTCTATCATCCTTTATTTTCCAAGAAAATGCCTAAAACCAAAAGACATCACTATAAAAACATATAAAGAATATAGTCATTGGTCCCATGCATGCAATTGGTTAATGTAAGGCCCTTATATATAAGCCTCAATTGGACAATGAGCATTTTTCATTGATGGCCCACCAGCAGCAAGTTGTTGAAATGATTCTAGAGGACAAAAATGGGACCCACCCCACCGTCTGGACGGCCATGATTGTGACTTCACTTGAACATTTGCAGCATGCCATGTATGCTTGTGGATTCTTCATCATAGTTTTTCATTGGCAAAGAAAGAAATAATGCCAAAGAAAAGAAATAATTCATCTTTCTAATCTTCTCTTGAATGCAATGCACGTGCCCAAGTGGTTTGGAAGCTGTCCATTGGTAGGCAACACAGCATGCTTGTTGGAAAAGGCTTCTTTGGAGCAGGAGTGGAGTGGAGTGGAGTGTCTGATCAATTACAAGAAAGATGTTGATTCAAATTGATTCAAATGATTGAAGTCAGGGTGTTGGTTTCGTGACGTAAGGTGTGGATTTGCTCCTTACAACGTGGGGGTAGGGGGTTTTGAACTCGAAAACATGCCTTAAATTTTTTTTAAACTCAATGCATATCTTATATATGGTTCCCCAAAAACTTTATTTTTACATACAAAAAGTCTATTTGGACAAATTTTTTGGACAGAATTTTGAACAAACCATATGGTATGTCTTGAATATCATATGAGATATTCAAGGCATACCAGAAAATTTGTCCAAAATTCGGTCCAAAAACTTTATTCAAATAGCACTACTCTTTTACATAATGCCTGTAGGTCCTGCCAAAGGAAGCAAGTAAGATTGTGAAGTAAGATTGTGAAGTAGACCATAAATATGTTGTGATTCATTCTCAAAGCCTAAAGCTATGTATGAAGCAGTGGCCCCCATGTGAGATAATCTTAAATATTGTACAAGTCAATCATTTTTTTATTTTTTTTTAGAAACCAGTCATCACAACGAACGTTGAAAATTAATTGACATGTGAAAAAGAAGTTCAAATGTTCAATGACAAAAGATACGTGGGTCCCACTTGTAAAAAGCATCATTTAATATTGTTGTGGGGGGCATTATACAATCAAAAGCTAGAAAAGTCAAACCTTACCTAAAAAAAGAAGGGCCATGCTGCTGTGGAGTGTGAAGAAAGAATGGATGAGAAGACCATTGTATGGGTTGGGAAAGATGTGCACTTATTGTTGGATGGATAGGACACTATGGGAGCTCAGAAAGGTTATTGGACAGGGCACTCAGAGCAATTGATGAGACTATAAAAATGGTTGGGAGTGGGCAGTGGGCAGTGGGCAGTGGGGGAGAAATTTTATGGTTCTTGACCCATGGAGAAGAGCAGTGTCCTAGTGTGGGCCATAACCTTATCCCAGATCATTGATTTTGAAACTTCAAAGTAGATCATGATCTAAAGAATCTAGCTCCCTAACAAAAATAGATTTTCAGTGCCTATTTTATAGCCATCAACAAAATATTTATTGCATTTTCTTCTCAATAAATTCTTTTTATATAAGCTTTTAAATATGGCCCCTTCAAGATTTTTTTTTTTTTATCAGATAGTAACCCCTCAGGTTTTTGGGTACACGGTTCACCCCCTTCATTGGTGTATAGAACTCCAATTTGAGTGAGATTTAACCCACTGCCTATCGATAGGGGGCATGTAATATGAGTAGATTGTTCATACCACTGCCATAAATATTAGTGACACTCGAAAGGAATTTGATATTCTTCCTAAATCTTCTATAATTTTTTTTAACAGAACTTTCATTTAAAAGAACAACCAAAACAAAAGCACAAAGAGAAACTCGCGGCCTGTTTGGGAGCTTTACTAATGGAGTTGAGTGGAGTATAGGTTATTTCCTGAAAATAATAAAATATAAGTGGGGTTATTATGATGGTATTTTATTTTTAGTTGTTTGTGATTGAATCTTTTTGACATTTTTTTTATTGAAAAGTTGAATTTTTTTGTCATTTAGTAGAGAAATGAGGTTACGTTTTGACTTTTTTTTTTTTTTTAAAATATGGTGGGAAATTTGAATTAAGGTGTTTTGGTGGAATTTTTTTTTATAGAAATTGGGGTTTTACCTTACTTGACTCTAAGTGGGAGTTTTGCATGCTGGCACAAGTTTTAGCCGCCATTAGCACCACAATGACATAAACACAAGATGATTCATAATTTAAGACATCATTAATTGGAGTATTCGTCACCGAAGAGGTTGGGCTGGTGATAGTTATCCAAGTACAACTCAAATTTCTATAAAAAAAGAAAAAAGTATGACTCTTGTACATATTATTAAATTTCCTTAGCTAGTCATTTTTTTCAAAACTTCAAGGCGTTAGAAGAGTCTAGCTTTATAAATACTTTTCAATACTCCCCCTCGGGTGGAGCCCACTCTTCAATGCTCCCCCTCACGTAAAATCTGGTCGGCATACTTTTGGCGACACGTATTCTTTTAATGCCGAGTTATTCCTTTTGAGATTCAAACTCGTGATCAGTTGGCTCTAATACTATATTAAATTTCTTCAACTAGCCAATCCTATCAAAATCCCAAGACGTTAGTAGAGGCTACAAGAATACTTTTCAAACAGCGGTGCTACACACCTCGGGGCGGACCCCGGGTTGTAGCACGACCCCCCATGGGAGCCGTTGGATCCCATGGGGACCTGGGATCCAACGGCTCCCTCCGGGAGTTGTGCTCCACCCCGGGGTGTGTAGACTTTTTGCTTTTCAAAACATATTAGATCTCAAAACATATTAGTATTATTATTATTATTAATAAGGCCCACTTTTGTTGGTTTTTTCGTTTGGTAGAAAGGAAAATGATTAATTTAGTAGAAGAAAGAGTGTCACGCGTACATTGCCAGCCAAGCGGGAAAAAGGTTTTCAAAAAACAGCTTTGTGACAGTCAAGGTAAAATTTTGCTACTACATGAGCGACACCATTTAATGCTCTAGCAATAAAGCTAAAACTAAACATTTTCAAAGTTAGCTGCCATACCCGGCTACCAACTTCTCAAGTTTATGATTACAAGAAACATTATGACTTCCCTTGAACCACATTTTACAAATCTTAAATCAGTAGAATTTGGAACATTGTGTGTTTTTTTATGAATAATTCCTTTTGATCCAAAATGGCTATGGCTATGAATATGAAAGATAATTTAAAGAATCACACACTTGGATACATGCCAACCACGAAAGAAGTAGCTACAGATACCTTTCAATCTAAATAATGGTTTGAGGGGTGTGAAGCCACCTTTGCTAGGCAGTAGATCGAACCATTCACAGCATAGACTCCAATCTAATGTAGCAGTGGCTCACTGGGTGAGGCCCACCTAAAGTGGGCCCCACATTTACTAGCTTGACTGGTATACTCGAGACAAAATAAAATCACCTGAGTTGAGTAGGTGACATATTAATACTACCCAATAATGGTGGCCCTCAAGGACAAGGTTGGTCTGATCAGTTATAAATGGGGTACCTTTCAATTGCATTGATCAGGCTGTCCTATTGTCAGTATATCACATCATGTATGTTCCCAAGCATCTAACTAGTATCATTCACTGAGTGGGCCTTGATCATCCCAGGTTAACATCTAGATCACCTGCAATGTGATGGCCCCCCACTAAAACCATAATTTTAGGACCCTGCTGTTTGAGTGAAACGGGCACTTCTTGCTTTTTTTGTGGGGTAAACAGGCACTCGATTAATAATGCTTTGGAGAAGATGTTGTGGCAGGGACTCAGTCACTCAACTAACTCAAGGTGGGCAGGATCCTTTCAACTAACAAATAAGTGCTACTCATATTGCCATGCTACTGGCATTTGCACCCTATAAAATCATAGTGCTGCTCATAAAGTCTCACCGCTCAATTGCAGGCAGCTTTTTCATGCATCCAAAAAAAAAAAAAAAAATCTATTCACTTGAAAATTTCTAGAATCACTTGGAAACATTAAATATTCTAAATTAATATTAAAATAGTTGATGATTTACTTAAATATTTGTATTTGTTCAAAAAATTCAATATTTAAATTTATAGCCCTAAAAGAATAAAAAATTAAATAATAGTATATGATCACCAGAAGGGCGCCGGCGGTGTAGGATTTTCAATCTCCTCATCCGTAAAAGTAGTTCCCCTCTAATAAAAGGAACATTAAAAATCCCATATGGAAGCTTTTGTGCAGTGTATTTGTAAAGAAAATCTCTAATTAAAGGCATTAATGATATTTTTTCTTTCTTTTATCTATGGGTTCTAATGGGCCATTTTGTTTGCATGGAATTGGAAGTTTTGTATCCAAATGGGTATGTTTATTTGTTTTGAATTAAATACATGAGAATTTATTGTCGAATGGGGTAGCTCGTTTGCATGAAACTGAATGTATATAAATGTATGAAAAATAATCATATTTCTCAACTTCAATAATAAAGTTAATTTTGTCGTGCTTACCCACAGAAAAAGAAAAACATTTATTTCTATAAGCTTTGGAGAGCTATGATTACACCAAGGGTCCAAGACCATTGATAGCACGAAATAAAGGGTTACAAATGGAGCCCACCATTGCTTGTATTATACATTTTATAGTCAAATTTGCTACATGCTTCTGTCCCTTTACTCATTAACTATGGTGCAATCTATTATCTGAGCAACTCCTTTATCTCCACAGCCTGATAAAGACATGAGCACATGCATGCTCTCTCCAGTTAGACACAACCAACAAAATACGAACTACCAAGTGTGATTGTTAGTTTCATGGAAAATGCAACTTCAATTTCAAATGTGGCACCTATGGTTAGCGCAGTTGGCCTTGACCACAGCCACAGTTAAGGAATCGAAGGTTGCGGTTTGAAACTTGCATTCTCTTTTTCAGACTATTTGCCTACGTAAAATTTAATTTATCTATTGCGCAGGTGAGGCAAGGACTTCACGTGCCCGGAAGAATAGCCGGTTCTCGAAGAGACCGAATATCCTATTCAGAAATAATGAAAAAAAAAAAAAAAAAAAACCAAACCGAAAGATGTGGCATGTAGAGAAGGACCTTATCTTCAAGCAAATAATAATATGAAAAAAGACCTAATTATCTTCTAGCAAATAAAAGAAAAGGACCTCATCAAACTTTATTGATCAAGATCAACCGTCAATATTTACAATCTGCTCTCATTTTTTCAATCATATGGCCAATAATATTTATAATTTTGATAAATATTTAGATTGATAATTTAATAGATTCTCTCTCCTTTACTTTGGGCCTCACATTACTCTTATTGTTGTAAATATAGCTACAAAAGTAAACACACTTATAAGTAAACACTTATAAACGGTGTTGGCATTTTAGTAACACATTAATAGCTAATAAGTGTCTACAACGTCACTTAGGTCTTGGTCTATAGTCCAGCTAGGCCCTAAAATGAAAAAGTAAAAAATTGTAGCTGCGAAGTTCTATGATTGTGGTCGTTGGACACTTATTTCATACTCTACCACATTATAATGAAACAATAGCACGCATCTGTCATTTGCACGTGGCACACATGTCATGTCCCTCTTTCCATACTCTCCACTCTCCACTCTCCACTCTCCAGCTTGACGGTCCCTTTGGAGATTGGATAACCATTAAATAAGTTACACTGAAATTTTACTCTTTCAAAAAGCCAATAATCATTTAATGTTTGACCTCCCGTTTGTTTGTGGAGTGCAAGTGTAGGTGTAGAATCAACGTGGTGAGAGGTAGTTTAGTTGGTCTAGGTCTACGATTTGTATCCGGAGGTTTGTAAGTTTAAAACCGTACTACCACACTGGTCTATATTTTACCTGGCTTCCCACAAGGCCTGAAGAGATTAATTCAGTTTAAAGGGTTGGAAATCCTCTGATGAAAAAAAATAAAAAAAAAAACCAAAAGGACTTGGCTCCAACCATTTCAATTCTGATCATCCCAATTAATTTTGACTCTACTTTGGCCCAGATTTAATTGATATTGAAGCCCACTATCAAAACAACAATGGGTCGAATTTGGAAAGGACCATCAATTTTCCCTTTTATGAATATGTCCGTGAGAGTCTATTCCATGTTGTGCAAAATTTTGTATTTTGCAGATTTTTGTTTCCATGCTAGGATGGAAAAGTGGTTCCCACCCTAGTAAAGGAAATGGTTTCGATGTATGTAAGGAAAAACCTATTCAAATCTCGGAAAAAAGCCCAAGTGGATTGCGGAAAAGCTATTCATAAGAAAACTTAGGGCCTTTTTTTGGCATTACAAGAAGTATGTGGGCTATTCTTCCCATTTTGTAGACTTCAGCTATCTATTTGTCTTGACACTCATTCCTACAGTTTAGGCTTCATCTTTCCACTTGTGTCAACGTCTCAATCAAAAATAATTTTTTTGGCATTGCACAAGTGTTTTCTAAATGAAAAGATGAATTCACTTTGTCCACTACTTGGCTTAGTGATCCTCTATCCTGTCTACTTTCTACTTTCTGTTTTTTCAGGAAAGCAAATTTATTAAAGAGGCAAAAACAACAAAAGCCCAACAAAACAAAAACAAAGGCCAAACCCACCACCCCAAACAAAAACAAAAACAAAAAAAAAAAAAAAAAAAAAAAAAAAAAAAAACATCCTGGGAAAGGATCTAAAGAACCCACTCTGGAAAAGAAGTCATGCCATCAGTACAATCTTGACTCTGGTTATGAAGGATTTGAAACTGTGTTTTCTGGCCAGTGCATGAGGGTTGGATTGGCATAAGCTGAAGGTAAAAATCAAGAGAAAATGAAAAAGAGAGGTGCCGGGGTGGGGGTGTGTTTTGAAAGTAGAAGGCATAAATTGACAAAAAGAAAAAATACACTTAAAAGTCACTAAATTAAAAAAAAAATACACTCTGAAAGGCATAAGGAGTAACTTTTTGTCATTTAGTTTATTTACTATCAACCCCTCTTATTTATTTTTCTTTTAATTTGATCTTTAATTTTATTCCGCTATACCTCTCATGTAAACCAAAATACCCTGTACTTGTTTGTTTTCAAGGAATTGAGCTGCTAATAATTTAGGGTAAAATGGGTTTTAATGATGGAGCATTAAATATTAAAAAAGAAAAAAAAAATGAAGGAATATTAAAGAGATAAGGGGTGAGGCTATAACCTATAAGGTGGAAATGGAGATGAAACCTCCTACAAATTGACTAAATAGGATGATAGCTGATTATTTGATGGTCATTTATATATCTTCTCCTTGTTTCCTTTAATTTTAGCCCCACACGGATTTTAAGATATCCAGGAACTCAATTTGTAGCAAACAATCAGTTAAAAAACAATTAAAAATTGTGAAAAACCTAGGTGTCATAGTAATGACGGTTGCATGATGAACCCAAATCCACATAATGGGACTCGCCTGTAAGATGGAAAATGAGTGGATCTCAATTTCCCAACATCCTACCATGACTAACTAATACTTGATGGGCCACTATTGATTGAACCACATTCGGTTTGGTCAAATCCAATCAAAGTAAAATCTGACCCGGACCCAACACACCAAGATCCGGCGATTTAGAATCTCATAGATAAGCCCAATTAACAAGCCCAAGTGGGCCATCAGGTACAAACCCAATGTGAGAGCAGGGTCCTAAGAAGGTTTAGACCAAAGACGGACCTAATTTTTTGTAATTTTGCATAAAGCAACTGTGTCAGTCTTGAAACCAAAAGAGAGCTCGCAAACACACAGAAAAGCAGACCACTCTAGTGGAAAATGAGCCCACACAAGCGAGAAGAAAGCTCATACAAGCAGGAAAGGAGCTCCCGCACAAGTGGAAGGAGATGACGTACCCGAGCTTCGAACCCAACAGTGGAAAATGAGTCAACACAAGCGGAAAGAAAGCCCACACAAGTGGGAAATGAATCCATGCACAAGCAAAATGAGATGACGTACTCAGAGTTAGAACCCAGACAGCCGGATAAGAACCGACGCTCCTTACCACTCAGCCAATGTAAGGAAAGCAATAACCCTCAGTGACAGTGTACATTATTACATGTGTATGGCACGCTATATTTTTACCATTACACGAAAACAATAACCCTTGGAGTGTTAAGTAGTATAAATAACTCCTTTTAAGGAAAAAAAAAAAAAAAAGAGAGGAGTATAACTCCCATAAATGTCCCCCTGCCTTTTCCTCCAATCCTCTCAAATGAGCCGTATTACTCGTCCCGGATTTTATCCCGGGCGGTGGCACGGCTCCCCATAGGAGCCATTGGATTCCAGGCTCCATGAGATCCAACGGCTCCCGTGGAGCCGTGCATAGACCTTTTGCTCTCAAATACTAGCCATAGGAAATTAATTGCCACCGACACCCACCTACCCCCTCTCCCTCTCTCTCTCTCTCTCTCTGGGTGAGGCCAAGGCCAAGGCCAATGTCAAGGTCAAGGTCACAACCTTCTTGTTCTTTCGCTATCTGAAAAGGATATGGGCCTTGGTTTGTCTTCGTGCAGCACCCTTCTGCCCTTTTCTGACTTTGATATCGAGACAACATTAGGTTTGCAGGGCTGACAGACAGCTACAGCTGCTGTCGGGCATGATCGGAAGCTGCTGCATGTACCATCTTCGAACCTTCTTATTACACTCTCCCCTTCGGACATCCTTTGATCTGTCGCCGTTTACGGTGTAAATTCGATATATGTCTGGGGCCGTAAATCCCACCTACACATGACTGGATTTTATAGGGTTTGGGATGGTTCACATCAATTTATACTAGAGTTGTAACGGTTCGGTTAATCGGTTATTTTGAAAAATTCGTTAACCGAACCGTAACCGCGATTTTCTGTATTAGAAAACCGTAACCGTAACCGTGCAGACAAAAACCATAGAAAACCGAACCGCGGTTAACCGTATAAGACGGTTCGGTTACGATTAATAACCGTGGAAAAATTTGAATATTAATTTCTCAATTTGCATCTTCTTTTTTGGTTTAATATACAATAACTTCTTAAGTCCAGTCAATTTTGAGAAAATGTTTAGTTATGTACAGCGGAAATTTTCATTCAGCCCTCCCCCCCACCCCCCCACCCTTTTTTTTTTTTCCTTTATGTTATAACGGTACGGTTAACCATGTGCAGTTAACCAAACCACATTTTACGGTTCGGTTCGGTTAACCGCAGTGAATTTTTATGGAAAACCGTAACCGAACCGAACCATGCGGTTTTTGGATTTCATTAACCGTAACTGTAACCGAACCGTGGAATACGGTTATTAACCGCGGTTTGGTTCGGTTAGACGGTTTCTCAGTTTTTTTTACACCCCGAATTTATACAACCACCCCAAACAACCCCACTATAGGGTTTGGGATGTTTCACATCAACTATCAAAAAAACAACCCAACCCCAACTAAGTTTTACCAATTTGCCTAAAAAATATTTTAAAGAATTTTTGTTGGTTTGTAGAATGGCTAAAAACATTCAATGAGGAAAATCTTCATTGTCTGTGTAACTCAATTAAGGCTATTTAGAGCTTGCATGTTCCTTCACTGGAACTCTAGGAGTTTTTGTTTAGAAAATTTCTGAATTCTACTGCAAAGTGGAATTTTTAAATCCTCTCTTTCCTACCTGAGCATCCACAAATTTTAGAATATTTGTGAAGAAATATGATATTTATAAATGTGATGAGATATGCCATCACATCATATCACATATGGTGGCCCTTCACATCACTTGCGTTGTATTATTGTCTTGATAACAATAATAAATACAGTGACCAGCATTTTTCTTAAAATAGGGAGTGATAAAAATAATTTATTGAAAGAGATAAAGTTATACGACCAATGTTAATTAAGTTGGCGAGGCACCTTTGTTCCATATTAATAATTAAAGTGTCCTGTGAATAGACTTGGATGAGAGTGAGCGCGGTGATGAGACAGTGCTTACTTGAGAAAAAAGATAAATTTGTGACAGTCAATTTTATGAGGGGTCATTTATTTAGCGGTCGTTGATTGGAAGAGATAAGTCATTGGTTGGAAATTTCTTTTTCAGTAAAGACATAGGTTGGACCCTTCAATGCTCAAGAAACGAGGAATAATGTGTTAAGAGTTAGGACTCTCCGACCAGAGGCTAAAGTGAAATCCATCAATTGATTAAAGTAGTCAATCATCTGATTTTGGTGGAGAAACAAAACAAGGAAGACTTAAGTTTATCAAAGCTGTGATAATAATCAAATTACTTAGGTTTTGACAAATCTGGTATAAAAGGTCAATCAAATCTCTTCACACGAAACTACAACTATTAACCAATACAAGTCTCAGTTGAATACTCGTCTAACTATTATTGACCACCAAATTTAATTACAGAACACATGCACCGTACAAAGTTATTAAATTTTGTAGCCTAATAACTGAACGTGGGACCTGTGACATGCAGGCCACACGATTTCCTATAATAACTAAAGACAAGAATCATTTAATTATGGTTTCAATATGTTCCAACCATATCCACATCTAGATCTACCCCTCTTCTTGACACTCATCCAGCTTATATTCACTATAGGATTGAAACCATCATCGCATTGATGCGTGAGAATCATACAGGCATGGAGGGACAGGGAGGGTTTGATATGGTGTAGCTATGGGACCAACTTCCATGTCCTGTTGGCTGATCCTCCTGTCCCCATTTCTTGTGTGCATGAGAGAGAGGGAGAGAGAGGATTGTTTTTTTTTTTTTTCTTTTTTTATTTATTTATTTTTTTGCAATGGGCTATTCGTCAAGGGTTGGTATTTTCAACTTGAAGACACATGATCAATCCTAGTATCATGTGAAACTAAAATGCCAATACCACTTAAGAATGAGTGTGTTGGTTGGTAAATAATGGTGTTGGCCATCATGCATGTTTTACATTTAACCCTGCCAGTATAAGCATATTTGAATTATTCATTTTATGATTTTTTTTTTATCAGTAACATAAACTTGATTAACGAAAGGAGAGGAAACAATTACAGAAAATAGAAAAAGGCAGAAGAAACAAAAGACAAAGAAGTACAAGAGCGTTGTACCCCAACTCAACCGCCTACAAAATAACACCCTTCTAAGGAGAATCTCTATCAACCCCTTGTTTGGTTGAAGCATCGGCAATGGAATTGGCCGCCCTAAGCAGCATTAGCCGCCCTAAGCATGTGATGAAAGACAACATTAATTGATGTAGAAAGAACCCGGATCTCATTGAAGATGCACTAGAGTCACTCTCCACAATAAGATCCCCCCATAAAAGCTCCTCATAAAACAACGAAGAGCTTCTAAAATAGCTAGTACCTCCGCTTTATAAGTAATATATCGATGTTACTATTACGGTAAACACCGCCAATACCTACCCCGGCCTTGACTAGCCTTTAGCAACATCGTCGAAGTTAAATTTCATCCCTTCAAGAAGGGGAGAGCACCAGTGAGCAAGATTACTTACCTTAAGAGAGCTACGATCCATACAAGCTTCCTAATTAAGGATAATATTATCAATGGTAAATATAAAAATCTATTGTATTGTAAACAAGTGAGGACATACAAAAAGCACCATGCCCTGTGTTAAGCATGAGGAAAGCCTAAAAAGGAATAATGTATAGTAAAAAAGAAGAAAGAAAATGTGGACTGGAGAGCTAGGACATACAAAAGTGAACTAAGAGGGTACATTAAGTAAAAACTATAAGCCTGGAGAAGACAAAAGAAGAGAATGAGATATAGTGTCTTACAGTGCTTTGAATAAGTAGAACGTTAAGTCCCTCTTTAACCTTTTTGAAGTGGGGAAGGAAACACCTCCCTATAAAAAATATGTGGTTACTTTTTCTTGTGTGTTTATCCTTTTACAGGAAATAGCAATCATTGGGACAGTTGAAGCATGAGTAGAGGCGCCTACTTTGATGATGAATTGTACAAAGAGGAATTTACCCTCTGTGGCCTAATTAATCTAGAGCTCTTTACAGCACTGAGAATTATCTTCTTTGTCCTTAACCTCTACAATTCATAAATGATCAGTTCCTTTTGTGAGAGTTTATGTAACAGATTATATAGATGCCTCTCCATAGTGAAAGAATTTGCCTTATAAATTCTTTGACTTAAAAATTTTGACATTCAAGAATTGGTATGATGAGCCACTTAACGAGGCACCTCTCTTCCCCAGAAATAACAACACATCAATCTCTAAGTATAGCATTGATGGTAGAGACTTGAGTGAGTGTATGTTAGTTGGGTATGTGAGTATGTACCTTCCATAGAAAAAAAGAAAAAAAGAATCGGAACATGATCTGATCGTTTGCTGGGCCTATTCACCGTCTTCGTTGGGGCTTCACAAATCCGAATTTGGTAGACTTGGGTGAGTGTGCGTGGGTTGGATTACCTTAAAAAAAAAACCAGTCAGAATTGGCATGATCTGATGGCTTGCCAGGTCCTATTCATCATCATCATTGATTGAGGGCTTTACAAACTGAGGTTGGAGAAATAGAAATAGAGGAATTATAAGAAGCAGTTCCTAACCTTACCGGTCATCCAACCCAATAATTTAGAGTTTGAGTTGGACTTTCCTTATCTCAGGTTAAGTTAGGGTTGACATTTATGACATGGTTAATAAATGAATTCATTTCAGGTGGTGTCCATTTCTTGCAATTTGTCTCGTCAAATTGACTTTGACCTGAACCTACAGTACTAATTGCACCATGATTTGTCAATCCAGTCCAAAACCTATCCGTTAATTTAGGGTCCTAGCAACTCTGTTAACTTTCCTTTGAGTTTGAATTGACATTTTCTATCTAATTAATTAATGGATCAAATTTAGATTGAGATCTGAAAATGCATCTCAAAACTATAGAGACTTGCGGATAATTAGGGTAGAAGCCAGGGCCCCAGGGGTCATAAAATCAAACTTCCCTATTACAAATACCACCTGCACTGATTAGAGATAACTACCACTATTAGTTTAATAATCTTGGCCAGCAATGACATGCACAATTTAAATCTCATTTTACAACCCTTTTATCTCCGAATCAACCTCTATATGAGAATTTGAACCTCGAGGCATTAGTAGAGGTTGACACTTTTGTCGACACATTTTTCTTTTCACGCTAAGTCGTTCCCTAGTTTATTCGAATTAGCTAGTTAACTTTAATACTATATTAAGATTTTTTTCGCTAGCCATTCCTACCAAAAGCCTAGAGGCATTAGTGAAGACGGTATAAATACTTTTTAATATGCTCTTCGGATACAGCTCACTCCTAAACAATAGTTGGGTCCCACTTCAAAATGGGACTGTCTAGGATCGAAAGATCACCTCCCACCTATTTTAATGGGGTGATGAGGCTCGAATCATCATTCTAACCACTTGATCAAATGCAGACAAGTTCTCAACGTCCAAAATGAGTGCAAGTCGATCGAACGGTCCAATCCATTTGGATGGGCGTCAAATCCAAAATCTGTGACTATTAGGGGGTCAGGTCCACTCGAATGGGTCATAAGCTGGGCCCCTCTAGGTGTTTTGACGGGTGGTCCTCACCTTGAGCACAGGTGGAAATGCCTAAAAAAAAAAAAAAAAAAAGCAGGTGGATTATAAAAATACATGTGGTTTAAAGAACTAAAGTCCTTTTCAAAACTAACTTTTTTTTTTAATGAAAACTGATCAAAAGTACAACCAGCAGAATTCAGCTGTAGTCCAGTCGATCTTGTGGGCCCACTGGGCTCTACAGGCATGCTGCTTTTAGCATTAGTTGATTATCATAACATCTCATGAGGGTCCACCAAAAATAAATGGCTACAAAAATCTAGTCCAACTAATCATTTTGATGGCTTTAATTGTGGTAATCATCAAATTATATCAAAATACAACCATTTACAATCAAAACACTGTATCATTCTTATCTGACCATTGTATATAGGTGAATACAATGGGCCCCACAAGATAGGTTGGATTGCCAATGGAGCCCAATCAATATAGATGTATGAGTGGGTTTACATGATGTTACATATCTAATGGGCTTGTTTGTGGAATGGCTATTAATTAAGCATAGAGAAAACCAAAAAAATAACCCACATGGAGAGAGAGATAGGATTTTTTTGAAAAAAGCTTTCACATTAGGAATTCAATATTAAAGATGGGTTTATCAAAGAAGTACCAAAGACATAAAGTGAAGATGTTGATGAGTCCATCAAGATTTGATTTATTAAAGAGATTAGTGGATAATCATTCTTAGCAAAGGAGAATTTAATAGAAGGTCCAAAGCAATCTTCACTTTGATCTTTCACTTATTCCCCATTTTATAAAAGGCCATTCCAACCCTCAATTATGGTTTAACAATTGGGGACAAAGTAGGACAGAGGAATAAATGCGCAAACCCATGTAGAAATAAATTTAAAGGCATATTGGAGTACAGAAAAGTAGAACCTGAATTTTGGTCGAAAACAGTTTGGCAGCTGGAGGCATCCCCACATTTGTGAAAAAAAAGGAGCACTAAACTCTAGTAAGGATTTTTTTTCTCATACAGTAACCATTAGCGTCCATTTCCACGCCTTAGATATTTTTCTAAAGGTTCTCTCTGCATTTTCCTTTCGTGATATTGTATAAAACTGTCTTGTTAAATACTCAATAAGCACTTATCATTCATACAAAAAAACTCGAGTTGTCAGAAGATGCAGCATGAATATTTTTCAATAGTCCTCCTCGGGTGGAGCCTACTCCTCAATAAATGTTGTTTTAAAGTTTTGTAATATCACAAAAATAAAGTAGTACGGGAGAACTTCTGGGGAAATACCTCTTCTTTGATGACTAGATGAGAAAATCAATGACTAATAAATAACCCCTCCAATAAATATTGATTTATGAGGGGATTTCATAATGGGAAAAAAGTTAGGGAGTGTATATGCCAAAAAAGATCCATTATCATATTCATCTAATAAAAGATCCTTCCAGCTCCTGCTGCTAAGAGAGCAAGTTACAAGTATCATCATATTGGGTCTTCTGCAAATAAAAAATAATAATAATAATAATGCTTTCAAACAAATTACGAGTGCGTAGAACTCGTACTTTCTCATCTCTTATATTCCTAATTGTGATCATGCATGCTAGCATATGCTATGGCTCAAATTCTAAAAGTGATTCCACGTGGAGGGAAAGATGTCCACATCTTCCAAACAAATTATCAAACACAGTCATTCTAATGTTTTTAAAAATGCTTAGATTCAAAAGAAGAACTCATGATGTATGATTAACACTTTCCCAACTCCACATAGACAAGTGAGAAATGATAGTTGAGAATGCTCATGATGACGAACAACGTAAAGTTGCAAATGGTACATGACATTGCAGCGCCAAAGTCTCAAAAACGTTAGGCAGGTTAGTTCAAACTCAGTTGCCCAACAAGACGAAGACATTACATGTTCAACCGTGCTACAGAGCCCGGATTTGTGCCCGGGCTCTGGCACAACTCCCACGGGAAGCCGTTGGGAGTCGTTGGATCCCATGTGCAGCTGGGATCCAACGGCTTTCATGGGAGTCGTGCCAGAGCCCGGGCTTTCGTAGAATTTTTCTTACATGTTACCTCTTTGGTTACAACCAGCAAATTACTTCCATGGTCATGGAGATATATGGACATGAAAACCAGATGGCTAAGACAAAATAAGAGAGTACATTGGCTTGGATGGCCCACTTCAAGGATGGTCTGATTGGACCGAGGCAAGGAAAGCAATCGGTTGATGATACAACAGCAATGAACTGGAAAGTTTGTTGTGGGATCAGGCAGGTGGGTGGTGCTGATTACTGTTCAATCTGGATTAGGGGTGATTAGCACTCATCCAATGTTTGAAAAGATAATACTAATAACTCCTCCACTTCACCCAACACCTAGTCATATCACTTGAAACAATCAAATAGTGCGATAATTGGGAACATGCAATTGAGTTGTAAAGTTTTAACACTGCTAGTGCTAGCCAAGCATTTTTGTTTCAAAGTTCTTTTGATGGCTGCTCTTGAGCAGACACTGAATTATATCATAATACAGAATACATGCATGCACTGCTCTTCTTATTCAGCAAGAGCTCCTCTTGTAAACATGTAATCAATGAACCTTCAATTGTAGGTCCATGGGGAGAGAAAAAAACAAAACCACCACTCTCATCACAATCTCACACAAAACAAACTCTGAAGTTTTTTTCAGAAAAAAAAAAAGGAAATAAATTTCACAAGAAAGCCTCTACAACCCAACATTCAAATGCCTTTGAATTATTTTACCCTAAAAACTCTTAGCCATGATAAATCATCAATCAGCCACAACCCAAGTCATGTCATTCTCAAATATCCAATGACAGACCTCAATCTCCCCTGGCTTACCCCCCAATGCAACAAAAGCACCATGCCCTGCCCCCCACATTGATGTATCAATGTGGCAAATGGCAACCCCTCTGTTGATCCTCTCCTTCTTCTTCACATCCAAAATCTCTGCCTCATAAACCTTCACCTTAGGAACAGAGTGACAGAAATACACCAGGTAAGGAAACAAGCTCTCATGACAAGAAACAGACTTTGTCACTCTCCCACCATTCAACCCCACAACTCTCCCAATCTCTATATCTCCCTTACACCCAGCCACATTTTCAGTACTCTTAACCGTTACGTTACGACCGAGAACCGAAACGGCAAAATCAATCATATCTTCTATGGAGGGTACACACCTCTTTGTCTCTCCTTTACTGGGTACTCTCTCACATTCCTTCATAGTCTTCTCCAGAATAGATCCCATGGTCGAATTCTCCTCCGACCCATCAAAAATCTCCTTCAATTCCTGCAACTGATTCACGGAAAACGGCATCTTTGCAGCGAGAGAACGGGGCAGGAACGAGCGTTTCGGCATTTTGTCGCGGATATCGGGCATGGGCATGACGGTCCCCTGCTTCAGCATCGATTCTCTAAAGAACCTCCCGGGTTCGACCCACCGACTCATTCCCGATTTCCCCATCTCGGTCATCCCCATTTCGTCCGAACTCGCCGTCCGGTTCGTGTAACGGGAGAACGTAACGCCCGTTTTGGAGTAGTCCTTGAACGTGTTGTTCACCCCATAGCCCTTGAAATCGGTTTTCTCCTTGTAACCCTTGAACGAGTCCGACCCTTCGTTGAACGATTTACCGTAATTGGAGAACTGGGTCACTGAGTTCGACCCTTTTTGGTAGGTTGTGAACGAGTCATCGCCCACATTCGACTGGTCTCTGTAGCCGGTGAAGGTCTCCGTGGCGCCATTGCCGCCATCGCCATAGCTTCTGAAATTGTTCTCGGGCACATTGCCATTGGAACCGTACGATGTGAAGTTATCAACGGCCCCATTTCCATCCTCGCCGTACCCCACGAAGGTGGACCCCACCACGTTCGAATCACGGCCGTAGCTTGTGAATTTCAGCTCTTCGCCATTGCCGCTCCTGCCATAGCTCTTGAAGTTCTGGTTCCCCGCGTTCGCCTCGTCGGCGTAACTCGTGAAATCCAGAGTCCGCCCGTTGCCGTCCGAGTCGTAGGTGGCGAACCTCAGGTCCGGGACGTTGACGCCGTGGTCGTAGTTGGAGAACTGGGCGGAGCCGCCGGTAGCACTGACGGAGTACGAGCCGAAGGACTCGTCGGCGACGTTGCCGTCGGGGGCGTAGTTGGCGAACTCGGAGTCGTGGCCGACGGACTCGCGTCCGTAGCGGGTGAACTCGTTGAGGGGGATGTTGACCGAGTCGGAGTAGTTCTTGAACGAGTTGGACTCGCCGACTGCTCTCGAGCCATAGTTCGAGAAATTGCGCCCGCTCTCGTATTGCTTGAACGTGGCGTTGCCTTCGGTTTTGGCGAGGGAAGTGGTCTGATCGGGGAAGCAGAAGAGGTGGGCCGATTCGCAGAAGGCTTGGAGGTGCGACGAGAGGGCTTTCTGATCGGCGAGTTTTTGGAGGATCGCCGAGTTTGTGGTGGTGAGAGGGGAGGCTTTGGAGATCAAAAATTCGGGTTTTGGACGGTTGGATGTGATCTGACGGTTCCAGTAACGGATTAGAGAGGATTTGGGGGAGAGGGGGTCATTTTTAACGGCGTCAATTTTAACGGAGATGAATGGGAGGAGGAGGTGGAGGAGGAGGAGGAGAAGAGGAAGAATAGAGGGGAAAGGGAGTAGTTTGAACATTGGCTTGTTGTGTTGATTTTTTTTTTTTTTGTCTGTTTGTGGGGGAGTGTCGAATGTTGGGGGTGAGGTGTCTTGGAGATGTGGAGGATGGATGGAAAGGATGCTGTATGCAGTATAAATAGGAGGAGGGGAGATGTTTTCAAACTTTTTTTTTTTTTTTTTTTTAAGAATATTTTTTCTTTTTTGCTTTATTGGGCTTTTTTCTTTTTTCTTTTTTTGCCTTTTCTTTTTCTTGTTCAACTTTTGAGAATTTCTTCTGGATTTTGTGGAACTTTGGAAAGATTTGAGGGGGATGTGGTTGATTTGGTGTTGATTTTGAACTTGGAGAGTGGGGATGACATCATTGAGTTTTTCTCTGATGTCATGTAATCTTTTAAGTTATTGACTCATATGGAGAGAGCAAGTCATTTTTAAGTAGTCCAATCCATTCATATGAGTTTTATTTTTATGAATAATTAGTGTGTCCTGAATTTCATTTTTGATTTGGTTCACGGATTGATTGATGCAGTGAAAGAAACATAAGATATCAATGTAATGTAGATTGTTTTAATTGATGTGAGATTTAGACAGCTGATTTTTTATTGCAAGGCATGTGATGAAAATGTGTTGGATAAAACTGAAAGTGTGACTCACTGGGCCCAATAAAATGTGAGAGTATTGGAAGGTTAATGTGGTCATTGGCTTGAGATAATTTCTCTTAACATGATTGGGTTGTTTTAATTTTGGAGACATGGTTTGCAGCCATTAGTTTTAAAATTTGTTTTTTAAATCAAGACTCTACTTGGGCAAATTACAAAGTTATCATGTCTTTACTAGAATTCCTTACAAGAATTCACTATATTAAGGTGTTTTGGATACCATGTGTTACAAGAATTCACTATATTAGAGTATTTTGGATATGATGTGACACCTGGTCTATTGGATATGATGTGACACTTTGTCTCTTGGCATTTGCAAATGTGATAAAATTTCAGCAATGGAAGGTCTTATCTTTTGATAATTCAGAAATTTCATCTCCTTTTAACTTTTGGGAGAATTTCTGGATGCTCAAAGTGCAAGAGAGTATTCAGAAATTCCACTATGCTCCGGAAATTTAAAAATTTTCCAAACAGATATTCCTTGAATCCCAACAAAGAAACATGCCCAAATGAGTGAGGACAAGTACGTTACTTGTATTTGGATAATTCACTTGCAAATGCAAGGGAACAACCCATCATATTCAAAAATCTTCAACATGTTGAACTCCCGGAATTTCTAAGAGACAAGAGAAAAAAGGTCATATCAAAAGGAACCAAATTTTAAAAATTGTCCCTTCTTTTTATTTTAAAGAAAAAAAAAAGTTAAAAAGCTATTCACTCATTCCACCAAAAGATTAAAAATCCTCTTATTTTTATTAAAAAAAAGTTATAAAGGTAATTTCTCATACCACAAAATGACAGAAAGTCAAGAAGGTGGATTTTGAAATTTAATACTTTTGATTGTAACCCTTTTTTTTTTTTTTTTTCCCACATGTCTCTTAATTAGATTATTCATTTCAAATCACTTTACAAGTAAATTACTCTTTTACCAAAAAAAAAAAATTTGAATTACCCAAAGAGGCTTGGGCTCCTTCTACTTAAAAATTGCCGGGGTCATGGACAAGACCCATCCATATTGGGCTGGCTTTGGGCTTCACTTCAGGCAAATTAGCCAAGCTTGACCCTATGTTCACAGCAATAACTAACTAGGTCAAGCTAGAACTTGTGTATACTTGAAGGCTCAACTAGGTAGACCATCCCAACTCAACATATTTACCACACAGCAGAGCCCAGGCCGAATGATACGGCTCATAGGCAAAAGGGAGAGAAAAGAACTACCTATCTGATTGAGAACACCTACTTCTATTAGTGATCTAACTCATCCAACATTTGGACATATGATCAAGATAATTATGCCTGTAAATGCATGTGATCTATCATCAAGTGCCTAGATTTGTACAAATGGATCCCAAGAGAGAGAAGACTTGTGACTCAGTGGGGGTGAGATGTTATCTTCTCATGGCATTCATTGTAGTTTTCTTTTGCTGTGATGGGCATGTTAATCGGGTCTTGTAAATTTACTGTTGAATCAGTTGGATCCTTTAAGACCGCATTACATTTGACTGTGGAATTCGAACAGATTTTTGTTTTTCCTAGGTCATGAGACTGAATCTCTCCTATTTTTCAGTAAATTTTCATCTGACCATTTCACATTAGCCAACTGTTGGCACTTATGACTAATCCATGTTTTTGACAAATCACTTACAAAGAGAAGAGGTTTTCAATTGTTGTTGAAATCCAAGAAAGGGAAAGATACAATGCTTATCCTTCCGAGAGCTTTTTTTTAGGGAAGGGAAGAAGAAGAGGAAGGGAAAGGGAAAGGGTAGAGGAAGAAGAGAGAGAAAGAAAAGTTGAAATAAATAAATAAAGGGTTACAGGAAAGAGGTACCACCTGCTTAGATTTAAATGGCCCAAAATCAATGTCCCACTTATACTTAGTAGGGCCTAGAGAATCACTTTAAACAGAGTTATATCCACCATCAAATTGATCACTGTCGTAAAATACATAACTAAAATAAAAGATAAAACTGCAATCATGCTTTGAAATGCTGATTCATTTTGCATAAATTTTCTAGCTTACTTGAAACTTCATATGAACATATTACAACCTGGGATGGTGTTACACCCCGACCCAAACTGATCGTGATTAAGACTAATTAATTGAGTTAATGCTAATTAAGCATGAGTAATTGAACTAATCAAGGTTAATGACCAAAGAGGGACAAATTAGTCTCAAATGATGCATTAAGCATAATAAAATGGATTTAAATGAAATTGAATTGGTTAAAATGAGTTTAGACTCAAACAAGGTAGGCTAAGGACTTTTCCGTAAATACGGATTTTTACGTATTTCGTCGAATACGAAAATTCTTGATACCAACGTGTGTATCTCAAATAGTACATTAACTTTAGTAAAAAAAGCGATTTCATTTGATCTCAAATGGACCAAGTAAGTTTCATTTGACTCAAAATGTAATTAAGCTTAATGAGAGGGGGTTTTAGTGTAAGAGCCTCTTATATTAGAATGAAATGAGTTCATTCACTCATTTCACCCAAAACCCTAGACTCATCCTCATCTTTTCCTCTTTTCTCTTACAATCTCCTTTATCAAGAGTGAGATTAAGAGTAATTCAAGTGATTCTTGAGAAGTATCTTCATCTTCATCTTCTTCCCCAAGTTGTTTTCCTCCATTTTTGAGGTGATAGAATTTGAAAGAGAACTCTAGATCTCTTTGTTTGGAACCACAAGTAAGTAATGGGCCTTCCCTTAGGATCTCCAAATTCTATTGGTTATTTTGTAGAGCTTTCTAGCATAAATGACTCATAGAAAGTTCATTTGCATGTTTCATGGATTAGGGTTTGAGTTTTGGGAAAGATTGTGTCAAACCAAGCTAAACAAAAAAGGGTTTCCCTTCATCACTCTCCAAATAGAGGCAAGTATAAGCATTTACTTATGATTAGTGCTAATCATTGTAGAAGTTCATGGAGTTTCCATGTATTTTGTGCATTTTCCATTGAGTTTTGGGATTTGTTATGGATTTAATAATATGGTTAATGGATGTTTATAAGTATTGATTTGTGAATGGATGGTGTATGAGGAGGGAACAGGAGGTTCCAATGTTCATTGCAGGTTATGGAAATGGAATGGAGAAATGAGAGTAGAAGAAGGAAGAAAGATCATAAATTTCGGACATAAATTCTGATGGTTCGCTCGAGCGAATAGTAAGTGCGCTCGAGCAAACAACGTTCTGTTTAGACTGAAATTCTGAAGGTTCGCTCGAGCGAACAGTAATTCGCTCGAGCAAACATCGTTTTGTTTTGGTCCGCTCGAGCGAATAGTAATTCACTCGAACGAACAACTCTCTGTTTGGTCCGTTCGGACAAACAGTAATTCCGCTCGAACGAACCTGATACTGTCAGGACATTAACTGTGAGACAAATGGATTTTGGATTTTTGGATTTTCACATGGACTTGGAGTATCACTTGTGAGTGTAAGTACTCTTTAATTATTTTTAAGACTAAGCATCCATGGGTGATAATTACGGGGACTATATAATGCACATATTAAATATATAAATGTGATGTTCATCGAGAATAACACATGCATTTGGAAACCAATGGTTACAACCAAATGGTTAATTAGAATTGAGATAAGATTGAGTAGAACCATAGTTGGTTAATAACTCTCTCATTGTATCATTGTGTTCCAATCTAATGAGATTTGTATTATTGTTATCCTCTTCCTTTATTATGAAAGGAGTTATTGAATTGAGTTGAATCCAGAAATGGATTGCTTATTGACAAATATTGACTCTTGACTCTGGCACTACCTAGCTGTTATATTAGAACTCTAAATGAGTTTAATGAATTAAAAAATGAAATAAATGACTAATCCTACTGTAGTAGATGGTTTTAGGGCATTCCGGAGTTCCGTGGTGATGCTAGTTGTCCATGACCCGGACACTAGTAAGTCACACAATTCCGATCATATCTATGGGTATTGATTGATGCCTTCCAATTGGAAGATGAATCCTTCCTTTGAGGGGAGATGGTAAATAAAATGAATCATTCATTTGAGGGAAGATGGTAAATGAAATGAAATACAATGAAATGAATGCTATAGTAGTAGCCATCTTGTACATGTCTATTAATTGACTTTGCTTACCTATTGTCATTATAGGAATTGTCTAGAATTGGAATTGTTATTAAATTAATGAGATGAATTCAGTATATATATTAACATGTGCCATTACAAGATTTGTTTATATATTGTTGAACCGTCGTGTTTATTAGTATTATTGATGACATTACAAGCCCGATTACTCTTGCCGGTCATGCAGCGCCCCCGGCGGCAGCGGAGGAGACCGCTTCGGTTCCTCCAAGAGGATTAAACGAATGGAATGGTCGGGATACCATTTGAATGGGTATCCAAGTGTGATCAAGAATTGAAACATTTTGAGAAATGTTTATGAGAAATTGTTTTGTATATTCATTTTGAAATGTAATTAATTGTCATCTGCATAGTGTTTTGGATATGCAGTGTTTGACGAACGAATGTTGGAATTGATACATGTAAAAGGACTTTATTTTGTATACATGTAAATCGTAAATTGATATTGTCAAATATGAATGTTTCCGCAAGATTTGTATTTGACAGGTATATTGAGAATGTTATCCCTTGTGGATTTCGTTTTAACTTCGGCTAATTCAGAGTTTACGGAAGTAAATATGGATTCACGGCTCGGGGTTACCGAATCTCGGACTACCTGGGTCGTGATAGAAGGTAAACTTGAGCGGTTTGGACTTTATAAGTAGGCTGCACTCATGCACTTCATTCAGGTTTGAATGGGTTGATATTCAATAGACTAGGTGGAAATTGTACCACAAAACCAGATTGATTGCATGAGTATGAATTGATGAAGCTAGGAAATGCAAGGACGTTGGTTTTTCCCACAAAATCCCATGAAATTATTCTAGCACCTGTCAAAACTTAACTAGCAGAGCAAGTCCATGCATGTTAAGCTCGTGCCATTGTAGAAATACATATAGGCAAGTAATTTGAAATTAAGAAAGACTAGAGTCAAAACTAAAAGGTAGTGGTCAAGATTAAATTGAATTTCAGAAGAGAATAGGCTTGCAATTTTGACAGGAGCCGCCAATATTACGGGCTCCCGACTCAGTAATTTAGGAATTGGATTTACCTTTTTTATTTTCCATTTTTGTATTTGAGCTAACTCGATCTAATAATTAATCAAGCTTCATGTTGACCTTTTTAATTTTCGATTGAAATTGAGCTTTATACATTAAACCCACATTGCTTAAACGGATGGACCCACACCAGACCCGCTGTTGCCACCTGTCTGTACTAAGATTCAGAAGAAGCTAAACTCTGCTAATGGATTGTAGTGCAAGGAGGGTGTGGTTGGACAAGCTGCATGCTACACACCTCGTACTTGGGCAGACAGACAGAACTTCAGATTATTAGTCTAGTTAAAAACTTCCACAGTATAGTTACTTTTAAGCTCACACTTCTCTTACTCCTGACACCCATCTAAATTCACATTGCCACCTCCCAAAACAATGCATTCACTGAAGGTGGGTCAATCCAAACCATAAAAAACAGTGGGCCTTGTGAACCCAAGGATCAAAAGGGTTCTGATGTGTGGCCCATCTGGAGTGTGTTAGATTTGTGCCACGAGTAAATGGAGGGTGTGGAATGTGGATGCAGGAGGAGGGAGAGCATCTTTGACGATGGGGGAAAAAAAAACATCACTTGTGGGAGGCCTTTGAAGAAAGGGGATTACTTTGGAAAAAAAAAACAACATTTTGGAAATGTTGTGTGGGTGGGTCGAGAGAATCACTTCCAGAAGAATCTATGTATATTTTGTCTAATAAAGAGACCGACATGGACGAAGAATTCTGTCATTAAACGACAAATGGAAGCTGAAACCAAAGCCTGTTTCCTTTTGTCATTAACTGCGGTGCAACTACCATCACCATTGAAATAGTTTAATGGACTAGTGGTTTTAGTTGGCAAGTACTATTGCCACCGGAGGATTTCAACCGAAAGATCAGTGTGGGCCAGATATCACCATCTCATATTCTATATGCAGCAAGCTTTTTTCAATTAGCTTCTTATATTGGACTTGAGACTTGGGCTAGTGTTGTAAATGGATACATGATTTTTCGACTGCTAGAAGGTTTCAACTCGAAAAAAATCAGTTTTAAAACCATGGGTTCTTATTCATAAATGGGTTTAATCTAGAACGCAATTTTAATTCCAATTGCTAGATCAATCCGGTTCCAAATTCATATATGTTCCAATGAGTCTACGAATGTGTGCTTTTAAGATAGAGTTCTTGACTTTCTATAGGATAATGTCAAAAACTTTACGTAACAACCTATATATATATATTGGTTCTGAAGATGTTGAAATTTATTAGTTGTAAAAGGTAGACTTGACGCATTGTTATTAGTTTGAAGATATCCCTTTTTGGATTTTTGGGTCGAACAGTATCACTATTTTACATAAAAAATAAAATAAAAGTTAGAATTGATTCTAGAACTAAACTAGATTCTTTTATCGAAACCGGGTTTGAATTCAAATAAATAAGTTCCAAATTGAATTTGAGATTGCCCATACGATTCAGTTCTAATCCTGGGTCCAATATAGTTTCGGTCTAAAACCGACCCATTTGCATCCCTATTTGTAACCAATGGAAGAGGAAATTTCCCCATCTAATGTGGACTCCATGATTAGTGGTTTTTAACTGTGATGGACGCCCAAGAAGTTCCTTCTCACATGAACACCGTAACACTACGTTCAATGTCTGGACTTGTTTGGATGTATGGTAAATTAAAATATGATGAGGTGAATCATCAAATCAAGAGAGAATAAAATATAAGGTGTTATGATAGTGTTTTATTTTTAGTTGTTTGATATGGAATCTTTTTTACTTTTTGTAGAGAAAAGTGGAGCTTTTATATCTTTTAGTGGAAAAAAGAGGTTGCTTTTTTGACTTTTTTTTAAAAAGATGGAGGAAATTTTAAAATTTTATACTTTTGATATGACCCATTGTCTTTTCTTGTCTAAATAATGGAGGCTTTACCTCACATCACCTCACTTCACCACACATCAACACCCATGAAGGGCATGTGGGACCCACATCATCTTTCATGTGTCTGTACATTTGTTGAGGCTTAGGAATATGAAGGGAGCTGCTACTGGCACACAGATTTTTACTTTTTCCACACACAAATCAGATTTTTCTTCCATATCTGTTCTTTACCTTTTTTTCCATCTTAGATTCCCTTTTTTTTTTCCATGAAAACTTGTTATGGGGATAGATTCTCATTCAATGTAAGTTTTTATAAACAATGTTAGTGCTTTTTCAAACATTTGAGTTGCATTTTATCTATCATCGCAAGGGTTTTTAACCCAGAAATCGGGACTCTGTTCGGTCTCTGAGTGACCGAACATATTGTAGGTGTTCGAACCTGAGTGTCCGAACAAAATAATAGTGTTCGGACACTCAGGTCAAATATTACTGTTCGGTCTTAAAGGTTCGAACAAATGGCATATGTTCGAAACTATAGGTCCGAACAGATGCATTATGTTCGGAACTATACATCCGAATATATGCCATATGTTCGGTTCTAAAAGACCGTACATTTCGGGAATCCGCAAACTCGTTTCAGGCGACAAAAAAAATTAAAAAATAGAGGCATGTGAGTGAAGATGAGTTGCCCAAGGTAGATGGAGGAAATGGAGAGTGAGATGGGTGAGAGAAGAAGAAGATGAGGTTGTGTGTGAAAAGAGAATGAGTATGGAGTTTTTATTGGATAATGAATATTTTAGTCATTTCATGAAGAGGTAAAAATGTAATAAAAAAAAGATAAATTCTTTGAATTTGAAAAGGAAAATTTTGTACGCAAATAGCAGCTCCCAATATTAAGCATCAGAATTATACTATGGATCACTTTCTGGCAATTCGCACATCATTCATGATACTGTCGATGACGTTTAGATGATACCATCACTAATGTCACCAGTTTCTGGCCAACCATCATGTGGAGAAAATGGTGGGACCCACTGTTTCGTATAAAGATAAATGGATGGAGGTTTGGTCTATTTCCTGTTTCCATTGGAGAAAATGGTAGGACCCACTGAAATCAGACACACAAATATCTAGATCAACATGAAGATGCAACAAATATCTTTTTTAGGCCGTACAAAGTGGTCCATTTATGTTCAATTCAAATCTCCACCACTATTCCAATCATTAGGGTTCTGGGCTACCATTGATATTATGATCACTTGAGAAGGCCCACCCCAATTGATACATTCATTTTACAATATAATCATCCAAGCAAGTATTTTATTTTTATTTTTTTTTCCCCTTTCTCCCAGGCCCATAAGTATTTGTGAACATTTCAACAAAAGGTAGGGAGGCTCTTACCAATTCAGAGATTTGTTAGGGGCTTTTGCAAAACAGGAGAAATTATAGGGAGTATATTTGTAAAATCATCCTAATGAGCTACCCCTGCATGAATTTTTTTTAGTGTCTGATTTGAAATTCCTGTCAAATCACCAGATCTAGAAGTGCATGTGGTAGTTGATATACTTAGGTGGGCCCCCATCATCAGTATCTAGTGGTTTCTTCCTTTCTACCAAATGTGGGGCCCAGAGGACCCAATAATAATTCTTTCAGATCACCTGTTTGGCAAATCAGATTAAAATAAGAGGAGAGAGGGACAGTGTCGCGGAACCACCAAATTATTTGGTGCCCATTGCTGAAAACGAGAGAGTACATATATCCTCACCTGAATGTGGGTCTCGAATCTCATCCAAAGGGACCAGACTTTGGTCATCCAACACAACCAAACCTGATCACTTTCAGAAGAATCAACATGATGATTTAGAGACTACAATCTGTAGAATCATCACCATAACTACTCAATGCATGGAGCCTAATCTATACCACACTATAGTGTTGCAATTTTTATCCCCAATGATCCCCATCCTATATATTGATAGGTTACCATAAGCCAATGGATCGATCAATAGCTTTTGGATGATAAGAGAAATAGCACCTCTTATTAAAGGGGCCATTAATAAAATAGTTACTAAATACTAATCAATTGTAAGAACTAAAACAGTTATCAAAAGGAAAATAAACTAAAATAAATAATTCAAGTACAATTTTGTAGGGTAGAAATCAAGTACAAAGTTAAAAAGTTGTTTAGTGGGGTTGGTATCATGCAATATCTACTTTGCAGTGTGAAACATGTGGTTTTTTTACTATCCGTGAGGGAATTAGGTTTTAGGATTTTTTTTTTTTTCCCAAGATTACTATAAAATGGATTAAAAAATCATAAGAAAAGGACTTATTTTGCACATTGTAACAATTTTTTTTAAATATCTTATTTAAATATGATGGTAGGTTTTTTTTTCCGCATGAAAGTAAATTTATATTAAAAGAAGAACGAATACAGGGCAAGGAGCCCTCACAACAGATCGAGAGAGGAACCACAGTTGGAAAATGCTGAACAAAAAACTATTCGCAATGAAAGAAAATTAAACAGACAACTCCAATGAAATCAGAATGGGGTGCAGAGGCAATGGTAGTCTCGTACTTATTTAGATATTATGGTGGTGAATATATGAATATTAAGCAAATGAATTTATCCTCATATTATAGCAATAAGTGCATAGAATTCCATTTTTTGGGTTTCTGCTTATACTATTTCTATTGAATATGCATCTAGACGAGAACTTCAGAGAACCAACTTTCCTACTATTTCTTTTTTTAAGTTCCATACTCAGGGCCTCCCTTAATCAATCCAAATCATTCACATACATTGCACCCCTTTGAAGTGCTGCGCTAATTCTCATTTCATATTGTTCCAGACAACATTGCTCACCATTGAATATAACCACTGCATGCAAACTTGGACTGTGTATGCTTATAAACTTAAAGACATAAAATTAAGGGATAGGATCGTTAATTTGATCAACTTGATATCTCATATTTCACCTTATATACATCCAAAATTTTTCATCGGCATGCTTTTCTTTATTATCGTGCATCCAAGTGGACCCTATTAGAAGGAGACTTGTATGAAGAAAAAGTATATGATGCTCACACACATACAAAAATCCCAAATGAGAAATACTTGCACCATTCTTATGTACTGTCCACCTTGTTAAGGCGAAATTTGACACTCTCCTCCAATTGTTGCTCATTGTCCACTTGAAATAAAAATAAAGAGAAAAGCCTTTTAAAACTATTAAATCTTGTCACAAATCAATGAGTTAAGATGATCTAATGAGATTGATAGTTCACAAGCCCTAGTTCTCACTTAGATCATTCCATCACTCACCTCCCTGTAATGAGTATCACCCAAGATGAGCTTTACAGGCGAATTTACATGGTACTACATGCGGACAGAATGACTGTGTATGATGAGGATGGGAAAAAAAATCTATTCTCTCTTGAATGTGTATATTATTATTGATATTTTTTTGTCATATCTACAATTTTTTGTTACCAGATGTATATAACATAGATGAGATTTTGATGTTTTTCAAAAGTGATGGACAGCTAGTAAGTGATGAGACCATAAACTTAACGTGCAGGGTGGGTCAGCCTTTTATTTGGACAGCATTTCTAACCACTACTTCTACTCTCACTCTTTTGTGAGTGATTGAAACCGCGTTGAAAGACCTCTCTCTCCACACACACACACAAAGCCAATGGGACCCAGATGAGATCTCTAATTCTATGAAAATGAACAGACAATGCCTGATTATCACATGCAAATTTAGTTACTTAGTAGCCAGGGAAGCATCAAATCAGAAATGGGTTTCTGGTCGGAGTTGTTGTAGATGTAGCTGCAACTTCATCTAGTCTGACCAACTGTGGAAAAGAGGGTCAAGCTGGAAGCAAAGTTACCCTCCAATTGAAAGCCAGAAAGAGCAAAACTCCAAAGCACTGGTTAAATGTTGTTACTTTCTTTGCTTTCCCCAAAGATTCATCTAAAAAGATGCTTCTTGTTTGACTCTTTTTTTAAGGGCGTACAAAATTAACATTTGTTGGGGCACATCATTTCAAGTCCCTAGAACTTAGCACATGCCAAATAAGTTCAGGACCCTTGGAGCACGTACATCCACCGAGTCATGACAATGGTTTTACAACTCAGCAGTCATGGTGACCTTTATCTAGACTTGCTTGTGAAAAAAGAGGTGTTCACAGTCTAAGAATATTTGTTTTCATCCTCTCTGTGGATGAAAATGAATTTATTTTGTTTTTTTTTTTAATAAGGTAAATCAATCATACCAAAAAACAAAATAGTAGACTACACAAAAAATTAAAATAATTTTCCTCTTTATTGTGAGATCTTCTGATTGCACAAATGCACTCTTAAGAGTTTCAGCCATGGCCAATACTTATTTTTGATGAATTTGAACTGAAGCTTAAAATGTATTGGAATCCTATTTTCACCACAATATCTTATTTTTGTTTTTACTTGGTCTTTCATTTTCTTCCTTGTTGCCCTTAGTAATTAAAATAATTGTAAGATGTTTTGCTATATTCTTAACTTAATAAAACTTATTTTTTTGCCTATAATAATATTTTCTTGAGAAAAACATAAAATGCGAAGCAATCACAATATTTGCAACATTAATTAATACAAACATTCATACAATGTTTAAACACTCTACTCAACTCAAAAAGACCATCTAGTTAAGTAACTCAGTTGACTCGTGCATCAAAATTGTTCAACTCGTGTCATCAGTTGACTCATCAAGTCTCAGGGACTCGGCCAATTCAGAGTGAGTTCAAATCGGTCTTTAAACAATGATGCATAGTACAAAAGCACATACAAGCCAATGAATGACATGAGAGGCACTCTCTAGAAAAGGGCCCTAGGAAAAAAAAAAAATGGTGGTGTCACTTTGGGATTAAAGCCTGAAAAAGGCAGACACTCTAAATGACTACTGCAATTTGTACTGCCAAAGGTGGGGGATGTTTGAAGAAAATAGAAGTATCCTTCATCTATCCATGCTACATTATTTTTTTATAATGCTATCATAACTACTACTTTTAAAGCTTACAAATCACTTTGAGTGCATGCCTTAAAATATTCATATCAGAACCATTGTTTTTTGGGGCTTAACGGTCGATAGAAAACAAGTAATTAGGCTTCGCTTCCAGGTTTAGATTGATGATTTCGATGAAATGGGTCAATGAACCATGAATATCTTAGTGGAAGATAATAATCAGTCCTGTGTGTGTATATAAAATACTAATCGATCTACTCATTCGTTGAAAACACAAAACTTGTTATTGAAATCAATAAAGTAAGTTTCAGTTGCCTCCAGTGGGCGTGGAAGTCCTAAGTACGCGTTTTTGTTACTGAGACACATTAATAATTGTATTGTTTAAAAGTGTTTTGGAGTCTAATCTATAGATTTTGTGCCGTAGGCCCATGTGCCACTTCCCATCTTAATAAAAAAAATGCAATCTCTTTTACTATTCATATAGGACTTGTGATTTATATCTTCAGCTTTCCAGCAGTAGAAAAAGACATTTTGAATCTTTAACTTTAACCAGTTCGAAGCATGTTCTCTCTCTCTCTTTGTGTGTGTGTGTGTGTGAGAGAGAGAGAGAGAGAGAGAGAGAGAGAGAGATTGAAACAAAACTATGAATTATGAAATTTTCAAAATGAAATCTTAATTTAAATCCCAAAATTAAGAAAAATGTTCAAACATTCTCCCAAGATGATTCATCAGGAATGATATTCATGACACTCATATAATAAGTAACATGAGCTTTTTAAATATGCATGTATGCATACGTGAGTTTGACACAAAGAAACTACATACATATATGATGTGTGAGAGAGAGAGAGAGAGAGAGAGAGAGAGAGAGAGTCTGGTGAATTTAAGAAGCTTGGTGTTTCCAAGTTGGTTGATGGATTTCTTGGATCTTTTGTAGGACGACCGTTGTGTGTTTATCTTCTCTTCTTTAATGAATTCTCTATCTACCCAAAAAAAAAAAAAAAAAAAGAAGCTGGTGTTTTTAACTTCAAAATAAAGTATATAGGAAAATGGCTTTTCCTTATTATAATCCTATAAGTTGTGCATGATGTTGTTGTCCTTACAATGCTGTTTTTGCTCTGCAGTCTGCAAATGAATAAAGAAGAAGACCCATGTGAGAAAACTAGTAACAGTTCGAGAGGAAGGTGACCCACAAACCTGTCGGCAGCATCCCTTACCTGTTTGGGATATTGGTTTAGCTGTCTGATCTTTAATTTTTCTTACAATGGCATTGCAATGAATGTTCCAATTTAATAGTACTATAGTTAACACAAAATGCTAGCACGTGCAATGCACGTGAGAGATAGTATATTGGGTCCTGCTGCTCATCCATTGTTGTGCTTATTAATACACACACACACACATACAGGGGTACTTCTAACATTCTTGCACTGGGGTGGAGATATATCAAACATGATACAATTGCTTAGATTTCCACATGAATTTAATCTTAGAGAGGACAATAACTAAAAATAATGTTTGCAAATGTCGTTATTGGGTTAATATGGATGGGAAGGAAGATTGTGAGAATTTCAAAATTTTTCTTGTTTTTTTAAGGATATCATTGGGGAAATATTATTAAAATGAAAATTAATTTTAAATTGAAATTATATGAATATAGAAATGATTTGAATATCTAAAAAGAAAAATAAAATAAAAGGTCATCTTCCCTGTATTAAAGAGGGTAAAGGAAAGAGCAGAACCTATCTAGGGTAGGTTGTACTTCTACTCATCCCCTGGTCTCCATGCAAAAAACAATAGATATTAATTAAACTATAATGCTTATGATCGTCTGCTAGTTAAGTAAGACATCCACAAATAACCCATTATTTTCATGAGGACAACTTGAACTGATATCAACTTGATACTATTGTCAGATAATCAAAGTATAATCAGAAATGATACTAAACAGCACTTCTGTGATAATATTTCTGTGATATCCACATAAATTTTTGCATTGTTAAAGATCATAACTGTTTTTTTTTTTTTTTTTTGGGGTAGAAGTTAAGATCATAACTGTTAGAATCATTTTAACTTACATTTATTTTTAGCCTGATTTCTTTATTAATTCTATTGGGAAAAGGTATTTCCAAGATGGGTATTTGTGATAAAAGCTAAGGCAACAAGCCAACAACTGGATGGGACCTGACAATGCACTGCTTTGGATTGGATTAGGGTCTCTCCAGTTGCTTTCCCACTCTGGGCCCTGAGCCCAATATACAACTGTGGCCAAGGCTAGGCCTAAAAGATTAGTCTGGCCTAGCATGAATTATTAAAATACAGCCAGGCTTTTGTATGTTTCTACATTTCTTCATCTGGGCCTGAATATCAAGCCCGACTACAAGCCAACTTAGACAACAGAAGGCTATGATTGAACTAGATCAGCCCAGTTACAGGGCCAGTGCTGAGCTCTAGCTTTTGTTACTTGTGAGGTTGTTCAAATCAGAGTCTCTTTGTTCATCTTCTCTGGGCTAGAATCCAAAACTGTAGAGCTCAAGGCACCTTATCCAGGATTGACAGAGATTAATAAATAAATAAAATATAAGGTGCACCCATAGTTCCTGAAAATTCCTGGAGGGTCTAATTACACAACCCTAACAGAATGTAAACTAAATCCCAGCACAGATATGAATATGGAAATTAAAAAACCTAAGTTAATCAAGCAAACAATCACGAAGATGGACACGAGATTTTTTACGTGGAAAACCCTGAGTAGGGAAAAAACCACGGGACCTAGCACCGGTCCAGAAAGATCAAGCACTATGAAATCAAAGGTTACAAGAGAAAACTCACTCCCCTTTACAGTTGTCCACAACCTAAGGACCAAAGTGATTCTTGCCGACGAACACGCCGTTCACCTTCTCCAGCACTTCAATCTCCACGCCTTAAGCAAGACGAATTGGATGGAACATGGATGGAAAATCTCCAGAGAACAAAGCTTCAGCACATGACTTTGACACACAATTTCTCTGGAGGAAGATAATCTCTCTTAAGGTATTCTAGGGTATTGATCTGAGAGAGGTGTGTTGTTTATGAAGGGTTTAAACCCTTAAATAGGCTTCTGCACTCGTATGGGAAAGTTCTATTGTAATGGGATTGAAAGATTAGAGTTTTAGAAAGATGGGGCTACAAAACAGGTAAGTTCCGCCGCTGGCCGATCGATCGGACTGTAGGTCCGATCGATCGGACTGTGTTTTAACTGGGACCAATTTCTGGCCGATCGATCGGGCTGCAGGTCCGATCGATCGGACTGACTTTTAACTGAGAGCAAATTATGGGCGATCGATCGGATTGGGGAGGCGATCGATCGGTCTGTCTTTTTGCTGAAAACACTCTGTATCCTGATGCTTTGGAATTCTTCTTCAAACCATGATGATCCATCTAAGAAAAACAAATTACATTAAATCCCCATGTTTTGTCCACCCAATGAATTAGCCAACACTCAAAAATACTAACAATCTCCCCCTTTGGCAATTCATGGACAAAACATCTAAATACATTTAATTCTACCCAAAGACTATTCAAAAACAAACGACTAGCATCCATAAATCCATAACTTGTACCTGCAGTACCTGTCAACGACAATCTTTGACAAAAGATCATGATCATATGAAAAATGAAGCAATCAAGTAAGATAAACTAAGCAAAGATATCATATGAAAAACTAAACAGCCAAAAACTAAGTAAAGTAACTGAGTTAGTTAATCTCCCCCTGAATGTCTCCCCCTTTTTGTCCAGAAATTGACAAGGGAGAAACTTAAACATCCAAAACAACAGAAACAGAAAAGATTGAAATTTGGAACAGAAAAGATTGAAATTGCTTAGGGATACTGAGGAGGAGGGAATCGATGCAGTAGGGAGTCCAATTTTTCCTCAATCCGGTTACTTCCCAGCTGTAGTTGCCTCATTTGATCAAAAACCTCATGAAACTGAGAGTCCATGCGATGCTCAAGAAGCTCAATTTGTGTAGACTGATCCAGGATGCGGTTCTCAAACTCTTGCAGATAGGCAAGCATAGCAGACGCAAACTGTGGATCAACGGGAGCAGCTTCTTCACCTTGATCTGGAGCTTCATCACCACTGTCATCAACATGAGCGGAGGAGAGACTGACAGTGCGGTATGTAATGGGGCCTCTTCCTTTCACAATGTAGTCCAGTGGCCCCACAGCTACTCCTTTAGACAGAAGTATACGTGTGATAAGCGCTCCATATGGAAGAGAAGTAGTCGATGCACCAAGAGGGGCAGCTACCATGTGATTATAAATTGCAAGTGGAATGTCAATAGGCTGTCCAGTCCCAATCAAGTAGAGAAGATGGCCTGTTTCCATGACAACTTCTGATGTTCTTCCCTTAGGCTCAAGGTTGAAACACACAAATAGATTCAGCATACGGTAAGATGGGGTAAGGTATTTCTGTTTCAGGACACCCCCTGGCCATACACGTTTACGGCCACCGGTGAGAATGGTAATCACCTCATCCCAGTCAGTATTATCAACCGGGTCTTCCATGTCATCCGGATCTGGCTCCGGAGTTGGATATACAGCGTTGAGACTCCGATCAATCTGAATGAACTGTGCAATAAAATCCGGATCGATTTCAACAATAACCCCTCTAACATATGATTTGAAGGAGTCTTCCGCAATATCATGAATATTGTTGTAAAACTCTTGCACCATCGACCCATATGTGGTAGGGTCAAGAACATACAGGGAAGCACATTCTCTTTCCAACAACCATCGACTGAAATCAATTTCGATTTTGGCTAAATTCACTGGACGTTCCACTATGACTTGCTTCTTTGAAAACACATTCATAAACGAATTTTCCTTGATCATACTTTGAAAACGATTCTCATCAAAGGTGGGTGCAGAGGAGGAACTACCCCGATGGCATGTTTTCTTACGAGGATGAGAGACTTTTGGGGCCATTTTGTCTTTAAGACAATCTAACAAACACCTGGGGTGCATTGTACAAAGACATATATCCAACATGCATTTTAGAAAATGAGACAATGCAATCATTCGAACTTTCCAATAATGATAGTTCGATCCATCCAAGAGTGGGGGTTTGGAAATAGAAGATCCATCTCTAAAATTCTCCATATCAAAAATCTGTGTAGATCTCACACAACAACTTAGTGTGAATCAGCTCTGATACCAATTGAAAATTCCTGGAGGGTCTAATTACACAACCCTAACAGAATGTAAACTAAATCCCAGCACAGATATGAATATGGAAATTAAAAAACCTAAGTTAATCAAGCAAACAATCACGAAGATGGACACGAGATTTTTTACGTGGAAAACCCTGGGTAGGGAAAAAACCACGGGACCTAGCACCCGGTCCAGAAAAGATCAAGCACTATGAAATCAAAGGTTACAAGAGAAAACTCACTCCCCTTTACAGTTGTCCACAACCTAAGGACCAAAGTGATTCTTGCCGACGAACACGCCGTTCACCTTCTCCAGCACTTCAATCTCCACACCTTAAGCAAGACGAATTGGATGGAACATGGATGGAAAATCTCCAGAGAACAAAGCTTCAGCACATGACTTTGACACACAATCTCTCTGGAGGAAGATAATCTCTCTTAAGGTATTCTAGGGTATTGATCTGAGAGAGGTGTGTTGTTTATGAAGGGTTTAAACCCTTAAATAGGCTTCTGCACTCGTATGGGAAAGTTCTATTGTAATGGGATTGAAAGATTAGAGTTTTAGAAAGATGGGGCTACAAAATAGGTAAGTTCCGCCGCTGGCCGATCGATCGGACTGTGTTTTAACTGGGACCAATTTCTGGCCGATCGATCGGACTGACTTTTAACTGAGAGCAAATTATGGGCGATCAATCGGATTGGGGAGGCGATCGATCGGTCTGTCTTTTTGCTGAAAACACTCTGTATCCTGATGCTTTGGAATTCTTCTTCAAACCATGATGGTCCATCTAAGAAAAACAAATTACATTAAATCCCCATGTTTTGTCCACCCAATGAATTAGCCAACACTCAAAAATACTAACAGTTCCACCTATAGAAAAGAGGGTCTAATGCATCATTACAAGAAATCAGCTTCATTTAATGCTAAGTGAAGGCAAGTGGATGAGTATTCGTTTCACAAATCACCTTTAACCAGCAGATAGGAAGTAACATCTAATGAGCTTGATAGTATAAATAACTAATTTACAAGCCACGTGCTCTATATTCAACCATCGCTATGGTGAAGATGAAGCTAGCTTGTTATTACACCAGCAATTTGAAGGTATTTTGATGAAGGAAAAACCAATGAGGCAATATTGAAAGGTAGAGAGTAGAAAGTAAGTTATTTTATGGCCTAAAATGTCGAGGAATCGCGATATTCTGCATAGGACATCAAATCATATAACCCCAGCTTTGGTATATCATTCATCATCCCCCACCAGAGTCCTAATGGTTGCATCCAAAGAAATCAAAATGCCATTTAACTGCAAAACTCCAAAACATAGATGAAACTACCAGGATTCCTAGGTCTCCTATGGTGGGCTGAACATGCATTGGTAATATGGTTACATGGGTGTAACTACATGGTCCTGTTTGGTGTTGTACATTCTATTAGTTGTATGGGTGCAACAATATCTTCTCATGTGGTCTTGTCAATGTATGATATATGTGACGACAATGCACACATTTAAGTCTTGGCATTGTATGCTAGAGTAGATGGGCCAAGACCTAGAATTGGTTACAGGTCATGTAGAATAGGCTGACCATAATATTCCCAATGGAATATGCATGATCTCTTCTTTCTTCTTTCCCCATACCTCACATTAATTTTCAAGGGTTTACTGCCCCACAGCTTTTCTGTATTGCTTACCTACTTTCTTCCATACATGTACATACAGAACTTATTGATATTCCCTACTTGCCTAATTTGCTTTTAGAAACAAGGGCCAGTCTTCTTTGAAGCATGGTCTTTATAGCCATAACCAGGCCATTTTGGCTTGTCTGTCACATTTACTGAAGTTCTCTTCTTTTGTTCTTGGTCTTAGTTCACAGTTGTAATGAGTGACATATTGGGGGCTCTGATACCCATACTAACCAGGTTTAGTCAGGATTGTGTGAATGGGTCAGGACCCCTACTGGGTCAGAGTGGATTCAGGCCTCTGATGTTAGCCAACTAAGCCAGACCTGGATAAGTATCAGGACATCCCAACCCATTCAAAGCTTGAGTGTAAATGCCAAACAGCTTGCATTGCAGCTCTAGTGCTAAAAATATAGATTTCCATCTTCAGTATCAATGCCAAACATCTTAGTTTTAGCTGAAGTTCTCAAAACAGAGATTTTTGCTGATGTTCAGGGCAAAGTGGAATGATAACAACTGTTGGATCTAGATGAAATGGTGAAGTTGCAATGCAAGACTCAGTTTCTTAAATTTGTTTCCTTTTGTTTTAGTATGAAGCAATAATAAGATCGAAATCAAGCTTAACAACAGCTAGAATAAATTGAAAAACAAAGGTTAGCAGAAGAATGAAATTGCATTCAACTTTCTCAAAATTATAAATACAGAGGCCTAAGCCTACCCCACAAATGAGATCTCTATAGTTTGTGACTAAGTAATTTTTGCCACGCGCTTATTTGTTTGCATGAAATTAGATTCCTTGGAATTCATGGTGAAATGGGTTCTAACAGATGATTATCAAGAGGTAAGGGGTGAAAGATACAAGTCGAAGATGTAGAATAGACCCTCACTTTTCTAGGCTATGATTTATTAAGATTGTGACTGGGTATCCATTTTCCCTCTCTTTTTAATTGAACCTCGGTTGAAGGGAGATTATTTGTTGGCTACTTATAGAACTTCAGCTTTGTTTCTTGAATTTGACCACTTTTAGCAGTAAAATTCTTAGAAACCCGGAGAATCAAATTCCATTTATTTGATGGCGGCTTATACATCTTCACCTTTCTTTCTTCAATTTGGCTACTTTTCGAAATAGATTTCTTAGAAGTCCTAGAAACTCAATTCCATGCTAAAAAGCAGGGCCTTAACCTTGGGACCTGTGCTTCTACACCTCTATAAGAAAGGCTGCAAGGTTAAACCCTGATTTGATTGGTATTATATTCAGAATGTATAAGACGTTACAAGTTACACTGCTGTAGATATAGGTTATAGTATGAATTTTGAATACAATGCAAGTAAAATTCCATGGGATGTCTCCAATACTCTCACTATCCATAATTATGGAGGTTATAAGGTTAAATTCTATTATTCAATATGCCAAGTTAAAGTATGGTTGGAACTGTGCCAAACTTATATGTGCAGGGGAAACATTCCTTGGCATGTACATTATATGTCCTATAAAAAAATAGCTCATTATATGACAATCATGCTTGTCAATCAGGCCCTCTAACAAAGGGGGCCGGCCCACGACAGCCCATAAAAATAAGGGTTCCTTTTATTATCTTAAAGCCCCAAAGTAGGATAGCGCCCAATTTTGAAACCTTGTGGCCTAGATGCTCGAGATAGGGCACTCTCAGCTCTTCGTTCATCAACTAAACACTTGATGCATGCCAATCATGAGAAGATAGTGCGATGGAAAGGTTTCATTAGTTATGATTTTGGGCAAAAATCATCTCAATCAGGTCACCACGGTTTCTTAAGTTGCACTTTTTTTTTTATGAAATTTAATCTAATGGTGAGCATAAATCAAAGTGGTGTCAATTTAGGATGAGTGCTAGTTTATAAGAGGTTAGTGAGTGCAAGGAGGTTAAGTTTTTATCATAGGGATTCTCATAGAGTAACAAAGTTACATCTCATACAATCCACCAGAGGTACCTCTTAGCATAACATAGCTATTTGTATTAGGGAGCACTATATGAAAACACCCATCCATATATGATCAATCCAATCCCCTCACGCTCACTACCCCTGCCAGTAGCCCAATTTGAAACTTATCCAGCCATTACTCAATGTTGGATTTTTTTTTTGGGGGGTAAAATATTCAATGATGGATTAAAATCTGAATAAATTATATACTCTAAACCATTAAACTCTAAGGTAAATGGAGTTGATATTTTGTATACCTTGGGTCTCATTCAAATCCTTTGATTCCCCACCTCCCCTATGATTGGTATGGACCCCTGTAGGCCCTACAAGAAGGTGCTCAAGAGAGGATGGCCCATTAGATAAATATGTGGGCGTAATGCCCTTTGTCCATATGGTTAAAGTGTGTGCATATGTATGAGATTAGATTTTATAATTATACTGATCCACATATATATCATATACAAATACATGTCAATTCCATGCAAAACAAACAGTCCCATTTGAATACATAAGTTCCAATTCTATATAAATAAATGGGCCCATATAAGAAGGCCTATATGACATACACAAGAGAAAAAGGAGAAAAATACTTTTATTTTGTACCAGAGAGAAAAAAAAAAGGAATTTTGCTTCCTCTTCTTAGAAAACGAAAGAACATTTGTTCTTAGTGGCAGTCTATTACCCAAATAGTAGTTAGAAGCCCACTACCCAAGGAGAGAAATCCAAAAGCAAAGAGCACAATGTGAGAGCAGCAGAAAATGTAGACAATATGATTCTCTCAAAAGCAGACAATATTAGTCTCTCTAGGATGAGTTTAGCCCCTTACTTAGAATGAGTCTTTCCAAACCAAACCAAGCAAAGCATAGCATTTTTCCACTAGGTGGGGTGGGCTATATGGATTTGACAACGCCAATCAAATCTGTTTAGGACCATATCCTCCGTTAGATAGGCATAAGAATGAGCCTTTCCAATGTCATTAAATTTGTTGCACCGGAATTTTGCAAGAACTCCAATACATGCTCAGACAGAGCAGAGGGGCCACAAAGAGCGTTTTGCCTTTGCATAGCAAGAGAAAAACAAAGTTTTTATGAAAGAACTCTTTCATTTTAAGTGTTCTAATGACCACCCATTACTCAGGTAGCTAGCCAAGTGCCCGCTAAAGCCTAAGCACCCAGCAACACCCCAGAAAGAAACACAATAACAGGTAGGAATATATGCAAATAAATAAGCAACAGACTGCACATTCATCACCAAAACAGGAAAAAAAAAATTGAAAATGTCCTTTCAATCTGTGGCTTACTTAACGCAAACAATTCGGCAGATGATCAACATTTCAGATTACCAAACCATTATCTCTGCATGCATCTTCGTGTTTATAATCAACATAGCTACTCAGTAAAAAAGGAGAGTATAAAAAATCTTGTTCCACAAGCGATGAAAAGGCACCAGATAATTTATTTAAGCTCAAACCATTTACATCAAGGGGATCAAAGACCCATTAGTCTGAAAACTTGCATTAAGATTAGAACCATCATTAATGATGGATACATATCCCTTGCAGTTCATCAACAAACAGATTCTGAAAGAAAACTTATGATTATTGGGAACCTAACTGCAATGGTTTCATACATAGGAAACCATTCCTCACATGTAGGCGTGCCCTTTATTCACAACAACAAAGAAGTGTCTTGTTGAAGTTTCTCTTCCATACGTTGGAAAGCATCCTCATACGTACTGACTTGCCAGCTTACCTTCCTTGACAATGTAATTCTGTTCGGGGAAATCCTCCCCCTTGAAGTACCTCTCTAACATGTCTTTCACTCCAGCCGCATACCGTAACTGCACCATATCAAGTTACTATCAAAATCTGCATAAAACTAGAGCAAAATTGAGAGAAAAAGGACAGAGAACTGATGAAGGCGGCTTACTTGACCATCAATGGTGGTGCCAGAGACATGTGGCGTCATTGCATGGTTAGGCATGGATCGCCATGGGTGATCTTTAGGAGCTGGTTGCGGAAACCACACATCCCCACTGTAACCTGAAAATAACAGAATATTAACTCAATGACATTTGGATTTGACAAGTTAAAATAAGTACCAATGTTACAACGTAACAGAAGGCACATTCGAACAGTCAACCATAAGTCGGGAGGAGAAAGCACCTTATTTAATTCAATAATTGAAACGTAAAAGCTTTATCAATAACGGTACTATCTATTACTAAAATATATCTGATGGGAACTTGGCAAAGTGTCCATGAGGGAAATCCAAGGCAACTCAAAAACTTTTGAGACCAGTTTATTTGAAGATCTGCATAATGCATGCCATTTTGTCGGCCCAACAAAACGAGGAACAACTTGAATACTCGTCCTTGTGGGACATACCAAATTTTTTCAATACTTAATAAATGTTGTGCCTAGAACTTCACAGAAAGGGGATATATTAGCAGTCATTGGAGTTTCTCAAAGCAGAAATTTAATGCCATGGAGAAAGTAAGCACTTCTCTATCATCATTCCATCGTCAACCAATTCATGTTTCAGAGGGACTTCCATTTCACAGATACAGCTAACTTTTGTAATGCATCACTCTAGAGTCCAGACATCACAAATGGACAAGGAAGATGGGTGTGGTGTATTACCTGCAATATGCCCACTGGCACAAGCATCTGCAACAGCTTGGGCATCCATGATTGCCCCTCGAGCATTGTTCACAATGAGAACTCCCTTCTTCAACTTCGCAATCCTTTCTTTGTTGAACATTCCCCTGATACAAATTTCAATCCTTTCATATAAGTTCACCTCTTCAATGCAAAACACTAACCAAAGTCAATGATTCTCAAGGTGTAAAATTTATCAGTCTTTCAGATGATCCACATCTCGTTTATTCATTGATCATCTTCGTATAGTGAAAAGATCATTTGCATAATCTACTAGTGAAGAGAGTCTGATCTGATACATGTCTCAGTAGGTTTAGGCAAGGTTCAAAATATTGGTACCGGCGGGCGCATCAGTTGGTCCCAGGAACAATATGTATTGCATATCAGAGCAAATTCTATTTCTGGGAAAAGAAAGTATAGAGCATAGATCTATTCATACACACATTATTTGAGCCATTTCAAGTTTTATTTTCCTAGAGTTTTCTCATAAATATTCGTGAATTTTTTTCCTTTTTTCAAGATAAGAAACTTCTTTCAAAAATTTGCCCACAAAGACCATTTCATTAGTTTTTTTTCCTCCTAAATTTATGTCCATAGATCAATCCCTTAGATCTAAGTTGTAGCTATTAACTAGTAAATAGCAAGCACAAACTACTAACTATTAAGTACAAAGTGATTAGCAGTAAATAAGAAATAAGGAACGAGTAGTATCAAGTACTAGTAGATCGCATGCTACCGAGTAAATTGTACATGATTTTGCACTTGGATATCCTCTAAATTGCAACTGAGTTGAATATTATGGCAAATGGATTTTTCTACATGCCAGTATTTGGCGCACCAAAAACAAATTGAAAATAACAATTCAGTTGGAACTTTTTTCTTCCCCACCGAAAACTGAGAGAGAGAGAGAGAGAGAGAGAGAGAGAGAGAGAGAGAGAGAGAGAGTAGGTGCAGAGGCATACTCTACCAAGTGTAGTTCTAGATTTCATCATGGCCCCAAACACAAAGCATCCATTGTTACCAAAATATTCAGAACACTTGCAATTTTGAATAAATTCAAATTGATCCTCAGCGCAACCATCTGCCCAGCATACATCTGCCCTCTAAAATGATAAGCATGTTAAATGAAATATAAAAAAACAGTAAGTTTCATCAAGAACTCAGAAGAAATACAAAAGCAGAGGTGAATGGATCAATGGAAACATGAGCCTGACTTGTATCTGTTGTCCTGAGAGGGAAGGATGGGTCAATTGAATAAGATATAGAATACCTTTTCGTCTCTTTTCTAGTTCATTAGTAGAAGTCTTTCAGTCAAAACTAATTTGATGGGACAAGGTTAGGATGATAATAATGACTAATTAGGCATAAATTATGCATAGAGTTGAAACTAAAACCATTAGCTTTTAGATCAGGGTCATACCACCTACAACCTTAGGTTATCATCAAGAATTTGATATTGCGATAGATGTCATGTAGTCAGCGCTGGACACTGGCTCCCGTGCTGGACACTGGGGCGGTTATGGAGGGGTTTGGGCCTTTGAGGGAAAAGCCCTAATCAGTAGGTATTTGGGGGTATTCTCTAAGTGGGTTGTTTTAGTGTTACAGAAATTAATTTGTTCTGGGTGGCTTGTGGAGAGCAGAACCTTATAAAATCATTAACCTACTTTTTAGAGTAAGTGGAATTTGCTCACACACACCATGGACAGGAAAATTGCTAAACAGTGTAAATTTTCTCTATTTTCCCATTTTGCATGTTTATTTATTGCATCATGATAGTTACAGCCTCAACATTCATTGTGTAACTCATCCTAAATAATGTACTTGTTTACAAAACAATTAACTAGTGCCAAAACTAGTGTAGTTATCCTAGTGTTGAATAAACTATGTACAATATGGCCCACTCCTAACCAAAGGAAAATGTTGGATCAAATCCTCATCCATGAACTAGCATTAACCTGATTTCACTCAAAACAAAACTCATACTAACTGTGGAATTGAATTAACAAAATACAAGTGAATTAGCTACTGACACATCACAGGTTCTTCAATTGCTCCTCAAACCCATTACAGAACCCCCAGGCCTGCTGTGGGTGAAAATAATTGGACTCCTCATGAACTGTCCATGTTTTGTGTGGTTACTTCATGAAGATTTATCAAGTTAAAAATTGGCAACAATAAAATGAAGTTAGTTAATGAATTTTCTTACTTGGTTTTCTCAGTAAGAGGAGTGTTGATTACAATTATGTCACACTTGGGAAGCATAGCATCAACATCTTCTTCAAATTTTGCCCCCAACTGATTCTCAAGCTCGTGATCCATCTTGAGTCGATCATGGTAGAGGAGATTACAGTTAAAAGGCTTCAAGCGTTGAAGCAAAAGCTTTCCAATACGCCCTGCACCAACTGTCCCAACTGTCTTTCCTTCAAGATCATAAGCTCTGTGAGCAATGGCAGCAACATTCCAATCTCCTTTGATCACCTGATGATACCCAGGTAAGAAATTGCGAACGAGAATGAGAATTCTCATCAGCTCATCTTCTGCAACAGAGACGACATTGCTTCCAGTGACCTCGGCAACTGTCAATCCAGCAGCAGCTGCAGCTTTTAGATCGATATGGTCAGAACCTATACCGGCAGTGAGAAGAAGTTGGAGATTCTTGGCTTTCTTGATCCTTTCCGCTGTCACATAGGCTGGATGGAAGGGGGTGGATATGAGAACATGAAGATCAGGGATATGCTTCTCAAGTTCTGCATTCAAAACATACATTTTCATGAGGAATCATGATTCCAAATCCAAAGATTAAACAACTGAAATAATTATAAATAACTAAAAGTGAATTCTTCTCATGTTTATCCCCTTTTTTGAACAAAAGATTTTATTAGAAGGAAAGAGATACAAGAGAAAGCATAAACACCATTTAACCAATTGGATGCCGATGGTATAGAAGCATTATCCTGCTTATCCCTCTTTTCCTACTACTACTTTTTTTTTCTTTTTCTTTTTTTACCTTTTTCTTTTTGACAAATAAACAATATTTCTAAAGGATGAATAAGCCCATTTTTGGCTAGTAAATGATGAAGAGAGGAAGAGGAAGAATATGTCAAGAAAGGTGACAACTTAGAAGATGATGACACCAAAAGAGAAGATATCAGATTTACTGACAAAAATAAATGTGTCATCATGAAACACTATAATTTTTTTATCAATACTCTTGAAATTGTACTTCATTTAAGTATTTAGATTTTTGACCTATATGTAATGTCCACGGTAGTTTCCTTGATACACATTATTAGTATGGTAGTTAGTACTAAGGTCCCTTTCCAGTTCTTGGTTTTAACCTGTATTTCTCTTTGAATAAGCTTATACATGGACGGTGTAGAATAAAAATTGAGCTATAGAAGCTATGTAGTAAATATGCTTATGCTTATTTCCATGTTTCTCCTTGAAGATGTACCTAGCAAAATTAGGGTCCCAAGCAGGCCTGTGCCTCATGCCTAAAGCTCCATAGGGCTTGCCTTGGGCCTTGACTAAATTGGACTTGGTTAGCCAACTCCTTCTGCATAGCCCATTCATTTCCTCATTTGGTATCAATTCTTAAGCTCTTCTATATCTCAGGTTGTGCCAGAGTCCTTTAGGCCCCTAGTGGAGAGGTGGGGATCAGGCCCTTCCAAAAAGAAAGGACAGGTTTATGGAGGCTTTATCAAAATGGAGCCTTACCTAATTTCATGGGTTTCAAAGGAAAAAAATAATAGTATATTTGAAGGTAAAGGTTCCCGTGATATATTTTCTATATTAAAGTACATCACAGCATGCCACTGCTGGAAAAGTGCTCAATAGAAAGATAACAACTCCATCTCAGTATAAAGTTATTTGAAAAAATTTCGTTTTAACTTCCCTCAATAAGAGAAGGATACTATTGGGCATTGATTATGTAAGCAGCACTCGTAGATATGTTAAAGAGAGTGAGAAATCAAAACGTATTTTCTAATCTTTTATGGTACTAGAGCCTGTTTCTGTGAACCAGCATCTCCATTGCCTTTTTCTTTCTTTTCTCTCTTTTCCTGGAACACTACTGCTTCTGCTTTGTAACAGCAAGGACAAGGTGGTCGAAATGACGACAATAAATGTCATGGTCATGGATATGGATATGAAACAATGATGGTTCATCTAGTGTTGCTCCCGATGTGACAGTATTTCCATCTAATTGCCCTGTCTGCCCAATTCTGGAATCATGTGAAGCTCTCAAGGCAATCAAATCCTATCCACGCCAAAGAATTCCAGGGAATCTCAGCATTATAATATAATAGGAATTGGATGGCCTCCATTGATGGTACCTCACCGAAAGGCATAAGCTCCTTCAGTCAACTTCCTACTCCAGTTGGGGGATATACAGTGGAGGTGGAAGTGAGTTCTAGATGCAATAGGGTCAACAGGAGTGTCCAAGCGGGGCAGAAATTCTAGCAATTAAAGAAGTGTTCAACTTGATTTCATCTCACTTCCAAGTTCCATGTCCCAATGTTATTGGAAGATGATTCATGGAATGTTGTTTCTTGGGCTAGTGGCAAAGCAGAGAGTCCCTTGAGATACTTCTACAATTCTAAATGAAATAAAAAGGCTAGTCAGATCCACAAATACATTATTCAATCACATTCCAATAGATGAGAATGTAATGGCAAAGTGGGATAGGGAGAACCTTAGTATTGCAAAAATCCTAGCGGTGTTATTATTGCATCCCTTCTATATTTGTTCCTCATCTATGATCCTTCATCCCAATGGGTTTCCGTTCTACATTCTTTTTATAGACTAATACAATTCTAGTGATCACTCAGAAAAATGTAGGCAGCACTACATGAAGAACTAGAGTGTTACAAAGAATTAAAAGATGGGAGATTTGGTAAGTAAAGGTAAGAAAGGAGCCAAGTTACATGTTTGATTGCAAAGTTAATAGAAAATATAGCCCTTCAAAGAGATCTCCATAGATATAAGTGGAAGAGTGGAACTCCCAAAGCGAAGGCTTTAAAGATGATGATCGATCAATTTCCATTTCGGAAAGAAATGGATTATTGAAGAATAAGAATATGTTACATGTAGAAGCATATCTGATTACACTAATCTGCATATTAAACAGGATAAGAAAATTTGAGTTATCAAAGTTATAGAAGCACGTATGTAAAAAGGCAAAAAGGCCCATGGATCCAATCATATTGCACAAGTGGAATAGACCTCCATTACATTCTGAGGTAAAAACCCCTTTCCAAGAGAGAAGAAGTTACAAAAGGCAGTGGCTATGAAACTCTACAACCTCATTTTGTAGATGACTGCATGCAATTGAGCCAGAAAAGCATTGGATTGAGCACATATACAAATGATATATCAACAGCAATTTGAAGAAGTGCTTTTTGAGTATTAAATTGCTAACCAGTGACAATCTGAATTCTGTTTGAGTCCATCTTGTGGAAATATGATAAACTAGATAGTTCCGATGTAACAGATGCCTTCTCTAATAATTAAATATTCTCACTTTTTTACTGCTAAACAGTAAAGATCCTGAAGCAAAACAGGAAGTATCTGATAGACAATACACTGGATAATGGTGTGTGGTCTACACATCTTAAACATTCTTCTCTTTTTTTTTAATGGGAAAAGATAAAAGTGACCACAATCAGTTTTAAAGATAAAATAAGTACAAGAAATTAGTTTTCTCAGAAAACAACTGCAGTGAAAATGATAATTTAATCACTAACAACATATACTAACCACAATCAGGGCCCTCTTTGTCATCCGTAACAATATATTGATGCCCTTGTGATTCAAGCCACTCCCTAATGCCCAAGGCTCTCTCAGCACAGCCTACAAAGTCAGGATTCATTGATGCATATTCGTTAGCCTTGTAGAATACCCCAACAATCTTCTTGCTACCAGAAGAAGCCTGCATGTCAAGAAACAGAATGGTTTTAAAACTCACATCTGGAGTGCAACTCACTTTCCTGAAACCATTATAACCTTATCCAACTTGTTTGAACTCATTTCAGTTTGGTCATGGATTAGTGGCATTTTAATTTCCACAAAAACCAAATCAACTCATACAAGTTGAGTCACTTTCAGATGAGTTTCATTCAATGATAAAGAAAAATCCAAATACAAATGCATCCAGAACACAAGACAAAAATTAAAAGAAAAAAAAAAGTGCCAGGATTACTTTGAGATAATTCAGACTAGAAAGTAACTAAAAAGACTGATGTGAAGCATTAAAATAGATCCAAAACTATATCTAATTACATGAATTCACTGCATGTGATTTATTGAACAATATGATCTTTGGAAATTGCAGTTATATGCAAGTGGTTCCTTTTGACATTGAGTCTTGTCTTGTTAGATGCCTTCCGGAAACTGACATCTACAAGCTATAATCGTATAACAGTACTCTAGCTACAAATCACCTTAAAGTGACACTCAAAAGCTTAGCCCATGTGTGGATCCTTGATCTCAGTTGCCCTGCACTCATTTTACCTGTAAATCTAATTACCTGTAACTCTGTTTACCAGTGAACTGGTAATGGCAAAGAACAGAACTGCTGTGAATTTCATGTAACTTGGGTTATGCAGACGTTTGAGGAACCTGCATATGGTTTGCCAAGATCCATACAGAACTTAAAAGGCTGATTTGGATCTGCATAACTTTGGTGCTACTATCATGAGATACATATAAGCATATACTTCTTGCATTTGGATGACCCAGTTACATAGGCCTCGCCTCTTGTTATTTGCGACAACCAATTTCAGGTAACTAGATTTACAGGTAACCTGAATACAGGGTAACCAAGTTCCAAGGATCAAAATGAGGACGCTAGGATTTTCACTCCTGCAGTCTGTGTTCACATTTTCCCCCACTTTCATTATCACTTACCTGTAAATAAAGGTACATAATAACTGAATATTTATCTGGGGATGGATTCAATTTCAATGTTCATTTTCATTCTAGAAAAGAATCCAGATCCCTGCAGCCTTTTCAAATAGACCACGCACGTAATGCTTGTGGGGCCCATTGGAATACAAGGAGGATATGTAGATTAGCCATTTACGAAAGGTCAGCTGAACAGAACAATGCTAACTGGCCACTATGGAGTCATGAAAACGGTTGTCATTGGATGAAGGAAGGAGTTCTTACTTCAATTATCCATTTGACAACCTTACAAGGGATGTCTAATTACATCAATCAGGTTAGAATCTTGGCATAGAGCTAATGAGGGATGCCATGTGTGCTTTGTTTAAAAAGAACTATGCAGCCAAATAGTGTTGAGGATCTAGACTTTTTAGAAAAGCAATGAATATTAGTTAAAATGACATGTTCCCATCAAGGACCAGTTTAGCATTCAGTGGAACTGCAGAGGTAAATTGGCACCTTACATTGAAGGATCAGAGACCTTCAGCTAGTGGGTCCCACTACAAATGCCCAACAATGTGTCTCTGTTTTTTTTCCAACCCTTGGCAACTTGTTTTGGAAAATAACAAGCAAGTGTTATGCCAAAGTAACAGGCTGTGCCAACATTCCAAGCTGACTCAACACAAACAACTCCACAAATTGACTCAGGAATAGGGAGTCATCAAGAAGTCATGCCACCGAGTCTGACAAACTGTCACAATTCCAGATATCTAGGAAGTACACCTTTCAAGAGTAATAGTCATATAAACCCAAAATTTTATATTTTCAAAGTACAATGAAAAATCAGAATACAATGATATTCTCATGACATTGATAAGTTTAGCAATTTGTTAATACCTTCTGATTTACTTTTCTTATTTTGGTGGTAAGAAATGATCCCATGTTGCCACTAGTATGGTATAGATGGCAGCATAGACCTGATTTATCATATGTCCAGCCTGCTTTTGGATGATCCAACTCATTTCTTACACACATCATCAAACTTTGCCCAAATTCTACACATGACCAAATACATTAGTGGATGTCAATCCAACTGGAGTGAAATTTGGTCCAATTCTTACATGGGTCCAGTCCAGATCCTCCAACTGGAGTGAAAAATGTATTAATAGTCATACTGTAATTCTTTGATTGGGACAAAATCCTATTTAAGTGAGATTTAAGGTCTGAATTACACCCAGGGTGGAGTTCAGGTTTATGACAGACTGGATAATTAAGAGGGATTAGATTGGACAGCTGTCAAACAGGATAGGAAACACCATAGGACTTAAATTAAAACAGGTGGGGGTGGGCCCACACATGACCCAAAACAGATAATAATTCCTTTTATGGAAATATAATGGAGCAGAGATTAATAATTGATGGATATTTTTGTAAATTCACTTTTGATCAAACATGGCCTTAATGATTAGAATTTTTCTGAGATTTCCACTGATCAGGAAACCCACACCAATTTCCTAAAAATTTTAAGGTTGTTTGGGTGAGGAGAAGCAGGTGGAGAAAACATGCAGAGATTTTTCCCCACATCCAAACAACCCATCAAGGGAAAAAAAACAAAAAGGAAAGGCATAGAAAAGGGAAGGAAGGGGGAGTGGGAATTAGTTACATGGAGTTGTCTGGTGAGAATCGTAGAAGCAGAAGCTCCCACACGAGATACCAGAGATCCAACTCCACTCATCGCCATCTTTCTCTCTCTATCTTACAAAGGGGTAAGTAAAGTAACGTAAAGTAAAGTGTTTTTGAGATGGAAAGGAGAGGAGGAAGGAGGTGGGGTTTTATAGAGGGCTGGCACGTGCTGAACAGAGCGCACGCCGACGGCGGAAGCGACGATATGGAAGCGCTAGACAAAATGTGGGGTTTGTCACGTGGCTACTTCCAATCAGAATCCGCCACGTTTTTTTGTTGCTTTTCTTTTGACCTTTTGACTGTCCTTAGTATCCTGGTTCTTCCGTCTCTATCCTGACCTCGACCAGCTTCTTGTCATCAGGCACACAGAGCCTTTTCTTTCCGCCCAAAAACACTAGGGCCCCCAAAAAAATCCTCCATAATAGCTGCTGTGTCTTTTGAAATGTCAAGAAAAAGCAAATTTGACATCCGTCTCTTATTTTCTTCCTAAATATATATATATATATATATAAGGCTCGTGATAACTCTATCTCGAGAAAACATTATCAAGATTTTGATAGGAACTTAAAGTGTCATTTAAGATCTATTATATTTACTTCTATTGCTAGGAGTCCAATTGATTTTAGCACACCATTATATTTTTAGTAGTCCATGTGTATCAAATCTCTACCATACACTCAATCATGAATTTGCTTAGATTTCAGTTTTTGTGTATCCCTAATAAGGGTCTATAGATCTGATCTATGATGTGGTTGTAATAGATTTATAGCTTTGGATTCCAGCCCTAATAATAGATATTTATTCAAGATGCACACAGTGCGGAATATTCAGCCCACCATCATGCATCTGGAACATCCAATACGTGAGGCCACCTCTGGAGTCTATCTTTGATGGTCCTGACTCATGGTGCATTTGCCCACCGTGCGCAGGTAAAAATACTTTGACCCCGACCAGTGGTAGACTCAAGACTTTTTTTTTTTTTGGGTGGGGTTGGGCCAAATAAGTAGTTGGATTTTGCAATCCAAGATTTTCATGTGAGCTTTGAGAATAGGCCTAAAATTCTCATTTGGATTTTGGAGGTGGACTTAAGATAGGTTAGCAAAACTTGAATATAAAAAAACTTAATTAGTAATTTTGCATCGCAAAAAATCAAGAAAAATAAATTTTAAATAAAATATTTATAATAATATTAAAAAATAAAAAATGCCTCATTCGGGATTGTCGCTTTAGGCCTCAAATTGTCTCAAGTCGGCCCTATTGTGATCACACGTGTAGGAAATCATACATGAACACACTCGCCGCCTTTTTCTTTTTTTCATCACATGGGATGTAAATGATACCGCATGCTCTTGATTAGATTCTTCTATGATTATGTTTGTGAACCGGATTTGGATGTTTATTTAGGTTTCAATAAGTAAATAGGTACTCTATCTAGATCCAGACCTCACGTGGGACCCACTAAACCCATATAAACGAGCACAAGCATAAGCACATTTAGGGTAGTTCTGAATAACATGATGTGGGGAGCAAACTCACTCCACCAACTCACCACCAACTCTCTCTGTCACTTGTTGAACATTACTTTAGAATAGATTTTTTTTTATTTTATTTTATGAATAAATTAAGCTTGTAGTCACAATTAACAGTTAAGGTAAGAAAAAAAAAAAAAATACAAAAAACACCCTACTGTCAATATCTCCGGAGATATCTACTATATATCCTTATCTCAATCCTATAGAATCCAAGTGGAATCCCACCTTAGAAATCCCATCTACCACCCAAATCTTATCTCTTAAATGCTTCATATGTAAAGTTACATTGCAATCCTTCATGTCATGAACAGTTAATGAATGACGACAATAATCACCATGGTCCTCACACCATCATCTATCTATAATCTATCTATATATATACATGAAAGCCCATTTCAAGAATCAAAGCCCTTCTAGAAAAGTATTGTTTAAGTAAAAAAAAAACAGAAGGAACAGTGTAGCCGACCGACAAAACGAGAAAAGAAATGATCAAGAAAGGATACCTACCTGGTGCAGAAAAGCATTACAAGCTTCCATCAGCTGTAGTGGTTGTGGGTTCTGGTGCAAGTAGCCTAGTACTGTTGTCTACTGAGTAATGAGTATACTTCTAAGCTCTTGCTTGTCTCTCTGCCCTTGCTGGTTCTGAAACCAGCAAAAAAAACACACATTCCTATACCATCAATTCTTTCATATAAGGAAAGATGGGGCTATTATCTGTGGAATCTGAAAGGGGTTTGGAGAGAAGAGCCATGATTTTTCTAATGGGTCTTCACAAAAAAGGTCAAATGAGTTAGACATCAGCACTACACTGGTGATATACCAAAAATACCCGGCAATCATAGAGTTCGAACACCTTTTTTTTATTATGTTTAGCTTATCTTTAGCTGATGATTGCAACTATAAGCATAATTTATTCGTAAAAATCCTTTTTCTTTTTGAGATTTCTTAAGGATCCATTTGTTTCATGTAATTCAACTTTCTAAGTCTTAAATTTATATTTCTAAAAGAGGTTAAAAATGAGAAAAAAAAAGTAAAATCCAAAAATTACTAACAAACGATTTTTCGTTTTGTAGAAAAATAATCCAAAGCAAGATGGAAGATGATATTCTACCATTCATTTTAGTAAAATTTAAATCGTAGGAAAGTTAAGGCCCGTTTGACATCGTTCCTGTGTTGTTGCGGGATTGGAACTTATTTGATAACATTATAACAATTACATTCACCACAACACACACGTTTCCACAATGTCTGAAATTGGCTCCTTAATGTGAACCCCAAAATGTGAAACTAATTGAGTCAAAACAAATACAACACTTCAAAATTCAAAAATACACACACATGTAAATATAAAACAAACTAAAACTCCAACCTTTAAACCATCATTCCACAAATTCAATTAGAAAGAATTGAAAAAAAAATTAAATTTTTTTATGCCCTTCCAAATGCTCAATTAGAAAGAACTCTGTAATTTTTTATGCCCTTTGCTTGTCCATACTAACAATCTCTTTACCAAAAATGTAAAAATAAACCTCAATCTTATTGTATGTATCTCTCTCTCTATCAAGGCAAAATAAAGTTAGAAGAGCATTGACAAAAACATGTTTATTAGAAGATTGAGAATGAACTTGCCTTTTTCAAAGCATTGGAATGATGTGGTATTATAGACCACACTAAGTTGAAAAATGGGCAATCATCATCACCACATGAAGGAAAATAAAATAAACATCAATGCATGGTGGAAGATTAGAGATTGGGTGCTGGGGCAGAGAGGAGGGATGGAGAGAAAGGGGGAAAGTGGAAGAGTGGTTTCCAGTCAGAGGGGAAATGGAAAGACACAAAGAGGAGATAGAGGCTGTACTGAGGATTGGGATTGGGATTGGGATAAAAGGAGAACATGGAAACGGCTGGGCAGAAATAGAGGGAGTAGGAGATAAGTCAGTTCCGAAGATCATTCCGAAGTTTGGAACATATAGTAAACCTACATAATATTTGGAAAAGCCAAACATCTGAGTGGCAGAATGCCAAACAGGGCCTAAAGATCTTGGCTGCTATTAGTTCTTAATTTTGACCTTGATTCAGTTTAATTTGAACAAAGATTCAAAAACATAAACAATTATGTATTAGATTCATACGGCTTCCCTTTAGATCCGGAGGGAATTTGTCCAGCTCAAAGGGTTGAAAATAGGATTGTAAGCGGGTCAGTTAAGGAGAATGTGGAACCGGAACCGGACCCGGAACCGGTTTCTTGGCTTTGGAACCGGAACCAGAACGATATATGGGACAGATCTGAATCCGGATCCAGGTTTAGGTAGAGAATGATATTAAAAAAACATGATTTTTAAGGGAGATTTTCGAAAATTGAGGTAATATGTCGGGTCCTCGAGGCCTAAATAAGGACCCAGACCCAGTTTTTAATGAGTCGGAACCTCTGGATAATCGAAGAATTGGATACCCATTTACATCCCTAATTGAGAACCCTCCGATAGCTAAAAAAAAAAATGCAGTGGATCCATTTAAGGTTGGCAAAGTGTGACCAGATTTGACAAGCACAAACCCAATTCGCAATATATATCAATCGGTTTATGGTTGGAAAAACTTAACCTGCATTTAAATCGGGTTAGGGACACTCATATAACTCACCTAATCCATTTAAATGTGTTGAGTTAGGGCCGACCCATATATTTAAACTCATTTAAACAATTTGGTTATTTAATATTTGGTACTTATAATGGTCGAGTTGTGCAGCACAAGGCAAGTTTGTGTTGGGCTACCTTTTGACATCGAAATTAACTATAAAATATATATAGCCTTGAGTTTTTAAAAAATTTGGATTTGTACCGGATTTTACAAGTTGGGTTGCATTAAATAGATTGACCCGCATTCGGGATGGGTCGAGTTGACCACATCAAGTGCAATTGAAGTTACGTGATGTATTTTAAAAGTGGGTTAGGTATGGGTTGCCTTCAACCCATAAAAATCCTTTTTTGACCTAATCCTACTCGTTTGCCACACCTAAGATCCATACGATATCTATCAAGGTATTGTTGGTCCTTTTTGGTTAACTTGAAATGTATGGTCTACTAAGATATTCTAACCAAAGAACATTCTATCACATAACTCTTTACAAAACCGTATTGGATGTCAAAGAGATTTTCTCTTACAAATCCACACGGTGAAAACTGTTAGTGAAATTCACTCTCCAACTTTAATACAGATGGATCCACTCAACATCAATGAGCGGATGTGATTTTCACGCAAGATTTCTCCTACAGACGTGCGTAATAAAAAATTTTACTCAGATGTCTTACATCATAACTCATCTATATGGCATGCTTTTCTTTTCTTTTTTCCCTCATTTTAGATGGTTGAAACGATGGATGCTGCCAAATATGTAGAGGATTAAGGTTTTACAATTCCTACCAATTTTCTCTTTCTTTAGATAGAGAAAGATGACGCAGCGTATAATTTTTTGTCAACTAGGTTGATGATATCATCAACTATAATAGTTTTATAAATAAAACAAAATTGCACGAATAACTCTCTTGTCATTTTATTGTTTTTCTTTATAAAATAGTTGAATCAAAATTTAAAATTAATTTTAATTTAAAAATCCCTTTGAGCGCCTTAGATTTGCAATATGTGGGCCCCCATTGTGGATGTCCACTCCTTTAACTTAAGAATCCTCCTATTTATTTATATAGAGGAGAGTAAAGTAAGAAAAAAAGAACACATGAAGAACAAAATAAAGAGAAGGGGTAAATTGTAAAAATTAATACCGGAAATTTTTTTACTCTACACCAGTTTATCATGGTTGAACTGACTAAATAGAAGTTGAGAAAAGTGGATAGATCGGCTACATCGTGTTAGATAAAAATATTATCCTCTTCTTTTTCTCTAAACACCAAACGTAAAACTTTATATCACATCTGTAATTACTCTACTCTTATTTCTTCCATTTTAACACATGAGAGTAAGATTTTATTTTACATTACCTCTTTTGAACTTCTCTTTCACTGTATGTCATGCTAACAAACAGGGGAAGGCTTAAAAGATCCCAACTCGCAAATATCATCCAATGATTACATTACTTTGATCATAATGAAAAAATAAATAAAAAATCAACACAATGGAAGGGGTTTCATTTTAAGTAGTTCTGATCATCAATGAGTGGGCCCCACCGTGGATCCCAGGAAAAGTGAGTGAAAAAACACCAGGAGCCAGACTCCAGTTTTTCTTTCCCTCCTTATCCTTACCTGCCACCTGTTTGAATCAATACCTATATATATATACATATATATATATTTACACCTTCTTCCCCATCCTTCCCGCCACCTCCAACACAAACCTCTCTCTCTCTCTCTCTCTCTCTAGAAACCATGAATACTCTATCACTCATTCCAACTACACCCCAAAATGTCCCAACAAAAAGACCCAAACATTCCAACCTTTCCCTCCCAAAGCCCCAATTCCAGAACCCCACAAAACACCCAAATTTTGAACCCCTCAAACACCGTCTGATCCGTCTCGCCGAGAGTGGCCACCTCAAAACTGCTCTATCCACCCTAGATCTCATGACCCAACAGGGAATTCAACCAGACCTCACCACATACTCTATCCTCCTCAAATCCTGCATTCGCTCTCGCAATTTCGACCGCGGTAAGCGCCTCCATGCCCAATTGCTTGAATCCGGGCTGGAGCTTGACAATGTTGTATTGAATTCTCTCATTAGCCTGTATTCGAAATGCGGGGACTGGGAGTCGGCCAATTCGATATTTGAATTGATGGGGTGCAGGAAGGATTTGGTTTCATGGAGCGCGATGATCTCCTGCTTCGCGCACAATGGCCGGGAATTTGAAGCGGTGGCGACTTTTGTTAGGATGATTGAACTCGGGGAGTGCCCAAATCAATTCTGCTTCGCAAGTGTGATTCGGGCGTGTTCTAATGCGGAGAATGCATGGATTGGGAGAGTGGTTTTTGGTTCTGTGATAAAAACTGGGTTTCTTGTGTCTGATGTTTGTGTTGGTTGCGGGCTGATTGATATGTTTGCAAAGATTGGCGACTTGGTTTCTGCCCGCAAGGTGTTTGATGTTATGCCTGAAAGAAATGTGGTTGCGTGGACATTGATGGTGACTAGATATGCTCAAGGTGGGTTTGCTAGAGATGCAATCAGTTTGTTTTTGGATATGGAATTGACTGGATTAGAACCCGATCAGTTCAGCCTAAGTAGTGTTATTTCTGCGTGTGCTGAACTGAGATGCATTGAGCTTGGGTGGCAGTTGCATTCTCGAGCTATCCGAGCCGGATTGGATTCAGATGTTTGTGTAGGATGCAGCTTGGTTGATATGTATGTGAAATGCTCAGCGGAGGGATCAATGGAGAATTCTAGAAAGGTTTTTGACCGGATGCCTGAACATAATGTCATGTCTTGGACTGCAATTATTACAGGATATGTGCAGAGTGGAGGGCAAGATGAGGAAGCAATCAGGCTCTTCTGTGAAATGAAAATGGGAAAAGTCCAGCCAAATCCTTTCACATTTTCAAGTGTTCTAAAGGCATGCGCAAATCTCTCTGATTCTTTTATGGGTGAACAGGTTTATGCTCTCGTGGTTAAATCTGGTTTTGCGTCCGTCAATTGTGTGGGTAATTCTTTTGTTAGTATGTACACTCGATCAGGCAGGATGGAAGAGGCCCAAAAGGCTTTCAATATTTTGTTTGAGAAGAATCTGATTTCTTACAACATAATGGTTGATGGGTATGCTAAGAATACACACTCAGAAGAAGCATTTGAGCTCTATCATCAGATTGAGGACATGGGTATTGGGGTCTGTGGCTTTACATTTGCCAGTCTACTGAGTGCGGCTGCAAGTATTGGTGCATTGGGCAAGGGTCAGCAAATCCATGCTAGACTTATGAAATCTGGATTCGAGTGGGATCAGTGCGTCACAAATGCTCTCATCTCTATGTATGCTAGGAGTGGGAACATAGATGACGCTTCCAAAGTTTTCAATGAGGTGTCTGATCGGAATGTAATCTCATGGACTTCGATGATAACAGGTTTTGCCAAGCATGGGTATGCAAGAAAAGCTCTTGAGTTGTTCCATCAAATGGCATTGGCTGGTATAAAGCCAAATGAAGTCACCTATGTGGCTGTTTTATCGGCCTGTAGCCACGTGGGTTTTGTAGAAGAAGGATGGAAACACTTCTATTCCATGTCCAGCGATCATGGTATAGTTCCAAGAATTGAGCATTATGCCTGCATGGTCGATGTGCTCGCTCGATCAGGCTTTCTCAAGGAAGCCTATGAATTCATAAATTCAATGCCTTTTAAACCTGATGCTTTAGTATGGCGTACATTGCTTGGTGCTTGCCAAGTTCATGGCAATGTGGAGCTTGGGTCTCTGGCAGCCAAACGTATTTTAGAGCTGGAACCAAATGATCCAGCAGCATATGTCCTACTTTCAAACTTGTATGCTGCAACTGGGCAGTGGCAAAATGCGACAGAAGTCAGGAGAAGCATGAAAGAGAAAAAACTGACAAAAGAATCTGGCTGCAGTTGGGTAGAGATCAATGGAAATGTGCATAAATTCTTTGTAGGGGATACTTATCACCCACAAGCGAGAGAGATCTTCGACAAGCTGGATCAATTGGCTTGTGAAATAAAGGGAATGGGCTACGTGCCTGATACAAATTTCGTTCTTCATGATGTCGAAGAGGAACAGAAGGAGAAGTATCTATTCCAACACAGTGAGAAGATAGCTGTTACTTTTGGTCTTATGAGGACGTCGAGGCCAAGACCCATTAGGATATTTAAGAATCTCCGAGTCTGTGGAGATTGTCACACTGCCATTAAATTCATTTCATTGACAGAAGGCCGAGAAATTATCTTGAGAGACTCGAATCGCTTCCATCATATTAAAGATGGCAGATGCTCCTGTGGTGATTATTGGTGATGTTCATCTAATGGGTGAGATGGTGAAGGTTTTCGTTGTTGGCTGGGTGTGCATCCATAAACTTGAATTCAGATTCCATGAACCATGTATGGGATGAGATGTTACCCTACAACATGAGGAGCTACAGGCATTGCTTCCAGGGACATTTGATCACTGACACTGCATGATGTGACATAAGTATGAATCACAATATTCTGGGGCATGTGGATGGAACTATAAAAACAGGAGTTTATAGTAAAAGTACCTGCCTTGGGAGAAGATATGAAATACAAAATCCAAATAATGGAAGGAGCAGGAATATGAATGGATGGGATTGGTACATCCGCAAGGCCAGTGATACTTGGTGGTTTGTGCTTCCATATCCAATTGTCTGTTCTGGTTAAATGATTTTTTTTAACAGAAACATGCTGCATTGAGAACTTCTGTTGGCATTTTGGTGTCCAGAGTATATGTTGGCATTTTGGTGTCCAATGAAGCGGAAGTGATGGTTATTTTAAAAGTTCTCAGATTTTTGCCCCTTGTTTTCATTATAAGTTGGTTGTAGAGAGTGACTCTGCAAATGCGGTTTCTTGGGCTTCTTCTTCCTCGGCTTTCAAGATTTCAGTTTTATTTGAATGAAATCAAGTTTTTGCCATCTCTCATCTAAGCAGAGTTCAAGCATGTCAGGCATTCGATTAACGGTTTAGCGGATTCCTTAGCTAAGCTGGGGGTGGATAGATCTTCTCCTTTAGTACTCTTCTCCTTCTAATATGGGGTTTTTTTTTTTTGTTTGGTATAGTGTTTTTATGCCTTCGTTGTCCAATCTTTTAGATTGAATGTCCTGTCTGTACTTCTGTATCTTTCTTCTCTGCTAACGAAATCTTTTGTTACTGAAATAAAAGCAAAGGTTGGAGCTGCAGGCAATTCTCCCTTGGCAAGGAATAAAACTTACCCACTGATTTTTGTTTTTTTTTGAAAGGGTCTGTATCTTTATCTCAGAAAAGCCTTATCACACCCAATTCTGTTCCATGAAGCTTCCCCTGATGATGGTAAGAAGATGCTGCTGTTGGGTGCTTCTGTGATAATAACCATGTTCATGTTAATCATGACAATGGAAGTAACGCATCTAACAGTCATTAAGTCATCTGTTTTTTTTTTTTGGCTAATTGGGGTGAAAATGAGGAAACAAGATGACAATTATGGTTTCTTTTTTTTTCCTTTTTGTTAAGAGATAACAATTGTGTTCTTAGAAGTTCTACAAGACTGCATTGTCAAACTGGCTCGCTACACAAATAGAATTTGGTGAAATCTCCTGCCTTTAGGCCGCTTCCAATCTGCCTTCCAAATAGCATGCGAACAATAATCATTTTGACCTATTTTTTTCCTCATGTCTATAAGACTTATGGAGAATTGATGCATGCATTCCAAAGGATGTTAACATTCAACCAGACAAACTTCATTATAAAGTGTTTATATATATACCCAAGGGTATTTCCAGCCCAGCCCCGGAGTCTTCGGCTGGAGCTCGAGGGACACTTGATTCTAGATAGCCGAGAACTAATCCCTAGGGACGCACACGCCAAACCCTCCCATCCACATGCACCGGGTAAACTATGAGAGGTCACCCAAACTCCATTATAATTAGGTTTATAGGAAAGGTAGATTGCTAGGCGGTTCAACTCGTGTTCGATCTGTTTAACTAGGGTTTAGAATTTCCTGACCTAGTTACCAATATGCACATCAAGCAGAACGGGGCAGGTGCCACCCTAAATATATGTACACTTGTTAAAAGGTTAACTGAGTGATGAGTTGCAGAGATCAAGGTTCCAATTGGGGCCAGCAGTTGCCAGAAACATGCCAATGCATTTCACGTATCTTCATATTCTGACTACAATTGCCACCAAATGAGCAATTTCAAGCGTGCCTTTCTTCCAAACCCCTCATTCTAGGGACTGCAAAGACTCTGTGTCAAAAAGTTAGTGATGCTAAATTACAATGACCTAATGGAAAGTACAGCTTTGATGATTACTGGAATATGAAATTAAAATAATGCTAGGAGATATGAAAGACCTCAGGCCACATTTATGCATATGGAGAATAGGAAAATCACATCTTTTGATTTTAACCATCTGACCTTCTCTGTTGAGTTCTCATTGTCATCTAAGGAACAATTTACACAGTAAGTACGAACCCACAACAGTGCTTTAAAATTTAGACAGTCTGGATCTGCTTAGAAGTCCACTGCATGTACTGTTTGGTCGCTCGTCTTTAATGGAGGATTATAGCAAATTCACACCCCCCATAACTAATTATAAACTAGTTATCATCAGACCATGCCGATCATAGCTACCACAGCCATCCATATCTTTGTTATGCGGGAGTTTGGACGCGGGGAAAATTGCACAATCATTTTCCCATCCATCATGTCCCCACTGTTTCCCCACATCCGAAAGCCTCCCGGACTTGTTTGTGTAACGAGAGTATTCTCCACAGTCCACTGATTTCTGTCTCCATAAGAGAGGAATCCTGAAATTTGCATTCCTAATTCCACCTACGGGAAACTGAAATTTCTATATCAAGGAAAAGCAGTTCATTTTTCTCCTCCACAAGGAAAATGGTTTACACTAGACGACAGAACAGTGGGCTGCACCAGAAATTAGAGCAATATTCCTCTGTATTGCAGAATCCACTAGTCACAAATGCACCCTTAGTTTTTGTGGGAAGCGAAAGGGAAGGGTAACTTATTGAGTTAAAATATGATATAGAGAAGGCCATAAATAAATACAATCAATCTTCCTCTTAGATAAAAAAATATTCGGTGGGGTTCTTACATTTGAAGTTGTACAAAATGACCGCCAATTTCGCATACAAAATAAAAAACCAGACTCAGAAACAAGCATGATTTACAAATTACACATTTTACAAAACATATGTTGAAGGTGAATATTAAAACAAGTTTCACCTGTTAAAGAAAAGACCCCTTCTCTTTCCTTTTTTCTCAACAGCCTGCAGTAATAGTAATACATTTAAAGAAAAATCACAAACCACCACAACAATACCTTAACATAGAAAAGCAACAAATATAATGTTCAATTATGACTAAAGGATATCAACAGCAAATGTTGGACAAGGAAGGTACATGTGAAAAATAATAAATAATGTTGCTAGCCTTAAATATTTTAAATACGAAGAAATGGTCACAAGGAATTTGCTTGGGCAGTGACTTACAATTCAACGTGGATATTTTATCACTTGCTGCTAATCATTCTTAATCATCACGAAAAATAATATAAAGAATGTGCTTCTTCACAGGGATCTGGATAAGGTGCATATTGCTCTTTCTTCAAAGTTTAAGCCTATGGCTTAAGGGGTAGAAGCAACAGACTCAGAAAGGTCATTTATGATCTCAAGTAGTCACCACAACCATGGTTAGACGAATTCAAAATATGTGTATAGCTCTTTTCTAGGATTTATGCCTTAGGATTAAGGGTGGAAAAGTTCGCAACTTGAGAAACACGCTTACAGTCTAAAGCAGTCACAACATAGTTTGACAACTCAGTTTAAGGTACGTTGAAGTTTAGATGTCGGCAAAACCATAGATATAGTCCTAATTGTGTATGTTGAATAAACTGTGGTATAGGTGATAATCATCTTGAAGTATAGCGGCTGAAAATGTTTCTAACTACAGAATGACATTTAGGGCATGGTTTCCTCTAAAAAAAAATTCTCAAGTTAGCCCCTAAGGATGAAATCTGGGAGGTGGAGCAATGAATACTTCACCCAGCAAATCTTCATTGCAGAAGGCTATTTTAATGCCTAGTTGATGTACAGGCCACCCTTTTGTTGATTGTAACCATCATAAGAAGTTGAACTTCATTTTAGCCACAAGCAAAAATGTCACTTAGTAGTCTACTGCGTATGGTGAAATCTTTTCCTAGAAGGCGAGCGTTGTAATGGTCACATCCAGCTTGACATAAAGCATTGTACAGCTCTCAATGGGCTGAACCTACCATGGCCTGTGTCTAGGTCGAATAAGGATTGAAGGGTTTGAGTCCAGGTCTGGGTCCAAGCCCATTATGGACCTTAGATCCCAAGTCTGAGCCCAACCTATGAGAATTATAGGAGGTCTGTGCTTGCCTATTCAAGGTCCAAGCATTGTTTGAAAAATCCAATTCGTACAGAAAATCAGTCAAGGAGATAGATCAAACCGTGTCGTGAATCATATCACAAATCATAAGATTCATTATTTTCATATAAAAAATGAAAAACAAAATAGAAGGAAAATCATATCCCATCCATCTTCCATTCATGTAGCGGCATCAACTAGTGACAAATAAGACCAGGAATCAATCGGCAAAACCAATAAATACAGTCCAACACTCTAGACACAAAACTGCTCCTTATTGATCTTAACCTCCCCAAAAGTGCAAATTCTTGAGAGGTTTTGTTAATCACAAGATAAGCTTCTAAAAATGGAGCACCAAAAAAACGAATAAAAGGAAGTAAGAGAAATACTAGTATTAACCTCTCGGCTTTGGGATTCAATAAAACAAATATAGAATCATAAGATTTAACACCTAAGATTCACTTGTAAATGGGATTCATTGCATAGAATGGAATCTTTTTCCTTGGGATTTGATAGGAATCGCAGGATTCGGGATATGAATCCTAGGATTCTGATAACAACGGGCCCAAGTCCAAATAAGGTTCCATCCCTTTTAAAGCCAATTTTTAGTCAAATAAGCATACTTTTACCATTCAAACATGCACTTAAAAAAATATATACATTGTCGAAGCTTGTAAATACAAAAGTATACATTTACAAATCTATTGAAAAAAACAAATCTAATTCAAGTCTGACATGCCCAAAGTCAAAGGCCTAAGTAAAGCCCAACCGGGCCCCAAATCTGGGTCTGAGACTGGATTCTACGGGCCGTTGAACAGTCCAAATTTTAAGCTATCAAACTCCGGCTCTAATAGATTCGGGCCAGACCTTGGTCTGTTAGCAGTCCTATATCTATGCATATGATAGGAAAAACCTGTTGATCTAAATCAGATGTGCACAGCATCCTGCTGCTGTTGCGTGTCCCATGTTTCATTCAGATAGGGTCCTGGTTTGGTGATATAAGATTGAACTCATCTCAGATGCCTACAGATGTAGCTTATTAAAAATGAAGGCAGGGGAGGGGGTGGGGCAGTATGATTGTATTTCTTTCAGATGCCTATAGATGTAGCTGATTAAAAATAAAGGCAAGGGAGGGGGCGAGGCTGTATCTTTTTCAGATGCCTATACATGTAGCAGATTGATAATGAAGGGGTACAATAAAGCCTCTAGAAAGCAAGAGAAAGGCCAGTTACCTAGAATCACTAAGGAAACATATAGTTCTGATGCTGTGATGTGCCCCACATTCATACAAAGTTTTTGAAATTGACATTTCATACAGATGGGTGATGCTTTTGTAATCTAAGAGGGTTAATCTGATGAGATGTGAATTGAAGACTGTCTAAAAAAATTTCTAATTGGAAATTTCTATCAATCCAATATTTAGCCTACAAGCAATTGTCTAACAAATAAATAAATAAAACAGCCCAAAATAAAGCCAAATACTGGATGGCTAACATCATACAATTCAAAGGTCAGGAAGCATAAGACCCATAGATTCATGTTTTAACCAAAAAGAAAAAAGTAGAACTACGGTGGTTTTTATCATATAAGACCCGTTTGTTTAGCAGCATTCCTGACTTTGTGATGCTGGGGATTTCTGGACAATGATGTGAACTGTATCTTGGCATTTTCAAATTCTATGTTTCTTTGCTAGAATTCCGAATCCCAACCACCTGAAAAGTTACTTTTATCCTTTGGAATTCCCAAATTCCAACCCCTTTAAGCATATCTGAATGCTCCAGCCAAGAGGACTCAGATATTCCACCCCAGGGGACAACTTTTGGAAAATTCAGACATAAATTCTTTGAAAGAACCAAGCCCATAGTATCCAATTTGTGTCAAGGTGTAGAAGTCTAACTCAGTGACAATTTAAACTGCCTCTAATGCATATGTGAGCATATGTCAGAAACCTTTGAAACTTACAAAGGGGGGAAAAGGTTAAACCACATTTAAAATAAGTTATTATTTTAAGTTAGAAAGTTATACCCTCATTTTGAATAATCTCAAGGTAAGCACAATGGTATCTCTTAACCTGTAGATCATCAGACAGCAAAGCAATCAGAAATGGTCCTCATACTGCTTGATCAGGCATTTCTTTGGCAAATTGTAACAAACAAGACTAAATTGATATTTTATGTGATGTGCCTGTTAAAAGACAACTGTAATTTCCTAGATGTTATTTGAACTACAACTACATTTATGACTATGGAAAGATTTTACTGAGGATTGTTTCATCTGCTATGGTGTGGATTTTTGGAAAGAGAAAAAAAATGATAAATTTAAGAATTCTGAGGCAGCACTCTAAAATGTTGCAGAGAAAATCAAACAAGATAATGATGCAGAGGCTTACAGACAAACAATTTCCTTAAGTGTCGACTGTTTCTGATTTGATAAAAGACTAGAATTGCAGTGATAGAAAGCATCAAACAGATGTGTTAAAAATAGGAAAAGAGGAAGACACATAGATGAAATATATAACTCAAATTCTGATTGTGTTCAAGTGATAATTCAAGGTCATCTAAATGACAGACATCATTGTAATAAAATGTCATTTTCCAGGATCACAGGATTCAAATGAAAAACCTTGCAAAATATTGAGAATTTGCAATTATACTTAAAAGGAGTCTTGTGGGCCAAGGTGATTCATGTAAAAGCTTCATCTTAGAGAAATTATCCACAAGCTTGAAGATTTAGATTTAGTTTGATGGGTTCGACATGCAGCCAAGAGGGTAAATATCTCGTTTGTTCATGCTCAGACATAGATGGGGTGGCAGATAGTGAAAAAGAGTTGGAATATGTTCTTCTTTACTGCGTTCTCTTATTTTATTATTATTATTATTATTTAGCATTTAATGTGCTTTCTTACTCTATGTAAAGTATCGTACCCAAGATACACTTTTGGTTTCTCTTAATAAAACTTCCATCATTTATTATGGAGCAAAAAAAAATTAAAGAATATGTAGCTCAATGGCACAAGAAAAGAGATTTTCCATTTACTGAGCTTTTGAACTCTTTGAAAAAGATCATTGTTTATTGGATAAAGGAAAAAATATAAAGCATAAGTCACACCGTGATGTGTGTGTGTGTGTGTGTGTGTGTGTGTGTGAGAGAGAGAGAGAGAGAGAGAGAGAGAGAGAGAGAGAGAGAAGCGGGGTCATTTCCAGTGATTAGGCAAATTGGCACTTACGAACTACTCCCCAATGTCCGCAGAAGATACTCAGTGCCAGTAGAACTATATATTAAAAATCCAGTAGCTTCCCCATACGGAATTGTAACCTGCAAAACAAAACATCCAATGCAATACCAGTCAGCGCTGACAAAAAAAAAATAATCGATTAACTAACTACAACCTTATTTTGAAAAAAAAAAAAACTGACACACATAATCATTTGTTGAATGACTCAAATCTCAAATAGTAGACAGAACAGTGAATAGTTATGGTACACTTCCATCCAATCATAATGGCAATAATGGCTATCAGAACAAGTCGACTTTACATGTAATTAACTATGCTAGCAAATGTGCATGAACATAAAAATAAAATAATATTATCGAACAAATAAGCTTCCCTTTTTAAATTACTCAAAAAAAAATTGGCGCAATTGTCTACATTGCACTCAAAGATGATAAGGAGTCAAACATCAGTTCGTCCTTTGCCAGTTTTTTTTAACAGTGACTGATCGTTGAAATCAGTTTGTCCTTAATGGGCTAGTTATCGTGGGAGATACATATAGAGGAGAATAGATAATAGCAATTAGAATGCTATTTCAAAGCTTTTTACTCCGGCCCTCTGATTATAGGAGACTTAAAGAATGCTCTGACATGGGAGAAGGCCATTCTAGGTAACCAAAAAGATTGTTGTTAGTTGTCATCAAAATGCAAACTTTTTTAGGGAAAATCGTTTTTACCAAAGATAGAAAAATCACAAAATAAAATGAATTCAATGATTTACTGGAGCTTTCTTTCCTATGATTATAATAAAAAAAAAAAAAAAACACACCTATAAAAAATACATATGCACATATTTCAGGTATCTATACTCTTATATAAAAGAGAGAAAAGTGTAGTACTTTTTCACTACACACCTACCCAAACCCTTGTATAAAAGAGAGAAAAGTGTAGTACTTTTTCACTACACACATGCCCAATAAAATGCAAGATGTGGGCCCCACTTAGTATTATATTATATTATAATATATAATTTAATCTCCCTTATATAAAAGAGAGAAAAGTGTAGTAATTTTCACTACACACCTGCCCAATAAAATCTCTTACATAAAAGAGAGAAAAGTGTAGTAATTTTTCACTACACACCTGCCCAATAAAATCTCTTATATAGAAGAGAGAAAAGTGTATTAATTTTTCACTACACACCTGCCCAATAAATATAAGAATAAAAGAGAGAAAAGTGTAGTAATTTTCACTACACACCTGTCCAATAAAATCTCTTACATAAAAGAGAGAAAAGTGTAGTAATTTTTCACTCTGCCCAATAAAATCTCTTATATAGAAGAGAGAAAAGTGTATTAATTTTTCACTACACACCTGCCCAATAAAATCTCTTATATAAAAGAGAGAAAAGTGTATTAATTTTTCACTACACACCTACCCAATAAAATGCAAGATGTGGGCCCCACTTAGTATTATATCTATACCCATATATAAAAGAGAGAAAAGTGTAGTACTTTTTCACTACACACCTGCCCAATAACATGCAAGATGTGGGCCCTACTTAGTATTATATTATATTATATTATAACATATATAATCTCCCTTATATAAAAGAGAGAAAAGTGTAGTAATTTTTCACTACACACCTGCCCAATAAAATGCAAGATGTGGGCCCCACTTAGTATTATATTATATGTAGTGAAACCAAATGTCATTTTGTTCTCTATTTTTATGAGTGATATAAAATGGGCGAGGTGTGTATGAAATATGTCATCTCTTTTATGTATATGTATATATATATAAGTATAGATATAGATATAGATATAATATAATATAATACTAAGTGGGGCCCACATTTTGCATTTTATTGGGCAGGTATGTAGTGAAAAAGTACTACACTTTTCTCTCTTTTATATAGGGGTATAGATAAGTATAGATATAGTAGTGAAAAAGTACTACACTTTTCTCTCTTTTATATAGGGGTATAGATAAGTATAGATATAGATATAGATATAATATAATACTAAGTGGGGCCCACATCTTGCATTTTATTAGGCAGGTGTATAGTGAAAAAGTACTACACTTTTCTCTCTTTTATATAAAGGTATAGATATAATACTAAGTGGAGCCCACATCTTGCATTTGATTGGGCAGGTGTGTGGTGAAAAATTACTACACTTTTCTCTCTTTTATATAAGGGATTTTATTTATATAAGGGATTTTATTGGGCAAGTGTATAGACTTTTATATCTACTACCCTTATATATATATATATATATATATAATAAAAGAGAATAAAATGACATTTGGTTTCACTACATATAATATAATACTAAGTGGGGCCCACATCTTGCATTTTATTGTGCAGTGTAGTGAAAAATTACTACACTTTTCTCTCTTTTATATAAGGGATATTATACGTTATAATATAATATAATATTAAGTGGGGCCCACATCTTGCATTTTATTGGGCAGGTGTGTAGTGAAAAAGTACTACATTTTTCTCTCTTTTATATAATGGTATAGATATAATATTAAGTGGGGCCCACATCTTGCATTTTATTGGACAGATGTGTAGTGAAAAATTACTACACTTTTCTCTCTTTTATATAAGGGAAGCAGGTGTGTAGTGAAAAATTACTAAACTTCTCTCTTTTATATAAGGGAGATTATATATTATAATATAATATAATACTAAGTGGGGCCCACATCTTGCATTTTCTTGGGCAGGTGTGTAGTGAAAAAGTACTACACTTTTTTCTCTTTTATATAAAGGTATAGATATAGATCTATATCTATATACTTATATATATACATATATACTATATACATATACTCTTATAAAAGAGAACAAAATGACATTTGGTTTCACTACACACCTGGGCCCACTTTTATATCTACTACCCTTATATATATATATATATATATTTATACGGGGGATATTCAAGTGCATCTATCCCTCACCATGTGTGGTGAGGGACACCCCTTTTGGGGAAGTTTCAAGTACAAAAGGGCCCTTTTGTACTTGAAACTTCCCCAAAAGGGGTGTCCCTCACCACACATGATGGTGAGGGATAGATGCACTTGAATATTTTCCTCTATATATATATATATATAATATAAAATAAAAGAGAACAAAATGACATTTGGTTTCACTACACACCTGGGCCCACTTTTATAATACATATATCTACTACCCTTATAAAAGAGAACAAGTGACCTATTTAAATTTTTCTCTACACCACTATGGGGCCCACTCCTACTAAAATACTCTTAACAACCCTTATAAAAGAGAACAAGTGACCTGTTTAAAATTTTCTATACACCACTATGGGGCCCACTCCTACTAAAATACTCTTTTTGGGTTATGAAGGAAAGAAAAGCTGAAAGTGGTAAAGGGGACACCTATTAATTTTACATGACTGGTATGCAAGGAAAATGTTACCTTTGTTGATGGAAAGAGGACGATTATTTGACGGACCCACCAATTTGGGTTGTACTTTCGTTTTTTGCAGCATATCTCATGGTAGTTGGAGCCACGACTCAAAATCACAATTGATTTATGTGTGACCGTCACGGGTATGGTTCTTAATAGGAGGAATATCTATGTATCTATACTGCCCTTATAAAATGGAACAAGTGACCTGCTTAAATTTTCTCTAAACCACTATGGGGCCCACTCCTACTGAAATATTCCAATTTGATTCCCAACTAAGCCATGTAAAAACTATGGTAAAGAGAGGTCAATATCTTTCCCACCTGAAGTAGGAAATAACACAACCCAAAAAAAAAAAAAAAAAAAAACTGACATGTCTACAGTGGGTCCTTTCATACTGATAGTTGTATCTTAACATTCATCACATATAGTGTTAATTTAACAGGGGCATTGCATAAAAAAAAAAAAAAAAAAAACCAATGGCCTTGTTTAGATATGAGCTTCTGCCTCGTCCTTGCACAAACATCTCAGCTCTGCAAGTTTACGATGGGGAGAGTTATGGAAATACCAATGAAACCAATATGAGCAATGAAGGTAAGCAATTTTTCCCACATCAAATGATGTATAGAATTTTTGGTAATACGTCAGCTGAATGAACAGTTCAGTTTGATATGATATGCGGTGAGTGCATCCATTGGATCCTCATGTAGTACTGCAACCATTGTCAAGTTAAAATGCACCCTGATTATTTTATTAAAACTCTCATTAGCGTCTAACAGAAGTGGGTCACAATGTATCAAGTCAACTAAAAGTACTCGAGGCAATGGTGGCCACATGCAACTCACGTGTGAACCGACTTAATAAACATGTACTCTTTATTTTTTTTAAATAAATACAATAAGATGCCAAACAGGTTAACATCTTTTTTTTCCTGGGTTTATTTTCATTACACTGAAATGTGGGTTATTTTTTTTCTCTGTATAGCAAGATGCCAAACAGGTTAACATCCCTTCTTTCCTGGGTTCTGATTTCATCATACTGAAATGTTTGTTCAATGTGATTCTTAGCCTTTAGATGATTGACAACAAGACTCACAACTTGAATGGTTGGATGACTCAAATATGGCCCACGTGTTTGAAAATCGAAGAGCATGAAATATTAGGTTAGATCCTGTATTCAAGTTAATTGGACTGGTTCATCCAAGGATTAAAGGTTGAGAATACGAATGTATGTTGGTCCTTTGTACTAAAATTTTTTAGAATTTTTTTTTTTGCACCCCAAACAAGGGGGCTAGGACTCTGAGATAGCCCACGTTGGAAGAGAGCTTACACACATAAGGAATGGTTGGCAACATCTGAATCATTTATGGTTAAACAACAAACACAACGACAACAATAACTTCTACCTCATCCTACAATGGAGAAATCTGAAAATGTGATTTAAAATATAGTGTGGATTGAGATTGGAGAATGAAGGAAATTTGAAAGAGGAATAAGCATCAAAGAAAATATCCAAATTGCGCGTGCCTTGCACATGCCGGGCTTCACTAGTTATATATAATATGGGAACTTAGGGGGTTGTTGTAATTTGAGAAAATGAGTAAATTATATATGGGATTGGTCGTCCAACCTTAGAGACTTGATGCAGACCCTAGGGTTAGGGCTTGCATAGAAGTGCCAAAGAACAATCAGTGCCGAAGCACGTCCGAAGACACTTCAAAAGTCTCCCCAGAGACGATAACGAGGACACCCCTCAATGGAAAAACTCAAATTCAATTAATCAACTTTCAAAATAATTGTCTACAATGTCATATAAATAGTTAACATAAATTAGGGCCTAAGAAACCTAATTAAACTAGGAAACTAAATAAATTGGAAACCTAATCCTAAATACAACTCATCAAATAAAACACATAACTAATAACAATGAAATAAATAGGAATTTCTAATTCTACTTGGGCCCTACACATGTGGCCTGAGGTCCATCTGCATCAAGACTACAACCATATTCCTCTTCTCCCTTAATTCTTATTACTTCTCTTCTTTTCCCATCCTTTCTATCCGAGGTTTTTTCTAACCCTCTTGGAAAAAACCCTAGATCTCTTTACATCTACAAATTCAACTAGATATTCCTTTATAGAGAGAAATATCAATGGTCCACAGACCAATGGTCTCCCTCTAACAGGCCCAAACTTGATGAGGACCATCAATAAGTGATAGAATCACTGTAAATTTTTCTTTTTCGGAGAAATCTAATGGACAATGAGGTTTCTGATTTCCCTTTTATGCTAGGTATGCTTGAGAAGGTCTATTTTTCTCCTGGAAAATCAGATGTCGGATTATGATTATGGAAACCTGATGTCAAAGGTCAATTCTCTGTCAAATCTTTTTATAATGTGCTAGTAGACAACAATGCAAGGGTGCGAGGTTGGAAAAACCTTTGGATCAGCTCCATTCCACCATGAGTTCTTGTTTTTTGTTGGATTGCTAGAAATCATAAAATCCTAACTATTGACCAGTTGAAGAAAAGAAACCATATTATTGTTAATGGTTGTCCTTTCTGCTTGAATGATGAAGGAACGGTCCATCATTTGTTGATTCATTGTCCTTTTGCTCATGGTGTTTGGTCTGCTATCATTAACATGTTTGAAATAAATTGGGTTATGCCCGGAACTGTTGAAGATCTTTTCATTCAGTGGTGGTATGGATGTAAATTCTTTCGCGGAAGGATTTTATGGATAGCAGCTTTGTATGGCATCATTTGGAAGCTTTGGTTGGAAAGAAAAAATAGAGTTTTTCAAAATACATGTAAATCAGTAAAAGAGGTGGTTGAATCGATTGTTTGGTCCGTCTCGGAATGTGTGGTGAAGCGGAGGGAGTTTTTAGGAGTCTATTTGGAAGATCTTACTAGATCTTGGCCAGTTTTTTTTCCAAGGGGATCGCAGGGTTAAACTTGTTCAGAAAACTCTTTGGACAACTCCTCCCAATGGTGTTTTAAAATTAAATTTTGATGGCAGTTTTCTCCACTCCTCTTGTAGGAGTGGTTAGGGTTGGTATTGGAGGAGTTATCAGGGATTGGAAAAGTAATGTGTTAAAAAACTTCTCGGGGCTGTGGATTCTCAAAGTGCTAATGAAGATAAGTTTATGCTCTTCTTATTGGTTCTTGTGAGTTGTTAACTTTGGAAAGAATCAATGTTGTTATTGAAGGGGATTCTTACTCAGCTATTCAATGGGGTTCTGTAGAAGCTTCTATTCCATGGAGATTGTTGGATTGGGTGGAGGAGGTGCAAGATATCTCTAGTCGATTGGGTGCTTCTTTTCACCATATCTTTCAAGAGGTTAATGTCACGGCGGATGCTCTTGCAAAAGAGGGAGTTTTCCGTACTTCTATTCTTTTTTATGTTTAGTTGATTTTTTCTTTTTGATTGTTGGGGGTTTCTTCTTGTACTCTTTTGTTCTTTTTCTTTTTTGAGCAATAAAATTTACAGTAAAAAAAAAAAAAAACAAAAAAGAAACTCTGTAAATTGCATGACCCCCACCGAAAAACCAGTCATAATGTGAGGACTACAAGGTCTTGCACCATCAAGTGCGGCCCATTTTATATGTTGGACTCGATTAACTATAGTGAAGAAGTCAACAAGAGAAGTTGAGACAAAACTAATTGAACCAGCTTTCCCACTAAAATAAACATTAACCATTCGTCTCCATCGTATATTTCTCTAATAGATGTCATCACAAAACATATAAAACATGAAAGATGACCAAAATTATTTACCCCCTAAACTTGAGTGGCACCAGATAAAAGTTTCAGCCTGATCAGAACGTCATATTTTCATCAAACAGGAAAGAAAGAGTAAGTAGCCATACAGATGTGCTAGGCGAAAACTTCTCCGTGACGACAACACCACGTGGTCCATTGCACTTGATAGAGTAAGCTTCCCTCTTAATGGCCAAAACCGCAGGCTCCCAGATATCTAGACATCCTGCCTGTAAGTCAATGGAATTAATATTCAGAAGTTGAAGCTGTAACCACATCCAGCTTTTGTGGTGACAAACTGCACAAAAAGAAGAGAAGCAACAACATCATAGGACAAGAGGAATATAACAACAAAATTCCATTTCTGTTATTTTCCTCCATAGGATACGCGAAACAGCTGTCATAAATCATACCGATAAAGAAACTTCAAATGATGTACGTCCAACAGACAAGCATTTTCTCTATTTGTTCTTGCATATCAGGATCTGCCATCAGTAAAAACAGTGACAAGATGTTGGCAGTATGACCTACACTATGCAGGCAAAGGATAATGAAGAGAATAAATGTCCTTAGCAATGTGAATTCGGAACCATTGAATGACAATGGAAACCTGAAGTTTCAAAAATGAATCATGTAACCTTTATTAGAAACTTTCAAGACAAGAAATGAACACAATAATGCCTAGGTCTTTTGCTGATGAGGTCATTTGCTATATAAATATTAGAGCACATATCAGTATAATTGCCAAAGAAACTATATCAAGTTACTTCTTTTGTAACTCCAATCAAAACTTTTTCATTACATATGACAGCTTAATGATTATAAAAAATTAGAATGGTAAGTGACCATACTAAAAGAGACACAAAGACGAAGAGACTAGCCGAAAGCAGGCAATGGATACAAAGAAAATCTAAAAATGCACTGTCAATATGCCAGATAGGCACTACCACACTCCTCGATATCTTTGCAAATCAAAGGAATTTTTAAAATAAATAACTCCTTAAGAACAGTTGCCACAAAAGAATTTTTGCCTTTTCTATAATTGCAATCACCATTATTGAAAATTCAATTTTCCTTTCTGATCATCTAGACCATATTAAAAGAGCTAGCAATGAACAACTCCAAAGAATCACTCGTTGCTAATTGATATAACCAAATCACCAATTTTCTAGTAAACACATCACTGTCTGAGGGCACAATCACTAGACTCCAAACAGTTGAATAAAATAGTCCATGCAGTTTTGGTAAAACAAACAGCAAAGCAGTTGACTAGTGATATGTCGAGCAAGTATCAAATAAACATCATACACCCCATTTAATGCATGCTGTATCCATCTAGTATATCTCCACCTCACTACACGCCCACAAGTTTCACATCCACCATATCTCCAGAAAGGTATGTTTGGCATTTAAAGTATCCTATGAAAAGGTGGGCAAAAGGCGAGTACACCTCTGATCAAAAGGTTCCAAAAGTAACCATCAAGCTTCCCTTCATATGCTTGTATTCATTCTCATAAGAGGGGTGATGCAGAACCTCATTCCTAAGAAAAATCGACCATCCATGGCTATTTCTATTGCCAAGATTGTCCAGTATCTTTGAAAAATGTCTTTCCTCAGATACCATGAGGAAAATGTCTCTTTTGCTTGATAGAAAAATGCCAAATTTGCCTAAATGAATTCATTGGTTCAACCCAAATGAAATTTATTCAAGGAATTGCATTATCCAGTAAGACTCAGCTCACCTTCCCTATTAACTCAAAAGTCATAACTAATGTTTTTTCTCATCAGAAACACATTAAATTCAATTAACATGAAAAAAATATCTACAAAGGTAGAGAATAAGCTAGGGAGTTATTTGTAATTTCCTAATCATAATGGACTAATTTGTAATTATGGAAAACCTTGGTAAGAAGGGGTTTTTTTTTTTTTTTTTTTTTTTTTTGCAATCTCTGAAAATAGCAAATAATATAAATAAAGTGTTGGGACTGGTCATAAGTATTGCATTACCAGTCCTTATGGTTCAATCTAAATTCTAACTCCTCTAAAAAATTGAATCTTCTTTATGTAAGAAACCATATACCAACCTAAAAGCTTAAGCTCATAGGTGGAAGGCCCAGACAGGTATATATGAAGCCTTGCCAAAGGCATTACTTAGGAGATGTGGGATGTGGGACTTTACTTTTACCAACACTTTAACCTCATTTTCTTTTTTGGTCTTTTACATAAATATCCAATTGCGTTGTGAGAATGAATTTTTGTCATTGTCTCAAAATTCATGTAGGAATTGAAGCTCAAGAGATACCACAAAGAGATTCCTTCAAATACCTTGGCTCTATAATTAGTAAGGATGGAGAGAATGATTGAGGATGTTGAAAATAGGATAAGAGCTAGATGGTTGGAGCGAAGATTTGGTTCTAGAGTGCTTTGTGATAATTACACCAGCTATGACCTATGGAGCAAAATGATGGCCAATCAGTTTACAACACATGCAAAAAGTATAGTAGAGATGAGAATGTTGAAATGGATGTGTGGTAAAACTATAAAAGAAAGAATCAGAAATGAACGCATTTAGGAGCATTTAAGGGGTAGCATTAATATGATAAATTAAGAGAGACTCATTAAAGATGATTTGGGGATGTCCAGCATAGGTCGGCAATGGAGTCAAAGAGCAAAGGTTTTTTAATGTAGGTTGATGGACGTAGGCCGAAAAGGACAAGAATGGAAGTAGTAATGATAAATCTAAAGAAGTGCCATATATCAAAGGATTTGGCCTTGGATAAATTGGGTTGGTGAAACAACATTCATGTAGCTAACCCCAACCTAGTTGGGACCTATGATGCCTAGATACGGCATGGATACAACAGAGACATGACACGGATATGGTAGGGACGCAAATTTTACACATAAAAAAGTGAAGTTTAAGTGAAGTATCAGATGCAATACAACACAATACATTGCTTGAGGAGATTAAGTTACAATAGACAATTACCCTAATCTAAACAGAATACAGCTCCTCAGGGTAACAGTTTTATGGGCTGATTCATAGGGTTGGATTAGTGTTTAATTGGAATGTGAGCCAATTCATGGGGTTATAGTACAAGGTTGAACTGGTCATATGTTGGCCCCACAAGGAGGCATATTCTATTTGAATTCCTTCTTATTGGAAAATTCTAGTGGGCTTGTGTATGCTAATGGAAAGTATGAAGTTCTTCAATTCTTCAACTAATAAATTGATACAAAGAACAAGCTCGGTTGTCAAAAAACCAAAAACACAACCTAAATACGAGCACGTAAATTGCTTCATTTTAGATGCAACAATTTATCTATTGCAAATGAGATGGCTTACCACAAGTAATCTTTTTGTGATCATTAGCAAAGACCTTAACAAGTTCACCCTGCAATTCATTAAAAAAAAAAAGTCATTAAAACTAGTAGTAATTACCCACATTCAAGTTTGCTTACATAACCAAGCTAAATTATATCACCATATCCAGACAGTAATAAAATAATAGCACATAATTAAGCTAAATTACAATGCCATGTCTAAACTTTCAAATGGTCAGCTGTTTTTTTAATAAATATGCAATTACCATATCAAATTATTGGTGCTTGCCATCAAACAATATATTTATAATGTCATCAAACAATACATTTACAATATCTAACTATAGATAATTAACGATTTAATATAGCATGATTCTAATCTGTTAAATTGTTAACTATTTATCCATAAGTACGCAAAGAACACTTAATGGTGAAAACACACACTTTCAATTGACCAAAGGATGAGAAGGATGTGAAGCAGTAAATATTTTGAGGAATGGATGTGTGTTCTCATCTTAGGAATGCACACCTATTTATATTCAAAATATCAATAATTACAATCTCTCTATATCTTTAACTGATGCTAATTACCATCCTCAAGATACTATAAAGTCCTTTCCAATTTCCACACAATCTACAGAACAGTATCCTGAGAGACAACCTAAATGGTCGGTCCTCACTTATGGAGGCCTTCATGACCATCCTTTTTTCACTCCTCAAATTTATATGAGTGATTCATGAGCAGCAATTTGCTAATGACAAGATTACGGGAGTCCGTAGTCATGGATTTATTGAAGATGTCCACAAGTTGAAGATTGGAAGCCACATATGGAACGAATTGAGGGCTGTCCATTCAATATGTATAATGCTTCAATGAAATACAGGATTGTTAGCAATCTGAATTACACTAGTATTGTCCCCAATAAAGAAGGCGTATTCAGTAGAATTCACTGCCCATATATGAGGCCACAAATCCAAAGAATCTCAAAGCACGATGATGACATAGCTCGACATCCGGCTTTGGTGGACAATTTAAAAACACGAAATGCTATTTGAATTTCCAAAAGACCAAAGAATCACCAAGGACAATATAGCAGCTGGTAGTAGAGCAGCGAGCCCAATCTGCACCAGGATAAGTGAATAAAGGGAAGACTATAAAGGAAAGATTAGACTATAACCTGCTGTGGCGAATAGTCTTGCTCGAGGAATTTTTAGCTCTACCATGTCTTTTGATGTGTAGTTATTTTTCTTATTTTTTTGTTGATTTTACTTTCGATGTGCTTTGTTACTTTTTGTTTTGGTGAAATAAAATTTTATTGTTATAAAAATAATATATATATATAAAAAAAAAAAAAAAAGAAGATTAGACTATAACCATAAACATACCAGATAATGCACAAATCTTTGACCATATGAAGATGTCAAGGTCAGCCATAAACTGACTGACACTAGTGACAGCATAAAACACATCCCATCGTATAGTAGTAAGATGGAATAGGCTACCAACTAGTTCCAAATAGAAGGATCAGAAACTCAATCACCATCATCCCAAGAATATTTGACATTCAGCTCCAAGGGAATATCCATAGAGACAAAAACTCAAGAAGTTACACCAAAGAAATAAGATCATTAGTACACTGGTTCTTGTAGACAAAGATCCTTTTAGCATATGTCTGGACTTCGAGCACCAAAATATGTCATGTGGCCAGGATCTTAATTAAGGAAGTGTTGAGAAAATTGTTTATGTGTTGGATGTCATAAGTGTCCTTACTTGAGATGAAAATATCATCAACATAGACCAAAAGTATGGTAGTATCATTGGCAGAATGTTGAAGAAATAGAGAAAATTGAACTTGCTTTGAGTTAAAAACCAGCTGCAATGATAGTCATGAGAAACTTCTCAAATTAAGGCACATGGTTTTGTCCTCATTCATTAGGGTGGTCCTTGTGACCATCCTCTAGACAAGTGGGCCACAGAAGTTAAAAGGTTATTTGATGAAACTAAAATCTTCCTAAGGAGTGGAAGACACAACAACCCAGGATGTCAGGGTTAAAAAAAAAAAAAAAGATTTAAGTCTCAGTATAAATGTGACTACTTGTAATGTCCAATTGGGACCTAAGGGGAGAAGGATATCTATACTAAGCTCAGGTCAATGGAAGAGGGGGCTTGTAGTTCCGTCTTCCTCTACTTCCCTTAAAGAAGCCTTGTGATTGCTACCTAGACTCCATTCAAATTCCTCATATAAAAGTTCAAATATGATGAGAGACTGATCACACATTGGAAGAGCCTGTATGCTCCACAAATACAATATCCATCCTTACCAGTTACCACAAAATCTCAAAATGGCAACTTGACTGCATTTCTTAGATACAATAGCATTATTCTAAAGCCTATCTTCCATAACTACTACAGAGTTTGAACTTCCAGCGAGATGACTACAAGAAATAACTACAAAGAAGTTCGGTACATGGAAAGAATTTATCTAATAGACTTCTACAAGTGAAATACCTTTCTTTTCCTGTCATCCAAGGGTTGGACTTCAATGGCGAGGCAAAAATCAACATCATCAGCGGTTACCAAATAGTTAGGTTGCTTCGCACCTGTTGCCAGGAAATATTAGGAACTAGAATTTTGGGGAGGTGCAAAGAAAAAAGAACTACAATAGCAAGTATAAAATAGGATACATTACCAATTATGTAATTCACAGACCCATCTTCAAAATACCGTACCCACTGTTCAAATATAATAAGCCAAAACAATAAAATGACGTAGGATTCAAAGCCAATGAAAAAGATCTATTGCTTTAACTATGAAAGAAAAATCTGTGCTACAAACATAGAGGGAGGAAAAGATATAACTAAAAACATGAAAAATTACACTCAGGATCCTAAAATGTACCTCAAAATTACAACTAGTTGTTCCATTAATAGAGTATCCACATGCTTGAAGTGCTTGTCCTGGAAAGGCCTGTCCATTAATCTGCAGGTCTCTTATGCCTGGTAAAGGATCATCTTCAGCAGCTGCAAATGACAACCTCATCAATGAGCAAATGATTAGTGATAAGACTAAAGAACTAGGTTCCAGTTTATCACCTTCAGAAAATGAGGAACTAGGTTCCTCAAGTACCGGTGGCAAATAAGGAGGCAGTGAGGAGTTTGGATCATCAGCTGTGTTCATCAAATAAGAACCCCTTGAACCCCATTGGGGAGGTGGTTCTCTTGCATTTTGGAGTCCAGTATCAGACCTGTCCATCTCATTGCCACCAATGAAATCATTGAAGAACAGAGGTCTGTTGTTCTTCTCTTCACCGATGGATGTGACATGAGAGTCACCCTGGGTAACCACAAGCCTTGCTGTATCTTGTGCCATAGATTTCCTGAAGTTGTATATGAAAAAACAATATTTTTTTAGGCAGGCACCGCATTTACTGAAAAAACTAGCAGGGTAATAATATGTGCACATTAATGCCAATGCACGTATTCTTAAAATACCATACAAGCTTCAAATGTTTTGCATATAGACAACCACAGAAATCAATGCAAATTGATAACATAATATAACTGTCTGGGACTTTCTTTGGAACTTGAACATAAATTACACAAAAGAAAAATTTTAAGAACAAGCCAACCCTGATTGGATGATGGTATGAATATGATCCACATAACAGAAATCGCCGATATTTTGAAAATATTGAGAGATTTCCATAATTCATTATTTTCCAGAGAACAAGATGACATTTACAAAATATCAACTGGATTAAATATAAAAAAAATATAATAATCACTTCTTATTTATTTTATTTTGATGACAACTTTCATTAAAGATAAGCTTCGCAGTACAACAGCTAAAACACCCAGAGGATACAAAGAACAAAAGAACACCATCAATGTAAAACATTAAGACAAAGAAAGCTATTATAGGAAATAAACAAACTCTCGCACAAAACTCCCTCCTTCGCTAGACCATCGCTTGACATGGATGAAGGAGCCACTCAAATTTCTCGCTAAATCCAGTGCCTCTTCCACCACATCCGCCAATCTCCAAAACTGCCAAACGCCCTATGAATAATGGCACAACAAATCACCCGCTACCAATAAACCACAGAGATTGAAACAAAGAGCTTTCCGAAGACCCGTCTTGAAGACAAGCAACTCCGCCCTGTTCACCAAGAAAAAACCCAAAGGACCGGAAAAGGAAAGAGAATGTGATGCATTACAATCCCAAACGACTTCTCCAATGCCCACAATAGCCGGGTTCCCAATCGTATTCCCATCAAAATTCAATTTAAAGCAACCTAAAGGAGGAGGTTGTTAGTGCCACAGTTATATATACACTGGCTTTGATTGTCAATTCCATGTCTGTTGGTCCAAGGCCTTGCCTCTAAGTGTCCCTCAAGGAAGATCAAGATTGAAGGAATTGCTACAAGTCTTGGAAGGCCCGGATTCATCGAGGAAGACCTCCATCTTTGTGCTAACCTTGAAATTGTGGACCCTAAACCAACCAAGAATAGCCAATAGGACCCTGAGACTAATTGGTAATTTCAATAGGGTTTCATTTGCCAAATCGAGCAGTGGATTTGCTCAATTCTAGATACAGGGGGTCAGCTAACCCGCCAGGTTCGCGGTCAACTCGTGGTCACTTTGGCAGTACCTATTTTTCTGCCAGGTTCACTGCTGTCGGTGACCAGGCAATCAGCCCGCGGCTAACCGCAATGTGACTGTAAGCCAACCGTGGTTACATAGCAGTCAGCCCGCGGTTAGAAAGGCAGTAGCTGTTTTTCGGTCAGCTCGCGGTCCGCCTGCGGCTAGCCGTAATGTGTACACGGCTAACAGCGAGCCAACCAAAATTCAAAACTTTAGACCGTTGTACTAGCCATTGGGGCTTCGGTGGCTAACCGTAAATGGTTGAAGGCTAACCGCCAACTAGCTGTTGGAGAGCGTTCTAGATATACTTGAGCTCATTCAAATGGCTAGAACTCTTGGAATTTTGAGACCTCTTTCCCACACATTGTAACCTCATAGCAAAACACCCTTAGAGCTCCCAAAATCCAATTCCACTCACACTTAGGCTTCTATTAGTCATACTTAAGAGCATTCAAATCTCTCGTTAAGTGTGGTTTGTGGAATCAACATCTACGGAACCTTGAACCCTCAAAGTTAAATCCCTTCCTCCCTAGATTTAGACTCCCTGGCCCTCTTGGTTGTGCACATCTTGGACCATCATCATCACCAAGGAGTCAAAGGCTCAAAGCTTGAAGCACTATTCAAGTATCAAGGAACACTCTCAAGACCAAGTCAAGAGGCAAGTGTTGTAGTTTGTAATTTGTAAATTGGGTTGGTGGATGTAGAGTTGTGTGATCAAGCCACCGTACCAAAAAAAATCAAGTGTGTATGTGATTAGAAGTTTGCCTATGTGGTTCCCTCAATATAGTGGAACCAAGAGTGGAAACTATTGAGAGTGGCTGTAGGTCTGGGACCGAACCACTATAAATCATTTGTCACAATCTCTCTATGCATCATAATCATTCAATTATGTTTTTGAGAGATGTGCTAGATAGTTATATCTTAGATAAAGTTGACACACTTACACTTGTGCTAAATTCACATTGATCATATTGCACTCTTAAGTATTTAACCAATCTTGCTAAATAGTTACATGTACAATGGTTGTTCATTTCAAGTGAATTTGTGGGGATTGTTTGAATTGAATTGAGTAAGTTAGAAATTTTAAATTAGTAACCCCCCCCTACCACCCCCCCCCCCCCCCCCCCCCCCCCCCGGGGGCCCCCCAGCAGCCCCCCAGGCGGGTCTAGGACATATATATTGGTCTAGCTGGCACTTTCAGAGAGGACCAGCTAGGTCTGCAGTAACAATGCATAATAGAGGAAAAGGCCAACCCCTTCCAATTCATCAAATTAATAACTATGGAGACACCTTGAAATTAAGGCAGAGCAGAAGTTCATGAAGCAACAATGAACTTCACTCTACCAATCATAGATGCAATAGGAGAAAATTTGTCTTCAGAGCAGCATAAATTTCTTTCCTTCCATAAAACCCATAGAGAACCAAAAAACGATAACTTCACGAGCCCATCGCCACCATCCAAGTCTCAAAAGAGGTCAAGAATAGTTCAGGGAAAGACCCTGCACGCAAACCAGCCTAGCACTGAGATCCACAAAGCTTGAGCCACCCTACAATAAAGAAATAAATGGTTCAACATCTCCTGAACTGCAGGACACAGGCAAGAGGTCATAATGACTATTATCTCCCACGAAGATTATCCATGGTGAGCACCGCACCCCAAAGAGCTAGCAGACCAAATGCAACGACCCATGAAGCGCCTTCACTTTTCATGTGCAATACAGATGGTTAGGAGGCAGGAGCTAAGGAACCTCTTATTAATACAGAGAAAGAAGCAACGGAGAAAGAACCATCAGTAGTGCCCATCCACATCCTTTTGTGGTGCAACCCTGGATCCACGATTGAGATCAATCTCCCAGAGGATTGATCGAATCCATCTTTGGATTCAAGCACTAGGGCACACCCAAACTAATGGAAAATGCCATAATAGAAGAGAATAACTCATAAATCTTTGATTAATTGAAAATAAGCATGAAATACAATGGGGTTTGATCATCCTAATAAAGAAAAGTAGGATTGATCCCTTACCAAACAAGGCCTTCTATTATTGAAGTAGTTTAAATAAAATAGGAAACTAGCTAATATTAATCCTAATTAATAACAAAAAATAGAAATAGGATAAAATTAGAACTCCACAGTAGCTCTCGATCAAATTGGGAATGTGAACTGAACCCAATGGACCCGGTTGACCTGTGGGCCAATGGATTGGCCCAGCTGACTTCTTGGGCCTGGTCTGTACTGCATCATTTTGTCTAGACCTCCTCCAAAATGTAAGCATGCCCAAGAAGATCAAGAAGAGAGAATAGATGGCCTTCTTCGGATTCCAGAATATTTCTTCCAAACATAGGACCCCATAACACTTGGCTACCCACTGTATCCATGTAGCACTTAACTTATGGTCTTGAAAAGAAATAAATATATCTGGAACCTAGACTGCCAAGGATCCCTCTCCTGCCGGATCATCTAGCCAAAGACATAATCTTCTCCCTAGAGCCAACCAAATACCTAATATTTTTAGCAAAAGAATCCTTCACACACTAGAAGTAGAAGCCAGTCGGCCTCTTCAACACTGAATGACGCACTAGAAGTAGAAATATGCACCCCACAGGGCCTATGAAGCGAACCAGCTACTAAAGTTGGAAAAGAAATACTCAACCCTGAGATCTGGCTGTCTGTGAACAAAAAAGTGCTGAATCTGCTCCCAATTCTAAATCTAAAAGGTCCACAGGACAGGACTCAAGAAGAATAGATGCACAGTTAATGCTGCAAATCCAGCGCATAGGAGAAAAGTCCGACCCATCCAGATCTGTTCTAGGCCCATCTATGCCTATCTCAGGCCCAGCTAAACCAAAAGGGCTCCAAGCTAAACCCAGATTGACTCCATCCCAAGCCCGAGCAATATGAGGCCCAAGCAGACCCCGACAAACCCTAACTAGGCAAAATTAAGTCTAGATGAACCCGGGATACATCACTATACATCTGGCCTGCGAAGCCCAAGCATGCAGGCCCATTTACAGCTTGCCCATCGCCTCAGGCCAAGGACGAACAGATTGTTCAACTAATGTTGTAAGTAACAGCCTATTTAGTTATTATTGTTGGATTTAATTTCCTTCTATGATTAGGATTACTTGAAGAGTCTGCATTCGGTGATCTTATTGCATTAAGAGATGAAAGGTAAGGATTGTTTTAGGAATAAATAAGATTAGTTTTAGGCAAGCTAAGATGTGGGGAGAACTCTATTTTTACATAAATGTTAAAGAAAATTCACATGGTTGATGATTGCTCACAACTTGCACAAACCTACACAAATCCACACGCACACAAATGCACATATAACTAGTCAAAAGCTGCAATTGATACAAAATTCACCAACAAAAGCAAATAGTATTACTCTGTGAATTTCCCTTCAGAGCATTTGTCCTCCATTTGACCCGCTCACCTGCTTCCAGAAGGTGATGGCCTTCCCAAGTTATCACGATCCAATCTTTTTGAAGCAACACCACCCAAACCAGGGTGATGACCATGGTTCCCTACTGACTCCCAATCATCTCGTGTTGTCTGAGCATTTGAGGGAGAAGAGTTCGACATCTGGGCGTGTATATATCCTGGCTGAGGAACCATTTCAAGGCTGTTTTTCTTCTGATACAGAAACAATAGAATTTAAGGAAATATTATGACAAGGAAAAATAACTAATATAAAGATATGATCATACTGAAGTATTCAGTGCTGAACCAAAGGAAAGAGCTGATTGCTGTGAAGGAAAATTAGTATTGTTCAAAACATCAGAACGCCATGGGGTCAGTTGATACTGGGACTCCTTTAACTTCTCCTGTAGCATTGATAATAGATGCAAAGGTCATTTTAAAGCTTTGTAGAAGATCACAGCTATTGCTTTTTAATAGCGATAACAACAGAGGTCCTTCACAGATATTGAAAGGAAAATTTCCTAAATGTATTCAATACTTCAATGAAAGGACCTTTGCAGCCTCCGCTATTAATAACACGCATTGTAATATTTACATAACCTACCTCAGTAATGATTAGCTTCTCCTGCAGATGCTTAAACAAAACCTGCAAGCAGAAGCCAATTGAAGTAAACAAGATACTCAAAAACAACATAATTTGTATCAAAACAGGTCTATGCACATCACTTTGAACTATATCTCTAAACAGATTGTAATATGGCCTCATAATACACCAGCACCTGTCTCAAGATAGTTATAGCCTTATAGCCAACTCATTAATGCACTGATCACTAAGTCAAATGGACTTGTAGCCTAGTGAGTTGGAAGAGGGTACAATGACATCTAGTGAGGCCTAATGCAAAATATATATTGAGATGGTTGCCTGAGTAACAGATCAGGCTGTCCTTAAGACAGTAAATGCCCCACTATCGTAAGTGTCTGCAAGGGTTGCCAACTAGTCTGCCTCCAAGACAACCCAGGCCCAAATACTGTCAGCTGGACTGCAGTTTGCTGACTGATGACCAACCTTGAACACGATACTATGCACCCCAAGGCCCAAACAGAAGGCTACAGATCTAGAAAATAAGGTGAGCAAGAGAGCTAAAGAATTTTATTTTATGCCACCCAAGGCTACATTCCTGGAATGGCATCCAGGCTCCCCGCTTGAGTAAAGGTGCTGCACTGGTAGTTGTTGGGAGGCGCTGAACTGGGGGAATTTGAATAAATGGTTGCCACTAGTGAAGGTATAACAATTTGAATGAAGGGTGACTCTGGTAGCTGGCTGGTATAGAGTCGTGACTGAACCAATTAGATAAGTCGAAATGGTTAATAGTTAAGGATCTCTCAAACGACTAGTAATAGCTAGTCTAACTCGACCCGCAACGGCTAGTCTGACTCAACCGGTGGAGCAATCGGGTCAGACCAAGAAGGTGCAATAATAAAGAGTTCCTCATAACTCCCCGCAACAATGCATACATGCTAAGTACAAAGCTCATCTAAAGAGTCATCGTGCACATGTGCAGTACACCTCACGCGTGGATCGCATTTTGGACATAAGTATCTTTCTTTATTAAAGAAGTGCATCAAAGAGGAAAGTTAATACAAGTACTATCCCAACTTAGAGTTTAACCAATGTGGGACAAACTATAATCAGCAAAGAAGAACTAGGCAAGTGCAAGTTTTCTCAAAATACAAGCCCAACAATTCCTACCCAGTAGCCTGCCAATACATGGGATGGGTAGAAGCATGTGGACCTGCATGATAGGAAGTGAGCCTAAATCACCCTCACCCATCACCTTGCCATTGTGATTTGGGTGCCAAAAAATTAATCGTTTATAAAATGCTACTGTTTAGCCCTCATATCACAAGCTAGGGCGACTTGATGGGGTAGTTTTTCGCCCAGCCCTATCCATGTAGTCCCCCACATCCCACCCATCCCCATGCATTGGCACTTATCTAGGTGGCTTGACAATCTCATGGCACCAATTTTTAGGATAACAAAGAACAAGTAGGGAACCAAATCAAAGACATGCACTAAAATTTTAGTTCCCATAGCACTAAAAATGGGGAAGGAATCATGCAACATGCATGAAAATCTAGCAAAACCAGAAACCATTAGCTGCCCAAGAAAAAGGTCAAAATATTCAAAATGAAGTCTGCAGGCACAGTGAGATATTTTTACAGTATCTGGTATATGATATAACAAAACACAGAAAATACGGGAACCTCTCTGTCATCCATGCTAAGCTGTAAGCATGCAGAAAACAGTCAATACAAACCTTGACGTTACTGACAATCGATTGAGCATCAGACACAGGTGGTTGCAGGTTGTATTCTGCCAGAAGTGGCAGCAAATATGATACAAATGTGGATCGCTCTTGTTCTGCCGCCTGAAAGCAACAGGTGAAAGAACTTAGTTCTGGAATCTTTGATCGAATCAACTACATGTCAAATTTAATGGATGCTCATAACGAGGACTTAACCATTAATGATCATATTCAGGACTTCTAGTTACATTCATAAATAGGGTTTCTAATTCATAAGTGCAAAATGCAGGAAGACTCATCAAGCTCAAAAGAGTAAACTTGTCAAATGTATACCTTTAGCGCAGATACAAGCTAAAGAAAATTAATATAACTATATGACCCTAATTAGGATCCAAACAAACCAGCAACAAATTAATGAGAAGCTTTTATAAATACATCAAGCAAGCCTCCTCAAGGAATACACAATACAAAAAAGAGAGGGTAAAAAAAAAAAAAAAACCAAATGGAATACAGTTCATCATCATCAAAGTCATGTCCCAACTATGTTGGGGTCAACTACATTAATTCTTATTCTCCATTCCAATACATCCTAGGCCAGATCCTTGAATAGGTTGTACTTCTTCAGACCTATCCTTATCCATGTCCTCTTCAGCCCAACCCTTTGCCTTAAGGGGCCATCAACCTACATAGAAAAACTTTTCCTCGCCGATGTTGTTGTTGGCATTCATTGGACATATCCAAACCATCTCTCTCCTAATTAATCACCTATTGATGCTATCCCTAAATGCTTTTGAATGCTCATTTCTGAATCTTTCTTAGTTTTACCACACGTACATCTCAACATACTCATCTCTACTACACTCATTCTTTGCATAAGTTGTTTTCTAATTGATCAACATTATGCGCCAGAGGTCATTGCTTGTTTAATCATTCTCCCATAAAATTTCCCCTTCAATCTTGTTAGTATGTGCTAATCACAAAGAACTCCATATGCAAGTCTCTACTTGGCCATCTTACTCTCATCCTATGTTCAAAATCCTCATCAATCTCTTTATCCTTACTAATTATAGAACAAGGTATATGAAGGAATCTCTTCGTGGTATCTATTGAGCTTCAATTCTCACAGGAGGTTCATCTCTTAGCACATCCTTATTCCTTACTGAAGTTGCAATTCATATATTTTGTTTTTGTGCGACTTAATTTAAAGTCTTTGGATTCTAAAGCCTCATGCCATCTTTCAAGTTAAGCATTCACATCATTTGTTGATTCATCCACCAATACTATAACATCAGTAAACAACATACACCATGCCACCTCCTCTTAAACATGAGCAGTTAACTCATCCAAAATCAATGCAAAAAGAAAAGCGCTTAAAGTTGACCAGTGAGGCAAACCTATGGTCAATGGAAACTCATCTGCCTCACCACAAGCAGTTCTCACACTTGTTGTCACTCCCTCATACAAGTCTTTATCAATAGAACCTCTTAGAACACTCCTTCTATAGAAGAACCGCCAAACCAAAGCTCTAAAGTATCTTGTCATAGTCTTTCTCAAGATTGACGGAGACCATATGAAGATCTTGCCTCTTCTCCTTGTATTTTTCCCTTAATTGTCAATGAAAATAAAGTTTCCATAGTTGACCTCCCTAGTATGAAAACAAATTGATTTTCAAATATCTAGGTCTCATAAGTTTAAGGCTCTACCCATTACTCGCTCCCATAATTTTATAGTGTGACTCATAAGTTTAATTCAATGATAATTGGTGCAACTTTGTTTATCTTCTTTGTTCTTGTATATAAGTACTACAATACTTATTCCTCATTCATCTAACACCACTTATTCTTCATCCATCTAACACTTTCTTAATACCGAATACTAGGCAAATTGTGCATTGAAATCAGATAATCAGATTATGCTGACAGGATCAAAAAATAAGATTTATACTTTAACTAGCAACTACATTAGCATCACATTTCATATCTTCCAATGGAAGCATTCAATTATGTGGAATTTGACCAGTGTCCAGGCCAAGGACAACTGACATCACCACGGAGCTCCGGATCACCCTCAATATAACCATCTACCGCAATAGGTATTGTACAATTAATCTATTTCAGCTCTAACGAGCTTTAACAGATCAAAATAAGTAGTGCCAGACTCAAAGAGTCAATTCAAATCATATACTTTAATCAAATCAATTATATCACTTTTGGATATCAATTCAATTCCATATATTCCAATCAAATCAATTGAAGGAAAACAAAGATTCATGCAATTACAATATAGAATTTGAGGTCAACCATAATATTTCAATATGAAATGCAAAACAATTTAGAGAGTCAAGATAAATTACTAGCCATTACTAATCTAATTATCCGTCGTCTCTAACCATCCATTTCAATGTAATTTTAGGTTATCCAATGTACGTGTTATTTTCGATGTGGTACTACATGGTGTATGAAGTGTACATTGGAGTCTCCTAAATAAACACCCATGGTTAAGTGCTAAACTAACGGATAACACACATAAGATTCCCAGCCTTCAAGAGGTCTTATGTGTTTAATTCCATTGACTCATGTTTTAAGCCGAAATAGCAATTCTAGGGGTCCTATAAAGTCTTGGTGATCCTTAGTATTTAATAGTTCAATATTACACTATAATTAGCCTCATAACTAATTTATAGAACTATTAAAATGCATAAAAAGAAGTTTTGATTCAAATGGAATCAACTCAATCTGGACTCAGTTTTGAGTCATCCGATCGATCGGAGCTACAGGTCCGATCAATCGGACCTGACACGATATCAGTTTCAGAAATCTGAAACTGATCTCGTTCTGCCTCTTCTTCATTCCACTCATTCTGAACCTGCACGTAATATGGGACCTTCTGTCCGCTTCTCAATCATCATTTTACAATTTCCAACTTCTTCTCCACTAAACCATTCAACACTCACATATAAATTCTACAAAGAAGGCTGAAATTATACACAAACGAATTAATAGAAGACTACCAACATCCATTCACAATTGAACTGATTATACTTGCCTCAATTCGAAATCCAATACAAAACCCCCTTCCTTAAGCTCAATTTAGAGATGAATTCCACCCCTTGAACCCTTTTTACTAACCCTAACATAATGAAAACAACAAGAAGGGAAGACAATGAGATGTTTGTGATGAAGAAGGATCTAAAGAACCTAATTGAAACTGAAATCTCTACAATTATTTACTTTGTAGCTTAAAGAAAGGAAGAACTGAAGTTTCTCCTAATTCCAACTCCAAAGAAGTAAAGCAAGTTGATGAAGGATATGAAGAAGATGAAGTCAACACAAATTTTCTTCCAAAAATCACTTGCACAGCCTCTTCCCAAGTCTTTGATGGACAAGAAATGGAGAAGAAAGGAAAAAGGAGCCGAAGGTTTTGTTATTGCTGGAACTGAATCGATTGAAATGAAGTTTGGGTTCTTTTAACATCATATAACCTGAATTTTGCACAAAACCCCTATGACATAACCTTATTTACTTTTTGAGTCAAATGAAGACTCAATTGATCTATACAAGATCACATGCAATGAAGTCTAGTATGACAATTGATGTACTCTTCGAGTTACATGCAATGGTATCAAAAGCTACCATATTCGACGAAATACGCAAAAAACTGAAATTTACGAAAAAGTCCTTATTCTAGCCCAATTGAGTTCAAAACTAGCTCAAATGACTCACTCTCAGTTCAAAGTCAATCCATTAAGCTCAATTCAACCAATTGAGACTAATCTAACTTAATTTGACCTTTAAACACAATTAACTAAATTAAACATGATTAATTAGCTTTAATCTCGATTAATTCGGGACAGGATGTAAGATTTCCCCTAAACTTTTAGAATCATTCGATCCTCCGAATGAAACATAAATCAAAAGAAAGTAAATTACCTGAGCATACTTTCGAGCCATCTGTTCCTTGAGTTCCCATGTAGCCTCAGTGGGTCCATGGTGATCCCCAAAGAACTTTGACCCATCTCCTTTGTATCAATAATTCTGATTGGCTTCTCAATATATGTGGTATTCGGCTGAACTTGAATCTCATCATAATGAATGACATGTGATGAATCTACCACATATTTTCGAAGCATAGATACATGAAATACGTTTTGTATGCCGGAGAGTTATGGTGGAAGCTCCAAACGATAAGCAACATCTCCCATTCTGCTTTTAATTTTGAAAGGTCCAATATACCTCGGAGAAAGCTTACCTTTCTGCCCGAATCGAATGGTACCTTTCATTGGAGAAGATTTCAAAAATACTCAATCATCAATTCCGAACTGTAAATCACAATGACGGATATCTGCATAACTCTTCTATCTTGACCGGGCAACCTTCAATCTTTCTTGCACTTTCTGAACTTTTTTTCTGCTCTCTCTGTGATCATAGTAGGTCCATGGAAGCTTCTGATTCCAACTTCTTCCCTACTCATTGTGTCGTACATCTTCGACCGTAGAGTGCTTCAAATGGTGACATCTCAATGCTAGAATGATAACTATTGTTGTACACAAACTTGCACAACGATAAGTGTTCATCCCAATCACTGCCAAAATCCATAATACTAGCACGCAACAAGTCTTCTAAAATTTGAATAGTGCGCTCAGATTGTCCGTCAGTTTGAGGATGATATGCAGTACTAAACCAAAATCTAGTACCCATGGAGTTCTGGAACGACTACCAAAAAAGTAAAAACAAACCGACTATCTCGATATGAAACAATCAAGACTGGAGTACCATGCAAATGAGTCACCTCCTTCACAAATATCTTGGACATTTCATTAAGTCCCATGTCCTTCCTAAATGGAATGAAATGTGCGGACTTCGTAAGATGATCAATAATTACCCAGACTGTATCATTATGTCTCCTCGTCATTAGCAAACCAGACACAAAGTCCGGTAACCTTTTCTAGCTTCATTCTTACTAATGCTTTCTTCATTTTTGCTTCCCTAATTCTACAGTCAAACGTATGTCCCCTTGACAAAGTGTCATCTCTCATTTTTAAGCCTCCTATACATTCTTCATTGAAAAGTTTGTTAAAATATTATCTCCACCATTCTTTAGTCATTGTCCTTCACTAAAAGTTGCTCTTTATACATATGACATAATTTAAGTCACTACTATTCCTTTTCCTCATTCTTGCAAGCTTGAAAATATCTTTCTTGCCTTTTCTTGTTCCTAACTTTTTATATAAGTCTTCATGTGCTTTGGACTTAGCATCACTTACTACTTTCTTAACTTCTTTCTTTCCCTTCTTAGTACATTTTAAAATTTTCTGTATTATTGGTCCCTTGCCAAACTTTGTAACAACGGCTATTCTTTTGCACGGCTTCTTGAACATCTACACTCCACCACCACTTTTATTTATCAGGGAGCGCACCACCCCCCCCCCCCCAAAACGGCTATTCTTTTGCACGGCTTCCTGAACATCTACACTCCAAAACCAAAAAAAAAAAAAAAAAAAAAATAAAAATAAAAATAAAAATAATAAAAAATCACTTTATGCTTACATGTTGTTGCCCTTTCTCATTTCAAATTCTCCCACCTTATTTTAGGGCACCCTTTATTTACTACCCTTCTCTTTCTACTTCTAATGGATCATCTAAAACTATTTGCCTATATTGTGTGCAGGGCCAGCTCGAGACAATTCGAGGCCTAAAGCGAAGTTTTTATATTCAAGTTTTGCTAACCTATTTTAAGTCCACTTCCATAACCCACATGAAAATTTTGGGCCCATCCCCAAAACTCACATGGAAATATTGGGTCACAGCTACCTATTTGGCTCCAAACCACCCTCACCCCCCAAACAAGAATCTTGGGTCTGCCACTGGTGGAGTCGAAGCATTTTCACCTTCACACGGTGCGCATATGCACCATGAGTCAGGACCATCCAAGATGGACTTCAAAGGTGTGTCCCACGTATTAGATTTTCTTGATGCACGATGCTCATATGCACTGTGGGCAAGTGAATAAATTCCGGCGGGGCCCCATTGTTTATCTTAAATTTTAAGATCTAGTAGTAGGGCTGAAATCCCAAGCTATGGATCTATTACAACCACATCATGGATAAAATCTGAATGAGCCCCTATTGAAATAGAATACACAAAAATAATAAAAAAGGCTTGTGAAGCAAATTCATTACTGAATGTATGGTTGAGATTTCATACACATGGATTGTTAGAAATATAATGGTATGCTAAAATCAATTGGACTCATAGCAATAGAAATATAAGTGGCAGATCTGGAAATATAATAGGCCATAAATGACACTTTAAGGCCCCATGAAAATCTTGGTCGTATCTTCTCAAGAGAGAGTTATTATGGGGCCTTATATTTTAGGGAAAAAAAGGGATGGCAGTTGACAAGTTTGATTTTTTGGAATTTCAAAAGATGTCAGCTACTATTATGGGGGCTTTTTTTGGGGCCTAAAGCAAAGGGCATTGTTGGCCTTATGGTACAGCCGGCCCTGATTGTGTGGTCAAACTCTCTCAGGGAAGAACCTTACAGTCTTTACAAGCTTGTCGATCACGTTTTCTGAGTAAGAAAAATGACTCTTAACTTTTATTACTTCCACTCTTATAGGTAATTAAATGCTTCTCTCTCTTTTTGAAGTAGGTGTTTGCTATTACAAGGTTGAATTCCAAAGGAAATTCGAAGACAATGTCTCCCAAACTCATTCCTTTCTCCAAATCCTTCCCCCATAGTCCATACACTCCCATACCCTCTACGTTATCATAACCTACATGCCCATCAAGTCCTCTCCTAGGAAAATATTTTCACTGCTTGGAATTTCTTGTATTGAATCATCCATCTCCTCCCAAAATTGTCTCTTAATACTTTCATTTGATTTTTCTTGGGATGCACAAATATGAATTATATCTTCATCTAACCCTAGTTTAACTACTTCTATAAGTCTGTCCCCCAATCTCCTTACCCCTACAATCTTTTCTTTCAAGTTCTAATCTAAGACTATTCCTACTCCATTGTCGGCATTGTCTTTCCCATGTACTAAAGTTTGTAGCCATGTGTGCGCTCCTTGACTTTATCCCCTTTCCACTTTGTTTCCTACGAACAAGCTACATAAACTATTCTTCATTCCATTGTATCGACCAACTCCATGCTCTTGCTTGTCAAAGTTCCCAAATTCCAAGCAGCAAATCAAATCTCCCCCTTCTCATAGACTAATTTATTTACCAACACCCATCCAGATTGATGCAGGAAATCTTGCCTATTTCTTATTGCAATTGTATGCCCTAGCATAATTGCGGAATGTTGTTCTCTCAAAATTCATGTTGGAGTTGTGACAAAAAAATTTACATGGGCTGTCAGCCTACCTTATTATGCTACCCCCCTCCTTTATCCAGGATTCAGACTGACAATTACAACAACTAACAGCATTGGATTAAGTAGTACACAAACCATAAGAAACTTAGAAATGTATGTTTTCATACTTAATGGTAAGTTGGTAACTCGAGGCAAAGGTAAATGCCACACATTAAGTACCTTTAGAATGCATAAAAGATTCTCCACTTTAAAAGAATGAGGGTGGGAATGTTCTCCTGAATGATTTGGTGCACTTTAAATATGCATTATGATTTACTACATGAAAACAGAAGAAGAATCTTCTGATGTTTATAACTTTAGAATATTAAAAAGAAGAAGACAGCAGATTGAAATAGAAGGCAATGGTATCCTAATGCAATGATCAGAAATATATAATACTTGTAATGCACCATTCAAGCAATAATAAAAATACCTGTAATGCATATGTAAGACGTATGTTCTCCTCAATTACATCTTGTCTGTAAGAGAGAGCTTTTGATGTGGCATCAACCAGGTCTTGCTGCTGCTGATCAAATGCCTGGTTGAAAGTCAATTAAGAAACTAGTTATTTAAATAAGAAAATGAATTCATAATGTACAAAAAAATTATGGAAATGATAATGTACTTACCCTGCGCATAGAAGCAATTCGTCTTTCTAGAACATATTTCTCATTGCGCATTTGCGCTTCCTATTAAAAATCAGAGTAATATAAACATTTAATATTCAAACAAAAACTAAGCAGATGACGATATTCATCCAGGCAATAAATCAAACTCAGGTTCACGCTTCCCTTGCCTTCACAGAATAATCCACAAGGTGTTTACGGAGCTGCATAATCTCCTCGTCTTGTTCTCTAACCTTAGGAATGAGATCCTGTACCAAGGTAACAATTTGTCCACCTCAAAACAACTCATTGACGCACAGTTTATAATCCCTACCAGCAAGAAAATACCTGCTTCCAAGGATTGGCAGGAACATTCACTTCTGACATTTGCATCTCCCCATGGCCAGATGAGCTCAACTTAGGATCAAATTCTCCTTCTTTTTGGTACCTATGATTATCCAACAGAAGTTAAACATGTTCATCATACATGTGTTGTAGGTTTAGAATATCTTTTCAGCCAAGACATTTAAGTACAAGATGATGGTACTTCATGTCCAGAATAAGAAAGTACCTGCTTGGAGATAAGGATCTTGAAGATGGTGACGAGAACTGAGAGAGGCCAGCATTATCCAGGCCTGCCTGCCCACTAGGAAGTGCCTTCAAAATTCCATTCACCTTATTGTTCTCTGAGTGATAATGGCTTTCCACATGAGTTTGTAAAGGAGAATTCCCAGTATTTGACGTCACAGCTTGGTGAGGAACAACAGCACCATGAGGATCCAATGATCTGTTGTCCACCCATCTAATTTTATCTTCCTGTGGGACAAGCTCATCTTTTGAACCATCAGCACTCGATCTTAGGGTCGTTGAACCATTTGATTTCTGTTAGAAAACAAGAAGCTCATAAAGGCGGTCAACAAACTTCTCATAAAAAGGCGAGCATCAATGGTTTTTATCTTTCTTCAAGAGCCAGTTTTGTGCATAAACAAGTTACTCACGTTGCCAAAATGTCTCAGAGGAGTGGATACCTTGGATGGCCATCAGAAGAAACATGAATTGGGTTATGAAATGTAAATAATATTGCCACTAAACCATATTATGTAGTCATCATAAACAATGGCCACAACATTACAATATGCATGAATACCCAAATGCCACATGCCCCAGTTTAGAATTGCCAAATCATCACACTGTCTTTCTCGTTTCATTTTTAATGGTCTGCAGGGGGAGGTAGGGTACCCAAGTTCGAGCCCGTCTTAGTGAGGAGATATCAACCATTAAGACTTAAAAAGTTGGGTAGATTAGAATAAGCAAAAAAATGCAGAAAGCAGGAAAGATTATAGAAGAGCAAGTGACTTAGCAAGCTTTTGTTTGGTATTTGCATAGAAAGGATGCTCCTAAAAATATGAAGTGCAAATTGGGGGAAAAATATAAAAAAAGGAATAGCAGAAAAAACTAGAAGAATATGAAATAGAGATCTAAAAGAATTACACATATAAAATACGCATACAAGCACCGATCAAAAACAAAATGCACAGAAACACTTACATATTTTTCAAGTTCACGCATTTGTCTCTCAAGTTCCGCCTTTAAGTGTTCATTCTCTGCAAACTGGAAAAAAAATGGTTACCACATAATAATCCGATACACTTAAAAGAAGGTAAAATAGTACACATTCTCCCCACAATAAATAAACAACCAAACATTCTAAACACAGGGTGATGAGTAATGACAATAGTATTGACCCTTTCTTTCTTTCTTTTTTTATAACGGAGGGTGTCCCAACCCTTTCGGCCAGACAAATCCCTACGGGCCCAGGGAGAGCCAAGGAAATCTCCTGTGACCCCAGTGTGGCATTGACCCTTTCTTTGAATGGTAAATTTTATTAAAGATGGCAAAACGGCATAAGAGACATGTACAAAAAACTACAAGACGCCAGGCCAGAGTGATGCATATCAGCCCGCATTCTCTGACAACGACTAAGAAGATTGCATCGTTTTGCTTGTCGAAAAGTTCATGGAGCAATACAAGAGCTTGGGGGCTCGTAAGTGTCGTATTACAGTTAAGACGGTTTGGATCGGAGTGGGAACCTATGGCTAGCACGTATAGAAATAGGCCTCACTAATCAGGCCACTAATGGGCCCAAACCATCAGGTCAACCCACTCAGTTTGGTTCTCTCTTTTTTAAAATTAAAAAAAAAAAAAAAAAAAAAATTCTATAGGGGTAGGGGTGGGGGTGGGGGTGGGGGTGGGGGTGATTTTGTACATGATAATCTCTGAAATCCATTTACCGGCTCTCTTTTTTGTTTAACAGAGGAGGCACTGTTATGAATAATCCAAACCCTTCAAACATCCTACTCCAATTTGCACCGCTTGTAATTTGACATTGATCTAGATATTAGTCATCATTGCATTTCATCACATAAATCTGCATGATATCTAGCCCACCAAACAGTGAACCTAAAATTAAGGAATAGTATCACAAAGAAGTTTCTTTCTTTAGAAAATAAGGAACTGGTTCTCTCTTAAAAATTTAATACACATATATATAAGGTAAATTCTGCAGAATCCCTTTACTGGTTTTTATTAATAGAGGTGATCCACTTATGAGCAATCCAATCCCTTCACGTGTACCTACTCCCCTCAAATTTGCACTACTTCTAATTCCACATTGACCCACATATTAGCCGACATTGGGTTTCATCACAATAAATTTGCCCGATGATATCTATGCAGCAATCTCTGAACCTAAAAGTAAGGGATAGAATCATCTGACCCAGTCGATACTGCAGACACCCAAAACCACATCCATATCCATCCATCCCCTACCTCCTCTGATTACCGTACATCCGAGAGGCCCACAGGAAAACAATAAAGAAACACAGCATGGCTTTAGCCTATATATATATATATATATATATATATGCATATAAATTCCAGATATATACATGTCGAAATGTTTCAGCCAAGAGCTACCTCTCAACATTTGAGAGGAACCACCTTAAACCCTTGTATGGCCCGTTTGATGTATGCCAATCAATAGGGAACGGAGTGCTATGTGTATTAGTCTTCCGCTTCCTGAGCGCTTAAGCTTTTGGTATGTATTGGCTAGTTGGACTTTAACATGGGGTGAGTGCCTATTCATTTTTGGGTGTGTGTTAGTGAATATGGAGACATTGGGTTGGTCATAGACAGGTTCAATAAGGCGTTACAATAGCTTTCTCGCCCGCAAGTCATGAGATTTATTTCTCAAAACACTCCATGCACGCAGATAGAAAGAGAAACCCAAGACACATCAAGACAACACCACTAGCTGAAACAACAAGAACGACAATGAAGACCCCTACCTGGTGCTTGATGATGTACTCCGCCGCTTCGACCGCCTTCATAACCTGAATAAGGCTGCGACCATCCTTCAATGAAGACTCGTCAACCCCCAATCTCGAAAACCCGTCCACCAAATCCGGCGGAGGACTCAGCTGAGATCGAGCCTCTTGACTGTAAACAGACTCGTTTTTAGGAATTCCATCGATAGCTCCCATCTTAACAGAAAAATCTGAGAAGGATTCAAGAGTTCTATCAGAAATCAAGCTCCAGCCACTACGAAAATCGGTGCAATCGAAGAAAGTTTGGATTTTTCGTGTTGGGTTCTCGGATTTGGTGTGAAAGATTCGCTTTTGCACGGTTGCAGAGATCGAAACCCTAGAAATCGAAGGTGGGGAAGAGGGATTTTGGAGAGGGAATGAGGGAATGAGGTTTATGTCTGTGTCTGTGTGGTTGGAGGTTTTTGGGATGGATTTTGATTGATGAAAGGAGTCGCGAGAAGTGCCCGCGGAGTTTTGGAAATTTACGACTTTGAACCTCTGCGTGCTTATCTGTAGAGATCTTATTCGTAGACGACACGTGGCATTTTTTTTGTGGGGCCAAGAGGACTTGTAGTTGTAGCGTATAAGTTTGGAATTTGGATCACGAGACATTGGTGGGCTCATAAGTGCATCCTACATTCCTGCTTATCGATAATCTTAAACCAATTAAACTAAAATGTTCAAAACCGACTATTTTTCCGCGCACGTAAAATGAAATCGAAACATTTTATTCCAAAAATATTTGGTGAGGGACCGCATGAAATATTTGAAGTTTAAAATTTCATGAGAGTCACACTGGCTCCATGAATTTATTATGAGCCTCGGCTTTATACGATTCAATCAAAATGAATATGTAAAGGTGGCCAACGCAAGTCTAAATACCTAATTAAGCCTACATTATAATGCAAATCATCAAATAAAGACTCCCTCTAATAGTCACTTATTCTAAATTTAACACCCATCCAAATGAACTGGACCTATTATCAACTATACGCTCATTTTAAACAATAAAAACTTATTAATTTGTTCATCAAGTAATTAAGATTGGATAATGATTGGAGCCTCCATCACTATATACAGCTTAGTTGAGAGAGATTGTCATCCATCCCTAAGAGGGGGCCCACAAGAAATGGTGCTAGTTTCACATGTGCTCTTCAAAGGGGAGGGGTAGTGGCAGAACTAGGGGTGACCCCCCAAAATTATAGAAAACTCCTTGAGGTTTTAAAGAATTTTGTGATTTTTTTCTTATGACCCCCCAAAGTTTTTTAAAAAAAAAACCCTTATATGTTTTAAAAATTAAATGCAATTTTTCACATGTGGCCCTCCCAATATTTTATTTTTATATAGTGGCCCCCCAAAAAAGAATTCATGGATCCGCCCCCGGGGAGGGGGCCCTGGTATAAACATGGGGCAGTGGTTAGAAACCCCTCTCTATTTCTCCCTCTATATATACACTGACCTATTATTTCGTGAAATATAAGGCCCACCATTGTATCTTTAATATGATAATAGACACTGAGCCCCACAAGCATGCTACATGAATTTAAATGTGATGTAGATGACCTCTGTAACTGTGGGCTTTTTTCTTTTTTTTTTGCGCTATCGGAGGGTTCTCAATCCTTCGGGCTAGACTAATCCCTCCGGGCCTAAAGGGAAGCCAGGTAAAGACCCCTATGGTCCCAAGGTGGTAACACTAGTGGATTCAACATTCGATTCCTGAATAAGGGATAACCGGAGGTCGATACCAAGATCTTTAGCTCCAGAAGATGGAGGAACCGTCGTCCTGACCACTCGGCCAACCCCTAAGATTAAAACTTTAGAAGTAGAGGATACCAATGCAGTAAAGGCAAACAGTAGAATACCTCGGAGTTACAAAGTTAAAAACATGTACTGCTTGCTGCGTCCGTGATGAAATAAATACATGTCACGAGCAAAGTTCCAAATCATTACTCATCTCGACCTGACTCAAGCCAAACTAACTCAGCTCGAGCTACATCAAGTCAAATAAATTTCACTGAGTGCTAAAACTCTGATTGACATGCCTCAGTTACATTTTTATTTACCAATAAATATGTGCTTGAGTTACATCAAGTCAAATACTGTCTTTGGGTTCAGGTGTGTTAGCAATGAGTTGGATCTTGGTCCAGAGCCCAAGACCCATGAGTTCTGATGGTACATATCATATGACTAGGCCCCACCAAACACAATCAAATACCCTTGGGTCTAGGCCCTTATATAGTTCTCAATATTGAGGTGCTGGCAAGTGCTGCATCACAGCATTTGATCCACATTAGAGTCTAGCAGTAGCATGTATGTGGGTTTAAATATCAATTGATGTTGAGGAAACAATACAAAATTAGTGTGATACTACTGAATCTACCATTGATGCTTGAAGCTGGGTCCAGCTGATTTACAGCCAAAGATTTAATGAGAAGTTACACACACACAAAAATAATAAAAATAAAAAGATACAAGACAATGCTTTTACATTAGAAATTTTTATTTCACCCATGCTTGGGTGGACCCTTAGAAGGAAATGCTTACTCAATCAGATTCCTCAGCTTTAGGTGTAAGCAAAAACCATTTATGCATCGAGTATAAAGCAACATACAATCATTCACAGCAATGAAAACCTGGCATGGGAAAGAAGGCCCTAGACCCAAGGATTAGCAATGAGAGGGCATAATGAATACAAAGTATTAATAATTCAGATTTGATTTTTCTTCCCCACAAGTTGTTGATGTTTTCTTCTTTCTCAAGATTTCCACTCTACTTTATTAATTAAATCTTAAAAGTAGGCAGGTCATGTATGGGTTGAGATTTGTACTTGAATGGATCTGGAGGCCCGTCTTGGGCGGATTACCTAGCAATGTAAACCATTTAGGTTCGGGTTGGAGAATTTGGACCTGAATTACGGAGGATTCGAACCTAAACCCGACTCAAGGCCAGGTAGCACGCACTCACCCACTCCAGCACTAAAGCTAAAACCTGGATACAGCCCTTGTCCAAATAAAGGGGTGGGATCCTAGCTCAAATTGAGACCAAATTCTAAAAATACTTGTATAATATACTCGAAAGGGATATTTACACAAAGCTATCTATATTGTTCAACGATTGGATATATCCATCGGTGTTTTAGCTCAGCTGGTGAGGTACATCTCTGTCCTCAAAAACAACTAGGATCAATCCTTCGTTGTAGCATCTATTGTGAAAGATTGTTGGATGGGTCTCTGCGCACTTACCTTTACAAAAAAGAAACAAACAAGAAAAGAAAAAACTAAACTTATCACCCTTACCATTGTGAGAATTTCAACTAACATGCATGATCATCAATTGGTGGATGATTTGGATGCAATGGATAGAATCGGTCATCATTACCTTGAGAATATGAAGCTCTCTTAGATCCAACCTTATTTGAATTAAACTAGGAGTAATAACAGAAAAAAGACCATTAAATCTTTTCCAACAACGGGATTGGCATCCTCAATTCATTCAACTAAGAAAATATTCATCCCTTTTACAAAAAAATGTGTTAGGTTTTAAAATTATTTGAGAACAAGAGCGGACCTAATGAAGTTGGCTTGGGGGACCATTGTGTAAAAATCAAATTTCCAAGTCCCACGTTGTTCATCGATTGTGGTTATGTAGGAGTGGAATGTATGTAAGTGTTTGAGTTCGAGCCCCTTTTCCTACGTGATCGAACGGGATTTCTTTAATTGATACATTGAGTTATTTGTAAAAATAAATAAGATATGTTTAAACTTGGAACTATCAAGCCATCAAACTAATGAAATGCTAGGTTAGACCAATCGGGCAACAAACTCAACTAACAATAGCAAGCCTTTGCATAAAAGCTCTCCACCGGGCTCAATTGGATCAACATAAGAGCACAGCAGAGCCAAAGTTTCTTCTTTTCTTTTTTCTTTTTTTTTTTCATGTTTTGATTAAAAAAAGATAGATTTTAGGAATTGATAATAGGCATTTTAATTTTATGCCTCTTTGTCATCCTCAATATTCTTTGTTCTAAGCAAAGAATAACGAATCTTAGAAAATAATAATGGCATTCATCTTTCTCTTTCTAAAATAAGTAAATGTATATCACATGCCCTCCCCTTTGCCAAAAAAGTTTTCCTTGTGTTAAGTGTGCATTCCACATCGGAACTGTTCGACTTTCTCTCTTAAATATAGTTTTACGAGGCTTTTGAGTAGGACCCACTTATGAAAAATAAAAATAAGTCCAAAATGTGGGTCCTCCAAGGTTAATCTTTCGAGTGATACCTGTTAAAAATAATATAAACCTTACAAGAGGAAATTTCTATTTGAAAAAAAAAAAAAAAAGAACTTGATATGACGTGGCCCCGGTGGCAGATTGATGTATATAAAATGTTTGAGTTGTTTATGATATATTTTAATACGAATGATTCAAAAGTTGTCAAATTGAGTGTAGGATGAGTGGGTCACTATGGTGGAACTATTTATTTATTTCATTATTTTCTCTTGTTTTTTTTTTTATTTATACCCCATAGATAACATTGGTAGCCTTGAAATCACAGTGGACTATAAAATAATTGCCCTTTTTGTATGAGAAACTTCACTCCCATGTGATGGAGGCCCATTATTAGATGGGTCTCTACAAAATGCTTATATTTTGTAATATTTTAGTTAACCTGCTATAAAAGTTATCATCTATAACTGTGGTTCATTTAAGGTGAAACCTTATAAAAGATTACAAGGGAAGCTACCTTTTTTAAGTGGTTAAGATTTTTCATGAGCAGGTCTATCAAACATTGGTTGATCATCTTGTCCTAGTCCAACCACACCCCCCAACCCTGCTGCGTGTATTCCAAAAATATCCTAGCTTTTGCCATTGCATGAGAGTGTAGGTAGTTTGTATTGCAGTTCAATGCTAATGAAGGTTCACCTGTTAAGCTTCAATTACTCAAAAAATATATTTATAACGTTCTCTGCCATCGCCAAAACACATGCGTGCGCACACACACATATTGTTATGTTGGGCTACTAGTATAGAAGTGATACTTTCGTTTGAGGACTAAGGGATCAATCCCTGAATATGCATGCAATCCTAAAGTGCCAACACCACTCAACCATTGTGTTGGCAAGTATTTTTTGCATATTACTTGAGGGTCAATGTTCTTTTTTACATAGACCATATATAAACTATATGCAGCCAAAATCGTGGGACCCACTTATATGTTAGCTTATCAAGGAAATGAGGGCAAATGGAAAGGTCTCCTTATGGACAAGGGAAATCCGAAAAATCAACCTTACTAGATTGAGAATGGCTCCTTACGCAAGTGGTAAGGAGCTAGTTTTCACCTAACCATCCAGGGTTTGAACCCTAGATGTGCTGTCTTTTTCTGTGCGTATAGGCTTCCTTTCCGCATGTGTGAGCTTTCTTCCTGCATATGCAAACTCTCTCGGGTCCCAACCTTCTAGTTAGAGTATTGAGAAAGAAAAAAAAAACTACCAAATTAGCCTAGCCCTTGTTTTTAAAATTTTAAAAGTTCAATGGCATCAAAACCTGTATATTTTCTTGAGATCCAACCCGATGGTGAATCAAGATTCAATGAGTATAAAACTGGGCATGACAAGAGTATCAAAGGTGGGCTTAAGTGGGCCACACAGTGGTGGACTGCATTTGCAAGTGCTCGTAGAAGAATAATTTTTCGTCACTTAAGAGTACTAAAATGGAAATATTCTTCCTTTGAAAGTATGTGAATCGACACATATCTCTGTCTATCTCTATCTACTCTTATAAAAGAGAGAAATATGATAAATATGATGTACTTTTTTCACTACACACATGCCCAATGAAATGTAAGTTGTGGGGCCCACTCTTATATATATTTATTATGTATATGTATTTTATATATGGATAAAGATGGGGACGTAATGAGAATTTTTCGATTTGTATAAAATAGACTTTGGGTCAGGCTTGGATTTAGAGGGGTTTTAAGGATTCGGATCAAGATGATCTATAAGACTGATGTTTATGAATTAAAAATATATATCCAATAGTACCACAATCTCAAAAATCTAAAATTACGAAAAAGCCCCCTAAATTCTCTGGAAAATTGCTAACTGCCCCTTACCATACCCAAATGAACCCACATCCAGACCAAACTTGGCACTATTTTGTCCACCCCGGTTAATAAACTAAGCCAAGGTGGGAAAAAATAAAAGATTTTTAACTATGCATTATTTACTCCATTATGTGGTTCATGGTGTACATACTGCCTTTTAACTCTAAAAACTTAAATGCCATATGTTTTTTCAATAATAAACCTTGAACTAAGATGGGATGGAAATAAAAAAGAAAATGAACAGTGTATTTTATAATGGATCAAAAGAAAATGAATCAAGTTTATTTTACTTACTACCCTATGGTGTTTAATACTTACAATTTTGTGGGCACTTTAAATACTTCGCCATCAATTTAAAAGTCGCAACAAAAGGTATTAGCTAGCTTGCTACTTTTGTTATTGTTGTTGGTAGCTAATTGGTGGTTGTGTTATAATTCAAATATCAAATTGACTACGCACAAGGAAATTAACATTCTATGTTTTTTTTTTTTTTTACCAGAAACAATGCTAATTGTGCAAATAGTTTATATTTATTTATTTATTTTTATTTTTATTTTTTTGTTGAACTAAAAGATACTTGAGTGGTATTTGTATTTGAAATTTGAGAGTTAAGAACATCAGAGGGCTCTGAGAAGTTTTCAGAATATATGAGATTATTTTCTTTTTACGGATGTAACACTTTATTATTATTATTTAAATATTGACCCTTTGATATTTTGTACACTAACCTTAAATATTTGTACTTTGATGTTCCTTCAGTTGTATATTATTTATTATGGTATTTGAAAAAGGTATAGGGACCTCAAAAACTTATAATAACATCCCATATATACAGGTACTTCGTTTGCATTATTGTTTTATATTTAGTTTTTTATCTTTTTTTTAGAAAAAAAGTAACAACTAACAAAATATCATAAATAAGAAAGTGAAATGTACAAACTTAAACTTATTTTATGTCTGCCCTATTTTTTTCTCTCTTTTAATGAAAGTTACCATTAAAAATTTGTAAATATTCTTTTCCCTTTTGCTTTATGTGTTTGTATTTTATTTAGTTAGTATAATGGAGTTTTTAATCTGACATAATGTTGTATTGATATTGATTTACACCCCTGTTGGAAGAGTAATCCAAAGTTGGATAATGTGATAACTACTACTAAATATTTATTATCTTCTGATATTAGTAATTGCTAAAGATAATTCCATAAATACAATTTAGTAGTAAGTCTTATAGATTGCTATCGTAAAATTGTAGTTGTTTAGTATAATTTTTAGTTTCTTAATATACAACTTTTGTGAATTTCTTTTATTATAAAAGGGCATTTCAAGGGCATGAATATATTTATTTATTATTGCTCTTACTCATGATGCTTAAATTGAAAAACTTTGATCATTTTCTAACACATTTATTTCTTTCATCATTGCAAGCGTCTTCTTCTGGTTCGTCTTCTTCTTATTCTCATATATTTAAATGAAACGTCATGCATTTCCTTAAATGGAAAACGAGAATATCATAGAAACTACTTGTTATGCTAGCATTACCACTGACTTCATAGTTAATGACTGAAGTAGTCGTTAAGTGTAAACAACTAAAATAAGTATTTGATGCTGAGCTTTAACAAATTCAGTTTGTCTTTGTTCATTTTGATTTTTTTTTTACTTTGATCGGCACTCCCATCCTCTATACAGAACATAGGAGAATAGTTGATCTAGAATACCTAGATTACATTCTTATGTATTTCTTAAGAGGAAGGTCTAATTCTTTTGGCAGATTTGTATTTGTAGTTTTTTCTTTTTTTTGTATTTTTTCCCTATTGAAATCTCTATTCGCGAGCTTCAATTTAACTGAACTTCTATGATTACTTTATATTATCCATTTCTTACGGCGTATAAAATATAGCATTTTGTATCAAGCAAAAGAAGATGCTGACTCTTGGAGTGGTATTGCCTCTTTTTACCTGATAGTGATCATCTTATAAAATAAAACAAAACACATGTTAAATACTAATATTGATCCATATGTGCTCTGCAAATCTTCTCCGTCAGAGTTTCATATCACAGTTCTACCATTATTGATCCTTGTCGCTTGAGAACGAGCCAAATTACTTCATCATTCTTGATGGTCGGTGTAAGATGTTATTCTTCTTTGTAAGTTAATATTAAAACTACTATCTCAGTTTTATTACTCTAATGTTCTTATGTAAGATATAATTAATTTTTTTCCTTAATAGAATTTTATTTTGTAGTGAACATATAATGTTTATGGTAATTGGTTAGAACAGTAAGTTCATTCTGCTTCTTAGTTTTTATTTTTATTTTTCTATAAAACTGCAGGTTATCAATTTGACCATACTTTCGAATGGACTCCAACTTTAGTAGGTCAAGTCTATTAGGAAATTGATAAGTCGACCTGACAGGTCAAATAAAGTAAATTGAAATTTCTTTGTACACATTAATGATAAAATATATAGAAATATGTGATTTATATCCTAAAAAAGTTATATAAATTCCATATTGATTGTCTTTTGAGATCTCATTTTTCTCATTATATCATTATTTTATTATTTCCAAATATATAGAAAAAAAGTAATGTCAGTTGTATTTGGACATTGCAAGGGCTTTGCAATTTACAACCACTCATTTTCTGTTGAAAATTTATTTTTAAATGTATTGAAGCTTCTACTGAATTTTTTAAAAACTTTAATTTTTTTAAAGATTTTCTTGGTAAAACTGTGTGTTCGGTGCACGTGCATTGCATTTGCAAGGTCCACTAATGAGAAGAAAAGAAACAAATAAAATATTTGAAGTCATGATTTTAAAATATATACACTGGGAAGTATGCTTCAGTGCATTGTGCACACACGTTGCCTGGTGCCCTTGCGTCACAAACAACCCAAAACACCATTTTGTGCAAAATGTAATTTTCTCACAAGTCATCCTCGTTTTTATTTTTCTTCTTTTGGAATCGAAAAACATAACTTTCTTTTGCAAATTTTTACTCATACAAAACAAAATCACACAAAAGGGCACATTTGTCTATACACCATTTCCGCGGAAAGGGGAAACTGCCACATCAGCAAATTTCATAGAAATATAGAACCAACTTTTTGTTTCTCATATTCTTAAAAAAAAAATTGTCTATGTGCAAATGTACCCTTAGATATGTGGATATCTTTAATTTATCCTCATCCAAAGTGCTCTTAAGCAGGATGACATTTTTTTTTTATAACGAAGGGTGTCCCACCCTTCGGGCAAACAATATAGCTTAATTAGAAAAATAATATTCTATGAATAATTCCAACTCAAACCCAAGATTGCAGTAGCTCATTTGATACTCTTTTCATTCCATGATTATCATCTGGTTGAATTTTACATTTCACAGAACCTTCACTCAAACTTTGATTGAATGTTAATAAAGTCTTAAGTTAAAAATGTCATTAAACAACCAAGATTGTTAATTCAAGGATTAGGATAATTTGGTGGGGGGTATGCTTTTAATTTTAATTAAAGTGCTTTGGATGTGACATCTTGTCTGAAAAATGAAAATTTTACTTGACTTCAACTATATCAATAAAATTCCAAACTAGCCAGCCTGTTTGGGGGCTTTACTAATGGAGTTAAGTGGAGTGAATGTTATTTTGAAGAAATAATAAAATCTAAGTGAGTTATGATGATATTTTATTTTTAGTTGTTTGTGATGGAATTTTTTTGACTTTTTATTGAAAAGTGGAGTTTTTTTGTCTTTTAATGGAGAAATGGAGTTATTTTTTGACTTTTTTTAAAAAAATATGGTGGGAAATTTGAATTAAAGTGCTTTTTTGTGGGATTTTTTTTATAGAGAAATTGGACTTTATCTTACTTGACTTTAGTAGTAGAATTATCAAACAAGCCCTATGGACACCTTCCGCGTCCGCCCTCCTCTAAGGGAAAAAACTTGTATCTAAATGGCTTATATTAAGCCGAGGCAGACTCTCCAACTCAAATTTCACTTTGGGTAAATCATCATCCACTCCAACTCAAATTTCACTTTTGGGTAAATCATCATCCACCTTTTTTTCCCATTGCACACAATGAAGAGACCCATATTGATGAGAGAGATTTTGAACAAGCTTTTCTCATTTCCCCATGATTCCATGTCCAACACCACATGCAATGCCCTTTATTGATTTTAAACCGAACTCGCAGTCAATGATCCCACTACATTTTGATAGCTTAAGTATGCCACATGTATGGTGGATGAGGCCATGGCCCCACCAAGAGTCTAGATCATCAAAGGCTTTAACCCAGAGATATTATGAGTTAAAAAGTGGAACTCCTCCCATAGTGGGGCCCATCACGAGTTATATAAGTGTCTTTAAATTTTACATCAATTCAATCATTCACAACTGTTGGATTGATTGGTATAAGATATCTCATACATATTTTATACGGTTCGGATTTAAATAGATGGGCTCACTATAGAGCTTCACTGCTTTCCTGAGTTAAAACCTCAGACGATAAAAAACATGCGCGTGCCATTTCCCCCGTCTGAATCCGATATAACGTCGTTACAAATGGCCGTTACAACTTTCCGTCCGCACATCCCAAACTCCACTGCCTTTTTACTTCACCTCACAAAAAACCCCTTCTTTACTCCACACATCGTTGTTTACGAAGTCTCGTTCTCTCTCTTCGCATTCCCTGCTCGAATTCGCCTCCAAATCTTCAAATTTTCGACGTTGAATCTTCGTAATCCGTCGTCTGGAAGGATTCGTTTGAGAAATCCTCTGCAGATTTCGATTTTTCTCGATCGCATCGGATGGCTTGATGCTGCTTTCTGAACTGAATCTAGGGTTTTAGATGAAGTTTGCGTTAAATGGCAATCAGAGGCGTTGATTTCAAGTGGTAAGAGCTGAAAAATTAGGGCTTTTTTTTCTGTGCCTTTTTGTCAATGTCGAATTTTTTTTTTTCCGAAATAGAAAGATCTCTCCTTTTTTCAACAGAGATTTGTGTTTTTTGTTGGCGCGATCGTTTTGTGATTTTGGGCATCTTTTGCAGGTATGATGGATTCTTCTTGTCTATGCTTGCGACGAGCGTGTATCCTTTCATGTTCTTTCTTCATGTTGTTCCTTTTTTTGCCTTTTAATAGAAGAGTTGGTTGGATTTCATCTCTTTGGTTGTTTGATTTTTTTATGTGTTGTGATTTTGTTGATTCTTTGTATAAGGATGGCATGCTCAGTGTGTGTCAGCTTTTAATGGGTTTTGGTTTTTTAGTGGTTCTTCAGTGGTGGAATTTATACTCTTACTGCAGAAATGAATGTGATGCACTAAAAAAAAAGGAATATTGTAAGGTTTAATGAAAAATAATAGAACCCCATGAAATATTATTATGGAAAATGAAAGATACATGCCACCCATTGCAGCCCAGAATGTTGTCCAACAGTTTTTTGGCGACGAGGCTTGAACCCACAACCTCTGGGTTGCAATACTGAGCACCTTCCACTCTGCCATGGCTTTTGTTGTCCGACACCTAAACGTGATACAATTCAACTACTAGTTTGAAATTATATTCTTATGGATCCTATGGAATGCTATAGCTTGAAATTGATGGTATATGGTACTACCACAGTTTAAAAACTTTGTCCAATATAGTGTGATAAAAGGTCCAATATAATTTTTGCTTAGCACAATAATTGGTGTGAAGCATGGGCATGGCCCACACAGCTAGGGTCCCTGCTCCAGTTAACTACTTTTGAGATTGTTTTGACAAGCAATTATACGTAAGTATTGTGTGGTGTAGTGGTTAGGTTAGTTATTTAAAAAAGCAAGAGGTCATGAGATCAAACCTCTTAACCTATATACAGTTTTAGTTTTTTCACCAATCTGGTTAAACTTGAATTCGAAACCTCCAGCTTCAATATATTATGATAGTTAGTAACAACTGTCGTAGAGGCAGAGTAACTGCACACGGTCTCTGTATGGAGAGCCTCTGTAATGAAAGATAATGGCACGGAGTATCTATGCTCATCACCTAAAGCTAAATTGATGAAAACATATTGAATCTAATGATACTTTGTGTGCTTTTCACTAAATTGATGAAAAGATATTGACTCTAATGATACTTTGCATGCTTTTCAATGTGGATGATAAATATTGACCCAAAAATTTGCCTTTTTTTTTTTTTTTTAATTATCAATCTATTGCATGTATTTGATTTTCACCGTGTTGAGTTAGATGTCTGGATATATTTGACTGTCTTCTTTGACGTTTTTGATTATTAGAATCATTGTCTCAATCAATTGGAGGAGATACCACCTTTGTACGTATCCCTTACACATATGGATTGTGGTGAGTTCTCACTTTTAGTTAATTTCAAGTACAGTTTATATTTTTAAAAGATTTTACGACTTGAACTTAATGTTCTTTTACCTGCACCTTTGTCTTATTGTAGGTTGACTATACAACTGTCTTTGTTTTTCGATTGTTGATGTTTGTAGACAATGGCCTTGCAGCAGGAATGGGCTTGTAAGAACTCCAACTGAATCTTTTTTTCCCTTTATATTTGAATCAAACATCCTACTAATTGGAATCTTCCATTTTTCCTCATTACAATTTAGAGGAGGGAAACTTTAGGTTCTTGATTCATTTTGCCCTCCTCCTTTTTGCCCTCTATTTTTTTTTTTTTGAGAGAGAGAGATCAGTTGGTATTGATGGAAGTGGGCACAATTAGGATAGATTCTAGTGTGCTGGTTCCACTTGGTGCTGAAAGGGCCTGTAATTTGTAGAGATCCTGTCTACCTAATATATTCTAGGACCTTCTTGGGTTCATACATTTTTTTGGGGCGGTAGCATAAGCTAAAAATGATAGCAGGTTGTTGTGCCATCTGTTTTTTCTGTTTCTTTATTGTGCTTACCTATGATGCTCGGGCATGCAATGGATATGGTGGGTCCAAACCGGTGCAGCTAGCCACGATCAACGGTGAAGATCAACACCTCCGACTGTGTGATCGAGTTCTTAGACTCAAGCCCTAAGGCTATAGAGATAAGAACACCGAAGAGAATTCATGAGAACACTAAATATTTGTTTATTATCAATAGCATCTGTTGCATCGAGAGCTTCCCTCTATAAATAATAGAGGAATGGCCTAAGTAAGGAAACCAAATTATTCAGTGATTGCTAAAATCACTTCCTAAAATCTTTGATTACATCAAATCACTAAAATCTCTCTTAAAGTTAAATAAAATTAATCATTAAAATTACTAATCTATTTAAGGAAAGCAAATCAATGGAAGGTTCCTTGGTGGTGGGCCCTCTTTTTCTTAGAGTGCACTGCATCGAAAAACTCAACTCCGGCGAGTTGACAGCTTGATAACATGGGAGAGAATCCAGTCACAAGTTGAGAAAATGTATGTCTGGGTCGAAAATCAAATGCACAAACGTCCGCCTTTTCTTTTGATCTGCATGTCATGGCTTGAAAGTTTGATGCTATCTGTTCTGCCATCTAAAAGTAGATCGGACGCTTCTTCTAATGTCTGTTTTTAGCGAACGGGCGCTTTTTGCATGAGAGACTGCAATTGAAAAATCTGTCATATCTGAGTGCAATCGTCAAGCTTCCATTGTTGATCCTTGAAGATGAAGTCAATGTGAGGGACATCAACAACATGATCTTCTTGGGAAACCTTTGAAATAATTGATTTGATTTCCAATGACCCAATTGGATTTGCTGGAAGTGATATGACAATCAAATCAACCGGATGATCAATCTGTTTCCTAACCTGGTCAGAATCTTCAATGTACGCTAGTCCATGTTCTTGCTCGGCCCTTTGCAGCTCTTGATTGGCATGGCCTTGATCAATAGTGGTTGTACCCACGAAATCATCTTTGCCATGAACTTACCCTTCGATGTCATCGTTGAGGTCTTCTGTCTTCGCTTGTGGTGCCATCATGACTTCCCGTTCAACTTTTTGCTATTTCTGTGGTTCTTTTGACGAAGGTGATGATGTAGATGAGGATAGAGCTGTCGACTTCATTGGAATAAGTCTACTCCATTTTCCATTCCAGAATAGGGTATACGTGTTCGCCTTTTCATCATTGTGCACTTTCCAATTAAAAGGCCATGGACGTCCAAAAAGGATATGAGCAATATTCATATGGATCACATCACACTAAATCTTAATCCTCATAAGAGCCAATCTTGAAAGATATCACATCTATGATTCACGGGGATGACATGACTAGTAGACCATGTGACTTGGTAGGGCTTAGGAAGCTTCTCAGTTGACAAATTAAGCTTGTCAATAACCTCTTATGCGACGAAATTTATTGCACTACCATTGTCAATAATCACATTAACAGACTTGTCTTTGACTTTTACTTGCGTGTGAAATTTCTTAGCTTGTCTCTATTATTCTTCTTCCTTCTCATTCGAATTGAGGAGTTGCCGAATGACAAGAGTGATTATTTTTCTCCTTCAAAAAGTCTCTCCACAACATGAGCTCTTGGTCAACATTGTTGCATGCGAGACTGTTGAAGTATACGCTCAACATGGAAGGCTTCCAAGTATGCCTCTTGACTGGTGTTGCAATGCTTCATATTTTCCACGATGTCTGCTCTTAAACCTTTGACATAACGAGCTAAATCATGTGGCTCACCTTCCTTTAGTCCGCATATGTCTTGCAACTTCTGAAATTGGCGGGTATATTCATCAACTGTCAAATTTTCTTGCTTCAAATTGAGAAATTCCTCAAAATAGAACTCATTCTCAAAATACCAATATCTATATGTAAGTTTATACCAAATTCTTTGAATTTCATTGGAGTTTCCAAAAATTTTCATGATGATTTGGAATCAAAAGGACTTACTTTATATGTGGATCTTGTTGATTGGAGAACATTGGCGAAGATAAATTGTGGATCAGACTGCGGATGGCCCAAATATCACAGATCAAAGATTGACGGCTGAAGGTCTCGGATTGGAATCGGGCCTACCCGAGTTAGGTTGCAAAAGTCTGCACTCTTTTTTTTTTTTTTTTTTGTTGCTGTCTGCTAGTGGGTTGGGTTTTGGTTCAGGCTCATAGTGGACCCGGACTCAGGTTAGGCCAACTGCAAAGGCCCAGTTCAGTTTCTGCCATACAAAAGCACATGTGAAGAGAGAAAAAAAAAGAGGTCTCTTCGTCTCTCCTCAGGCTTTGTGCATAGGGTAAATAAAAGTAGGGTTGGAAGGCTTATTGCCTTGAGGCTATGGTGCTGGTGGAGTGTGAAGAAGAAGTCGATTGTGCTGCTGTTTGGCTGCTGGATGTCCGAGAAGTGGAGATGAAGCTCGATGGTGCCAGTTATCTCCTCAACTCTACTCTCCTTCTCTTCTCTCTTCTTCTTCTTCTTCTTCTTCTTGCTGCTCTATTCTTTTTTTTTTTTTTTCTGGGATGAGGATGCCCGACGGAGGGAAAGGGATAGTGGTTTGGGGTTTTGGATTATGGGTTGGTTTCGGTGGACTGGGAAGGGGTTTAGGGATTTTCTGAAGTTCGGTTTGGGTTCGGCAGGGGCTGATTAGGGTTTCGTTGGTTTATGGAAAATGGTAGAGAGTTCCGTGGGATGGAGAGAAGTGACAAGGGGAGGTGATGGATGGACGGGAGGGGAATTCCGGGAAGGAAAGAGGTCTCCTTGGTGATCGCTCTTCGGCTTTGACTCCAATTTGGTGCAGCCTAGCTACGATCAACGGTGAAGGTCAACACCTCCGACGGTGTGATCGAGTCCTTAAATGTAAAATCTAAGGTTACAGAGATAAGAACACCCAAGAGAATTCACGAGAACACTGAAGGCTTGTTTATTATCAAGAACATCTGTTACATCCAGAGCTTCCCTCTATAAATAATAGAGGAACGGTCTAAGTAAGGAAACCAAATTATTCAGTGATTGCTAAAATCACTCCCTAAAATCTTTGATTACATCAAATCACTAAAACCTCTCTTAAACTTAAATAAAATAAAATCACTAAAATTACTAATCTATTTAAGGAAAGAAAATCAATGGAAGGTTCCTCCTTGGTGGGCCCTCTTCTTCTTGGACCGCATTGCATCACAAACATCTTATACATAATTAAAATGTGGTGTCAGGTACGAAGAAATGATGTTGTGTATCTTGAAGTACATGGGTATCATGGGTGTTTGCTCTAGATGGATGATTCTGGGGATGCTAGAGAGCTTTATGGAGCTAGTTGGTGTAATTGGATATCTAGAACCTACATTTGTTGCCATCCTTGGGTCTTTGTGGGTGGTGGGAAATGAGTCTACATTCCAAGGACGTGATTCATTTTGAACACGGTCAACAATAGAGTCAAATGCAGAGTTAGTGTTTTGGGATTTGAGCTTGAAGGAGTTTAATTCTCCAATATCTGAGAAGGTCCATACTCCATAAGGGTACTGTTGAGGAGGGGTTGACAAAGAAAGTGAAAACTTCTGCCAGATGGTCCTTTGAAACTTAATTTTGATGGAAGCTCACAAAGGTAATCTTTCATCTTCTTGGATCGGAGGCAATGGTGAAAAAAAATCATAAAATTTGTCATAATATATGGGAGTTTTCCAAATTTTCTAGCACTTGTTTTCTCCCTACGCTGCTGATTCCGCCCACCATTGGAGGTATCGTAAGCATGTGGATCGAAGAGATTTTGTCTCATTGTTAAGTGCATTTGTTCTTGTTAATATTCTGAAGCGGAAATGCTTGTTGGTATTCTGCCGATAACAAATGCAGGCTAGCATTCAAATTTCCACTATGATGGTTAACCAAAGCCAACTTGAGGAGTATGCTTAGTGTTGAGAAAAAAAACTCGAGGAACATGCTAGTGGTCAATTTGTGTTTGTTTTGGCGTAACAGACCAATCCTGTGAAAAGTTGTGGTCTAGATTTTGGACCCGTTTGGCTGTTTTGGTCTAGATTCCAGACTTGTTAGGTTGTTGCGGTCCAGATATCTGCCAAATAGGGACAACAATGCATTTATTTTTCATTAAAAAAGAAAATGCTTTTCATATTGATTTGGATACTAGCTTTCCCTGCTATAATGTAGTGATTATGTAAATATGTTTAATTTATGTTATTTTTGTCTATGATATTAATAATTTCAAAGGAGAACTTTGAATGGATGTCCCATTTCACATTGTCATTACATGTGATGCGGGCCAGATCCTTAGTCTGGCAGCCCACTGGGCCCAAGCCCATAAAAAGATCTTCAAATCGTGCAGGAGTATCTATTTTAGTATTAGCTGAATTTTAGGGATACTTCTAAGATTAATTAGAAGGTTTTATGTTCTTTTGTTTTAGAGATTATTTCAATTTGATTTGTTTCCAATAATAGGTTAAGAGTATGAATCTATATAAAGGATTGTTACCCCTTCTCAAAAAAGAAGAAGTTCATTGATTAATAAAATTTTTATCCTTGAGTTTTCTCTTGGTTAATTGTCTGTGGTGCGAGACCAAGACGGGTTTGATCCTATGGATCCCTATCCCCCCTATCCCTAAGCACTTTGGCTATTCTCCCTCTTCCCCACGCTGCGTCAACATAGCTTATGAAAATTTTATTTTACTTGTAGAAATAAAATATTTTATTGCTGATTTAGTAAAATGAATTTTATTTGCACAGGATCTGAATCTTAATTTCACTTTTTGCTATTTCCCTATTTATATACATTTTTTTATAATACTATTGAAATTGAACTCCGGAATGAGCATTTTTTTTGGTAAAAGCTCTGGAATGAACATTGAAAAGCCGAATTGGCTGAAATGTTTCTATACAGGGTCAAACTGAAATGGGTTCTGTAATGAAATTGACAACTATGTACATTTTACCAATAAAAATGAAGTGCTCAATGCAATACATCAAAGATACATTGCCTGTTTTGAAGTATTTGGGTATCATAGTTCCTATTTTTATCCTAAAAAGAATTATGTTCCCTTTGCTTTGTTCTTGTAGGGATCTAGGGTGGCAGCAGCGCTATGCTCCATTCTGTGGAAGAATAGTGGTTCTTTCAATTCTTTCTCTGCTACTTTATCCCTTTCTATGGGCTTGGACTGTTATTGGTACATTGTGGTTCACAAGTGCAAAAAGCTGTGTAAGTTTTCAAGTTGTTTGGAGTTAAGTTTTTCGTAGAATTGACCTCCTACCGTGAACAAGCATTGTTCAACATGTGCATTATGTTTAATGTTTGCAGTTGCCTGAGGAAGGTCAAAAATGGGGGTTCCTCATTTGGTTGCTTTTCAGCTATTGTGGACTTATTTGCATTGCTTGCATGTCCATGGGCAAGGTGTGTACTTCTTTCTTGCTTTCCAATTACGTATCAATTTACTAGGATACTGTGTTGCATGAATATTTTGTAAATGACCTGCCCTTCAAAAAAAAAAAAAAAAAAAAGAAAAAATTGTAAATGACCAACGTATTGCATATTTGATGCTTATCAAAGTCAGATTCACAATTGTATACTCTGATCTGAGTTTAACATTTTTATTAGAAGCTTTACATTTATTTGAACAAATTTAAATATTATGCACCTATTTTTTGGCATTTGCCATTTGCCAAAGTGGACACCTTGTACAAGTCGAATTCTGATACTTGCTCCACACTCTTTGCAACCTAGCTTGTAATTTTAAATGAGGTTATAGGACAATGAATGATTTTTTGTAGAACTTTAAACGTCTTAATAGTAGCCTTTCATTATTTTCTAGCTACTGTGGACAAAGTAATTAATTCATTCTAGTAATCTTTAGTAACCATCAAAAAGAAAGAAAAGAAAATTAAGAAGCCTTTAGCACTTTGATATTGATTTTGCTCACCAGTTATTCTTTTTTGTTGGCCTTTATTTTAAGAATTATCAGAGATTTCATTCATGGAAAAATCATGCACCACAGTTACGCAGTCCAACAAGTTATTGGACATAGTAATGTAGTTTTGTTAGGCAAAATGTTTTCACTAGTCTAAGAGTCCTATATGGTTTAGGAAAGTCATGTAGAAAGTAGAGTTTTTCTGGTTTTGTGGAAATGGGGAAGTTTCATTTGTGAATGGGCACAGATTTTGGTATGTTAGATGGGATATCCACTTACCCATCCAAGGAGCCAAAGAATGTCCAATTCTAACAAGTGTTGAAGAAGTTATAGCTCATTTATTGATGAAGTGTAATGCAGCTCAAGAAGAAGAAGGAATTGCTTTAGTATTGTAATGCTGACTATCACGTCAGTAGAAGATTGCATATACCCTCTAATATGCTTGGGCTTTTTGGTTTTTGAAAGTCATATAAAGAGTATAATTTTCGTCCTTTTTTGGAGATGGGGATATTTCATGTGTCAAATGATGTTAAATTGACACAAAATTGGGTGCGTCTGATAAGAATTTTAGTTACCTAACGAATGAGCTTAAGATTGTTCACTTCTAACAAGTATTGTAGAAGTTATGGTTCATTTATTGATAATGTATAATGTAGTTCAAGATAAAAGAGGTATTATATAAGTATATTAATGAGGAGTTGATATCAATAGGAGACACTGTATATGTTACGTGCTCCAGCTATGTAGAATATGTATTACCAGATGTGTAATGTCTCAATCTGTGTAATTTGCTATATATGAAGGAAAGCCTAGGAGGTGTAACTTCTAATGCCATTTGAGATTGTAATGGTTAGAGAGGTGATCATGCTATTGGCTCTCATCAATGGCAAACTGCAAGTCCAAATAAGAGGAGTTTCAAATCTCAATCAGAGAAGGGACTCGATTTATTTCACATCCCACTTTGTTCTCTCTCAAATCTTTTCGCATTTTTGTCATGCGAAAGTGTATTAATGAGTGCCATATTGATAGAATACTGTGTACCATCTTATGTGCTCCAGCCATGTACTATATGTATTATACAATGAGTAGTTGATTAGCAAATGAGGTTTAGGAGTGAACTTGTAATCCCTTAAGATTGTGAAGGGTAGACTAGAGTGAGGATTTTGTGAGCCCTAAAGGGAAACTTGTTGTATTCAAGCTTATATAATAGGAGTTTCTCAATCAGAAAAGGGACTTGATTTGTTGCAAATATACTTGCAGTCTGTTTTGATGAGGTGACTGTGGACAGTTTTCTTTTGTCCACCTGCTATCTCTTCATCCAACTGATCCCTTTATCATGTCTATATTGGAGCAAGTTGGATTCTTGAGATTGTTTCTTTGAGAATTCATCAAGATCAGGAAAAGCTCATCATTTGCTCAGGAAATGAGGAACTTGTGGGCTTTTCATTGCACTGGTGCTCAACTGCTCCTCGACTGCACATTTTCTGAAGAGTCTTCCACAGGAAGTTTTGACTATTTATGGTGGAGAATTGATATTGGAAAACTTTCATCAGCATAGGCATTCCCCACCCCACCCCCCCAATCATTCTCCTATTTGACTGCTTTCAAGGAGGATTTGATCTCCACTGTGAATTTTGGTGGATCCTTTGTGTTTAGATCTTAAACAAGCTCAATGATAGATTAGATGGAATCATAATCTACCCTTACAAAAAAAAAAAAAAAAAAAAAAAAAAAAAAAAAAAAAAACCCTACCCTTACAACCAAATTAGATCATATTGTAAATTCTAATTTATCTAACATCTATAATACAATCTAAACAGCCTCAACCTTCATAATATGTAGGATTTCCTACCATGACACTTGTTTATTATCTACCAGCCCTACACTGCAACAAAGTATAAAACTAGAAGCAAGAATCTCTGGTGCAAAAAAAGTCTCTTTGATTCCTCTTTGCTAAAGAATCCACTTCCTATGGACAAATTGAATATGAAAGCTTAAATTAGCGCTTTGATGATTTATGTATTTGATATTGCTTGATTATATTTTCTATATGTATTATTTACACATGGTCCACATATATTTGTTTATCCCTAATAATAATGCTTATCTTCAATATTCATATGGAAAATCTGTTGTCCCTTTTGGTTCTAATAGCTGACATTTATTCTGTAGTGGCTAATGCGAAGGCAAGCACATCTACAGCGTGCCCAACAAGGAATTCCAATTTCAGAATATGGGGTAAGCTTTTAACATTTCTTGGCCACCAATTGTTAGTCCTCGCGGGACATGTTTACTTTTTTAAGTTTTACACAGCTTGAAGGGAGTTTCTTTTTTTTTTTTTTTTTTTTTTTTTTTTTTCTCTTGTTAAAAGTTACTCTGTAATTATTTACTAGAAAGGGGTTGTTTCTCAAGGGTCCCTAGGCGAAAAAAGGGCTTTTGTTGTATTGGGTTGGGTTGCTTGGCTGCCTTGGCATATATCTCTTATACAGGCTCCCAATTGTGTTTTGGGTTTTGTCCTCTGCTGTTGTTCTAATCTTCTTAATCAATATTTTTCTGTTACCTTTTTCAAAAAAATAAGGAAGCAGAACGTGCCTGATAGAAGTATTATGATGTAGACATTCCATTAACATGGACCACCTACACTCTTTAAGTCCTAGATCGCCAACTGAACTTATGAGATAATATAGATTCCTTAGCCCTAACTACAAGCATTTTAACTCTGTGTACCGAATGCTAGGAACTCATCTGTCATTTATATCAGGATCTTTTTTTTTTGGAATAGGTAGCATGACTCAAACCTGCAATCTCTTGTTGCGACTATGAGGACCTTCCAACTGTGCTGAGGGTTCTTGTCACTTATCCAGATCACTCTTCTGGTGGAGCAAAAATGTCCTCCAATGAACAATACTTTTGGCATTTTGCAATCATTAAACAAGCATCACATTTTCTCTTTTTATGGAAATACACATATTTCTTCCTTTTCATTTTCCTAATAAACACAAGTAGCTTATGAATTCGGAATAACACTTGATACTTGAATTTTTTTAATTTGTTTGATCAGGTCCTTGCCTTTAAAATAACAGATGTCACTTTTCATGCATTTCCATCAATGAGGGGCTAAGTTGCTATAAGGCGCCTACAAATCCTTAATCCAACCCCTTGTTACCCCATTCTCTGAATGCAAATGATTTCTTCTATCCACTTCAATGGCATTGGTGCTCTCACCACTTTAATGGCATCTTTTTTTTGTGTGTGTGTTGGGGGGGGGGGGGGAGGGGGGGTGGTGGGGGCGCATTGGCTCCATCTTAATTTTATCTTGAAGGTGGGACACATGCAATGCACTATGATTCCCACTATAGTTCCACTGCGATTCTAGTGTGGGTGGAACCACTTTGCTTCCATATCATGCAAGTGGATCCACCATGATTCCCATCATTTGGTTTGTGGAGCCCTACATGCTTATATCATTGCATGGGCCCCAATGCGATTCCATCATTAGGGGTGTGGGACTATTCTATCAATTAAATTGGCGAGGTTCTCTGCGACTTTCATTGTTAGGGTAGCGTACTGGACTACATGATTTGCGGGTTCCATCATGATCCGTCGTTAGACAAATAGGGCCACTGTTATTATATTGCAATTCCCATCATTGGCTGGCACAGCCATCTTGAGGAATCATGGTGAGGAGTCCGGGGAGGGTGTTGTTTGCAGTATTGCCCATCAATTGTGGATCCCAGCAGATCAGTGTTTTGTATCATTAAAAGGTGTTGGGAATTTGGATCCTTCATGAGATATTTAACTTTATATTTCTTCTCCTATGAAGTTGAACTGTTTTTCTTCCCATGAAGTTGAACTTGAGAGAACAACTGGTGTTCTTATACCTTACCACCTTCCTGCCTTTTTTTTTTTTTTTTTTTTTTTTTTTTTTTTTTTTTTTTTTTTTTTTTTTTTGTTGTTGTTGTTGTATCTCCAGCTTCGGCCACCACCTTTAGTTATAATTTAAATATCGGACAACAAGACCAATCATGTTTCCTATCTGTGGGTCAACGGATACTAGCTTGAATTTCTGAATTGTTGCACCCTGTCAGGCTCCCAATTTTCAGTATTTGGTTGATCACAATACCATATATTGTTTGTTGACGAAGCTTTTCTGAGGCAGCTTTTTCACTTAATTCTCATATTCAATCCTTGCCTAGCAGGTTCTTGTTGACATGGTCCGTGTACCTGATTGGGCGTTTGAAGCTGCTGGTCAGGAGCTGAGAGGGATGGGTCAAGATACTGCATACCATCCAGGACTCTACCTAACTGCCACACAGGTAATTATATTCTTGAGTCCGGTAACATGACCTCTACATGCTCTTTTTTATGGGCATGCCAAAATGCTGTTTGCCTTGGAACCTGCAATATTTAGCATGTTGCCATATAAGATACACCTCGCATTATGATTATAGCCAAAAAGTTGATGTTGGACACTTCCCATTCTCAAGAGTAGAGAGGAGCTTTATCATTTAAAGGCCATTTCAACCAACTCTTCACTTTGCAAATATCCTTTTTACCTTGGAGTTTATTGATGTGCTCCTGTTTGTTTCATGTAATTGAATTCTTAGAAATTCTAAGACTTGTATTTCCAAAAGTGGTTAAAAATGAAGAAACAAAAGTAAATATTAAAAATCTGACCATCAAATTATCTCTCCCCTTGAATAGAAAATGAATCAAGGGTTGGTATGAACTATGAAATGAATACCCAGCCATCACCCAAGTAAATCAATTCCTAGGAAAGTCAAGGTTCCATTTACATCTCTACCTTAGATCCTCCACTCCTAACCTCTTTAATAACCCTTTGTTGGAGCCAATTCAACCATGAAATCCTATGTATTCAATTCCATCTAAACAAACGGGCCCATAGAGTCTATGATATCCAAATACTCCAAAATAGGCAACTGATTGTATCATATCATATCTGATACTTTGTTTTTTTGGTTTAAAGTCTGTCCATGCAGCATCAATGCCATGTTCCTACCGTACCTATCTCATCTAGGCGTCATGGCTTAGAGTCCTTTTGTGAGACCTATCCCATCTCTGCTTCCAAAGTCATTTCTCATGAAAATGGTTTCTTTACTTCAAAAGTTATTTATAATGAAATTGGGTTAGTGGAGGAAAGGTCTCTACCAATGTTTTTTTTTAACGATCGGCTGAGTCTGAATCTTGTGGTTTTTGGTCGTAACCCAATTAATTCTCACTTCTGTTCGGAGAAGCTTTTGGAGGCTCTTAAGGGCATTTTATATTGATTCCATAGGATGAAAACTGCATTTTTCCGGAAGATCGTGTGGGTGTGTATGGGAGGATGGTATAAAAAATCAGCTTAGTACAAGTCTTAAATTCCCATTTATCTGGTCGTCAATGCTTTGTTTTACCAGTTACGCAAGTTTCTCTGTGTTCTGCTTTTCCCACAGAGAAGCTGCTGATCCAGAATGTCTGACAACCCAATGAGGAGATTGTCTGATTTTTTTTTGAGGCATGTTGCAATAATGAGGGAGTTGGACAGCTGGCATCAGGAAGAGGAAATAATGATTCATGAAATTCCCAGGTCAATGTCAGGATCACTGAACTAAGTGCTCAACTGCACTTTTTCTGCCATAATAAATTGCCATTTCTCTTAAAATTTAAAAGTTTCATTTTTATATACCTTATATCTCCTCTGGACTTTAGTCCTTTTTATTTGAATGGTCCTCTTGGCTTTAATCTTGAAAGAGGAATTCCTCAAATTCCTTTCTTCGATACAGTTGGTGTCCTTCAATGTGAACTTCCATACAATTCGTAAAAGACTAGTGCTTCTTGAGAAAAAAACTGAGGGAGGTGCATCATGCATGCATCACTCTCTCTCTCATGTAATCTTTGGCTGTTTTTGTTGTTGTTGTTTCTGTCTATTGGTGATTGTTGATTTTCATATGAAATTTGCAAGCAGAGAGAAGCAGTGGAAGCACTAATTCAAGAACTCCCCAAGTTCAGACTAAAAGCTGTCCCAACTGATTGCTGTGAATGTCCCATCTGTCTTGAGGAGTTTCGTGTGGGGAATGAGGTGAGATGCTGCTACCTTCTTTCTATACACTGGTAACTGTTATATTGTGGTACTGATATTTTTCCTATTCCGAAAAGGATGAGAAAGTACTGTCCATTTTGTTAGCCATCTGTTAGCAGTAAGTGATGGAATCCTACTCGGTTTCAGTTTGTTGGGACCTATACAAACATAGGTAAGTGCCATCAATCAGTTTGTAGGTCCTATTATTTCAGCCTAATGCTTGCACAATGTTGCAAAGATTGTTCTTGGGATAGTCTTGGGAAAATGTCAGGATATTTTCGGGGAGCGGATATTTTTAAGTTGTTGATTTTCTCTGGATATTGTATGAGTCATGGAAAATAAATTAATTAAAAAGAAAAGAAAAGTAAGCAGTGTTATATATATATATATTCAACCATTTATTCTGATATTTTTTCTGTTTTATCATATATATATTTTTGCAAAATTATAAATTTTTTTGATGTTTTGAAATATCTAGATGCTAACTGGAAATGAACGTTTTATGATAATATAGTGATAACGTCGTTGGTATTGGGGTGCACAACACAGGCATTAGAAACGCAGATATATATATATATATATATATTTATATAGGGAGATGCTCCTATGAGAGAGAGGGTGGGGGCCCTCACATTTAAGTTGTTGGCATTGGATATTGACGTGAGGGCCCCCACTCTCTCTCATGATAAGGTGAGAGATGCTCTCATAGGAGCATCTCCCAGATAACAATATTAGAAACGCATATTGTGTAGACGAAAGCCTGCAGCATGGGTGGAAGGTGGTTACTGGTGCACCCACAGGGTTTAGGGTTCTCCTGTTACCTATTAAAAAAAAAGCAGACATTGTGGACTTTGGGGTATATGATATTCTGATGTTACCCTAATTGTTTAAGCAACTCATTTCAGTTGTTGATAATGCTAGCCAAAATCCATGTATTAGGATTATGAGACCCGTAGGGTGTTTATATATATTTTTTTCCCGGATTTGATTGATTGCCTTTCCTCTCCCTCTCTCGGTCACTGCACCAAACAAAATTATAGATTCCACGATCTGCAGAATCCACATCCACGACACCCGTGGAAAATATATGATGTGGATTCTTTAAGCTGTAAAATCCTCACTCATTTGGATTTTTTTCGAAATGTGCCCTCAAGCCCTGTTGTGAACAGATCTGAACATTACAGGCAATGAACAACTCTCTCTATGGTAGTAAGCCAAGTTTTTCCAGAGATTTCAAAGGCGTCCATTGATCAAACAGTTTAAAAAAATATCAGATCAGTACAATATCTTTGCAGTCACTTATCCAAAGTGGTGCATAAATGGCAGTCTGAATCTATGGCCATATGCCCTGATTTTGGAATGTAGTGTGTTGGACATCATGAGTCAATGGGCTTGTTGTTTAGGCCGCAACCATAGATTCCGCATGAATGTGCCGTGCTGGCATGTGGGCTTGTCAAACCTCGGTGGAGCAGAAGTTAACTTTGAACCTTGTTGGGTTATTCCAGGTTCGTGGCCTCCCTTGTGCTCACAATTTCCATGTGGAGTGCATTGACGAGTGGCTTCGTCTGAACGTCAAGTGCCCGAGGTGCCGTTGCTCTGTCTTCCCAAACCTCGACCTAAGTGCCCTGTCAAATCTCCGGGCAGATTCTGGTCGAGCTTCTGCAAGTGTTGTCACGGCCACCCGCTATGTGCATGCGCAGCCTCCTGGGCAGAGCAATCTATTGAGATTGCAAGGTCTGCTTCGCACGATTCGCACCGAGAACACTGTTCCTGTCAATGATGAAGCAGGCTTGGAGGCAGCAGAAAATGGACGGGCAGCAGCAATTCAAAGCTCAGCGAGCAACTCACGACCAGTGACTGCAGATGGGGGTGTTGATACATCTTTACAGTCTCATCATTAACTGTGCACCTAACGAACTGCACAGAGTTTGCTTGTTTCTACAATGATGACGCAGGCTTGGAGGCAGAAGAAAATGGACCAGCAACAAGGATTCGGGGTTCATCAAGCACCCAGTTTTGGCAGATACGGTTTTTGATTAGGTCTTAACTGGTTTCTTCATCAACTGCTGTTTCCATGGTATAGATGGATATTTCCCCTTTGTGCTCTTTGTAAATGCATTAGCCTAAAGGGATGTAAGTGTGTTCATCATTCAAGTCCTCTGTGTTAAAGAAAAGTCTCTTTTCAACGCATTGCGCATTCTCTCTTACAGGCATTCACATTGATGGGTGGTGGTATTTGTATAATCAGAATGGCCTTGTATTTGAGTGCACGCAGTGGTTTGGGTGGGGGTGGGTGGTTGTGTTGAGATTTTATGCCTCGCCTTGGCAGTGGCCACAAAAGAAGAAAGCCTTTTCTCTCAGGATTGTAAAAAATGGAAGGCCCACACCTGGCACTGGCTACTGGTCAGGCCGGGTTGACCACAGTTTGTGTGAAAGTATCTACATCCCGAGTCTCAATCTTCTAGAATTGGTTTGGAAATGCAAACCCGAACCCTGAATTAATTGGTTCAGTTCAGCTTGGGTTGATGGGTTCGTTAGGAATTGCTGTCCCTCTACCTGCTGCATATGCAATGCTTGATGGACCATGTGCTGGGCCTCTTCTGTTAACTTTATGGTTAATTTGATAGGCCAATGATGAATGGGATATGCTTGATGGGCCATTTGCTGGGCCTCTTCTGTTAACTTTATGGTTAATTTGATAGGCCAATGATGAATGGGTATCCTCATAAAATGGTCCTCCTAAACCCTTAACTGGGAGTGAATTTTGGATTGTGCGCTGTAACCGAAGCCTATTTTCTGACCCCGAGTGCTATATAGGTTAGGTCTGTCTTGACATGCAGAGGAAATAAAAGTGTCAAAGAAATCGGTTGATAAAAGAGATTTAGGGGATACAACAGAACTCTTGATAAAAGTAAGAAGGGTTGTAGGGATTTTTGAGACTGGTTATGGGCCCACCTAATATTATATAATTAGCGCTTCAGAGCCTGTGTCCAACAAGTGTTTAATTTATAGTCGGAAAATCCCATATACCTTTATCCCTTCGCATTCATGGGGCATGGATATTGGATGGAGAGAGATGTTACTTGAAAGTAAATTTAAACATAAATAGGAACAATAAATTGATTGTCAAATGCAATTGGGAGGCATGCTTATTTTAAAGAGGTAAATTTATTAAAAAAAAATCTTACATGTAAATCTAGATCAACCATCAATATCAAAACATTCCAAATTTGAAAGAAAGATTTGAATTTCAGATTTTGAGCCTAATTATGGAAAGTTGCAAGGAAAATCGCCTTCCAAGAATTTCATAAGTTGAAATATCATGCAAATCAAGAACGGCTTTAAAAAACAAAAAATCCAGCCATGAAGTATCACACGTCCAAGTTGGGATGTTTCAAAGGTTGCAGATATCTAGTGGGATCCTCATGTGTTCCACCATGATCGAAGAGAATATCCGAGTTTCTCCTTATCCAAATTCAATTAAATAGAGAGGTGCAAACAAAGAAACCTTGTCACATGCAATTGACTCTTTTGTATATACAAAACAGAGAACTCTTTCATCTGCAACCAATTTTCTCTCTCACCTTATCCTTAGCCCTTAGGTACGTATAGCTTATGGAGACCCTCAACCTCAAGCCCCATGTTGCAATTCTGGCAAGCCCAGGCATGGGACATCTCATCCCTCTGCTCGAGCTCGCAAAGCGCCTTATCTCTCTCCATGGCTTCTCTGTTCTTTTCTTTGTCCAAACAACTTATTCTTCCGTCGCCCAATCACAACTCCTTTTCTCCCTTCCTGACTCTCCAGGCCTCAACATTGTTGAGCTCCCTCCCGCCGATGTCTCTGACATACCTTCTCATGCTGATGCTGACACTCGCATTGGACTTGTCATGAGAAGATCCATGCCAGCCCTTGAAACCTCTCTCTCTAACTATGGCTCTGCCGGTCCTGTTACTGCTTTAATCGTTGACATGTTTGGCACTGATGCATTCGATATCGCTCTTAAATTTGGGCTCCCCAAGTACCTCTTCTGCACTTCGAGCGCTGCGTTTTTAGCTTACTTGCTTTACCTCCCAAGTCTCCATCAGCAGACTGAAGGTGAGTTTTGTGATCTTGGAGGGCCAATTATGATCCCTGGTTGCGCCCCCATTCAAATTAAGGACCTCAACGATGCGGTTAAGGACCGAAAAAGCGAAGGCTATCGATGGTTCTTGCACCATGTCTGTCGTTACAAAGAGGCAGATGGAATCCTAGTGAACACTTGGGAAGAATTGGATTGGAAGTCACTAAGAGCTTTGAGAGAAGAAGATGCCTTCAAGCAGATACCAACACCGCCGGTCTACCCCATTGGGCCATTGATCAAGGAAGTTCAAACATCACTTAGAGGAGTAGAGTGCTTGCTGTGGCTCGAGAAACAGCCACCGGAGTCGGTGCTCTTTGTGTCATTTGGGAGCGGTGGGAGCTTATCATCTGCGCAAGTGAAGGAGCTGGCATGGGGGCTAGAGCAGAGCCAACAGCGGTTCTTGTGGGTCGTTCGCCGTCCCAATGACTTTACACCATCTGCAAGTTTTTTCAGCTCTGGCGGCAATGAAGACGAAGGCAACCTGGCTGAATATCTGCCAGTGGGCTTCCTAGATCGCACCCTGGGCGTTGGTCTGGTGGTTCCTTGCTGGGCTCCTCAAGTGGAAATACTAGCCCATAGTTCGACCGGCGGGTTCCTCACACACTGTGGTTGGAACTCAACACTTGAGAGCCTTGTTCATTGTGTGCCAATGATCGCATGGCCCCTTTATGCTGAACAAAGGATGAATGCCCCAATGTTGGTGGACTTGAGGGTGGCCGTCCGGCCGATATTAGGGGCTGGGGACGGAGTTGTGGGTCGAAAAGAGATAGAGAGGGTGGCGAGGCTCGTCATGGAGGGCGCCGAGGGGAATGAGATGAAGGCGAAAACCAGGCAGCTCAGAGATTCTGCCATTAGAACTTCAACTGTAGGCGGGAGCGGCTACAATTTGCTATGTCAGGTGGCCAGTGAATGGAAAAATGGCACTTGATCGCAGCTCACATGTTAAAGGAAAGTGAGTCTTTTACTGTCCCTCTAGGATCTCTTGTTAATAAAGAAAGTGAAAAAGGATGTGTTAAGATGCTTAGATGGGGGAGTGCTTTAATTTAAGTGAAGAAGTAGAGCTTTCAAGTCAAGAAGGGTCCAATAAATTGAAAATGCTTTAATAGTGATGATTATGTATTTGATTGATGTCTAATGTTGAATGATTGATAGGCTTGTTATGTTATTCCAGTCCTAATAATTGTTAAAGCCTGTAGTTTGTAATCTCTTTGTGCAAATATTTTTATGATTTCTTTTTTCTCAGACAACTGGTAATGCTTAAATTATTACATATTATCCAAAAACTGATGCTCTTGTACCTAACTCTAGAAACACCCAACCCCAAGAAGTTAAAACTCTTGATCCTCATCACAATTGTCTCAAGTGATGGTGGAAACTCAGTGGAAACCCCACTAGAAAAAAGCACACTAAAGAACAAAAATCTAAAGAGAAGCCATTGAAAGGGTGGGGCCAGAAACAATTATTAAAGTAGCAGCTCAAATGGATGAAGCATGACAATGTCATATTCTCCACAGAAAGAAACACCAAAATGACCCAGACAACAGCAAAGCACATCATAAAACTCCCCTCAGTCAAAAACTATATCATTGGTGAGAGAATTCATCAAGTCAATAATAAGAAGTTTAATTATTTCAGCAGTAAGGTATTGTTGGGGAAAATTACAAAAAAAAAAAAAAAAAGTTTAACTGAAAATGTAATTTGAGGAAATTATAGGACTAGGTACAACTTGACCCAGGGATGACAATGGGTTGGGCTTGATACAGGTCAGGACTCAGAATAAACTTGAATCTGTTCCAGCTGATGTGTCCTTACCCATACCAACCCACTAGAATACCTGTAAACTAAATGGGCAGGGCAGGACAGGATAGCAGAACCCAAACTCAATCCGAACCCGAAAAAATGTGCCCAATAGGAGTGGGTTGGGCCGGGTCACTTCCCTAAAAGCTCATTGGATGGAATGGGTTTATAATAAATTAAGTATTCCCTTGATTATCACAACAATATGTGGCTATGTTACTGCCTTGATTTGATTATCATCAGTGTGCCTTGAACAATTCAATTTGCCTGGCCTTGACAAGACAGTATGATCGTCGAATCAAATTGAAATTTCAGAGGTATATTTATCTAACTAATGATGATGATTTATCTAATTGATGCAACTTTCCTTCCAACCATTCACCTACAACTAATGGGATCATTTCTCCCACCAGTGGTTTTGATATCATGGTAAAATTTGCCTGGCCTTGACAAGACATAATGATCGTCGAATCAAATTGAAATTTCAGAGGTATACTTATCTAAGTGTAAGTGCAAGAAACCTCACCTCCACTTAGGTGGATAATGAACCTCTTTTGAGGAAGAGTACATACCGGAGAACCTGTAAGGGGGAGAGAAGAGAAGGTCAGAGGACCCTGGCTGTGGGCAGTGCATGGCTCTCCGATGCTTAAGTTAGTGCAGGAACTGAACTCAGGTTGGAAAAGAAGAAGAGAGGCAGAGTGCCTGTATGTTCCCTTTCTTACCGGTCATGGAGCTTGCTCCTTATATTTGTAGTGGGGAGAGTTGACTCTTGGTGATGGGAAGTCCCATCAGTGGTATGGGTGGTTCTGACGCTGGTGGCTTGACATAGACACAACCACAGCTCTCTGCCCAATGCCCACTGTCATTACTCAACACGTTCTGTAACGTGGTTGAGTTTCCATAGAGGTATGGCGGGCTGTACTTACTTTAATGAGCATTCTGACACTCTTGCCGAGATGGAGCTTCTAGTCAGTCACTGCTGCCGAGGTGATCTCTTCTCGGTAAGCATCCTGGCGCTACTGCCGAGGTGGAACACCTGGCCGAGATGGGATCCAAGGCCGACGTGAAGTCTCTGGCATTGCTGCCGAAGTGACGTACTTGCCAAGGTGAAGTGCCTATGAGTACTATGAGTTGCCTGGCTGGTACTGCTCCAAGCACTTACCGAGATCGGGACCTCCAAGCACTTACCCAGATCGGGACCTCTAAGCTACCGAGATGGGACACGTACCGAGACCCAACTATAGCAGCCGAAGGGGAGTGTGAAGATATATCCCCCACACACTAACTAATGATGATGATTTATCTAATTGATGCAAGTTTCCTTCCAACCGTTCACCTACAACTAATGGGATCATTTCTCCCACCAGTGGTTTTGATATCATTGTAAAATTTGCCTGGCCTTGACAAGACAGTATGATCGTCGAATCAAATTGAAATTTCAGTGGTATACTTATCTAACTAATGATGATGATTTATCTAATTGATGCAAGTTTCCTTCCAACCGTTCACCTACAACTGATGGGATCATTTCTCCCACCAGTGGTTTTGATATCACGGTAACTATGTGGCGCAAATGGAACATGATGGTAAGTATATAGTTATTGGTGAAATTTATTTGTTATATCCCACCGTATAAATAAGGGTTCGGTGAATTCTCACGATAAATATTACTTTTTGCCATGGTAGATGAGGTCGGATTTTACCATACTAAAGTTGGACTGATATCAGGTTGATCACGTGTAAACACCGAAATGACATACACGAGGATTTGTATTTCATTGGTGGGCTGAAATGGATTTACAGGGCTTTAGACAATCCGAAATCAAACAACCCCGGAGGCTTCTCGTCCACAAGCCCATACACGTGTCAGCTCCAAAGGCCATGTGTTCGATGCTGACCAACTACTCTTCCATACAAACACACACAATAACGGCATCTCTTCTAGATTGAAGTGAGAAGATAAGAAAAAGCCGTGAGTCATGGAAGCTGTGCTCTCAACACAATTTACCAACCCCCACCTTTCATCATTATCTTCTTCTTCTTCCTCTATTAAACCCACTCTTCTCTCATTCACAACCAGATTGCCAGAAACAAGTTGTAGAAGAAGAACACTAGACGGTTGGAGAAGAAAAACCCAACCCAGATTCCCTCTTCCCTCCCTCAGAATCTCTGCAAATTCTCAAACTGCCCCTTCTTCTACAGCAACTGCCACCAGTTCTTCAATCCCATCTATAATGAAGGGGTGGGTGTATGGAGATTATGGGAGTGTAGAGGTTTTGAAATTGGAGGAGAATGTGTCTGTCCCAGAAGTGAAAGAAGACCAGGTTCTTGTCAAGGTTGCCGCTGCGGCGCTTAATCCTGTGGATTTCAAGAGGAGGCTGGGGAAATTTAAAGCTACTGATTCTCCTCTCCCTGTAAGTACTGTTTTCTTCTTTCTTTCCTTTTTGGTTTTCTTTGGTGGATTGTTCTTTGTTTCATGTTGGCATAAATTTGGGGGTTTGAGGTGCTTTTTTGCTTTTTTATTTGTGTGTGTGTGAGTTCAAGTTGGGTGTGGGTGTGAGAGGGTGGGGGGTGTGGTGATAGAAGTTGGTTGTGGGTTAGAGGTCCATTTATCAGTCGTTGCTAGTGTGGTTTACTAGGCCTGACCCAGTCTGTATTTGAGCTGAGCCAGATTGCTTGTGCACCAGGAGGAGAGAGGGAGGAGAGAGGGAGAGAGAGAGGCCGGGGGTGGGGGGGGTGGGGGTTAGTGGTGGTGTGGGTTGCAGAAGTTGGCTGTGGGTTAGAGGTTCATTTATCAGTCATTGCTAGTGTGGTTTACTAGGCCTGACCAGTCTGTATTTGGGCTGAGCCAGATTGCTTGTGCACCAGGCTGGACTTGGTGAACCTGCAGATGTTGTTCAAACGGATGTTAGTATATACACACTGATTAATAATAAGATACCACATGAGAGATGATATTCTCATTGACTATTAAACGAGTGGGCCTGATGAGCCCACTGATAGGCCTGGTCGGCCCACTGATAGGCCTGGGTCATGTAGGCCTGATGATGAGCTGAAGTCATGTGAGCCTCTTCTACACATACCACTTCCCTCTTCCAAATTTTTTCCACAGTTGCATTAAGTGTTGCTGTATCAAGTGAAATAGAGTTTATTTTCCTCTTAATGAATGAAGGTTTTGTGTAGACTGTTCCAGGCTATGATGTTGCTGGAGTGGTGGTTAAAGTGGGAAGCCAAGTGAAGAGCCTAAAGGAAGGTGATGAAGTATATGGTGACATCAGTGAGAAAGCTTTGGATGGCCCTAAGCAGTATGGTTCATTGGCTGAGTACACTGCTGTTGAGGAGAAACTGTTGGCTCTAAAACCCAAGAATTTGGATTTCATACAGGCTGCTGGCCTTCCTCTTGCCATTGAGACTGCTCATGAAGGTCTGGAAAGAGCAGGACTTTCTCCTGGCAAATCTGTTCTTGTATTGGGTGGGGCTGGTGGAGTTGGATCCCTGGTGGTTCAGGTAATTCTCTCTTTTTCCTTCCATTAGTAGACTACCAGATTAAGGGTGTGTTTGGATACCAATAAAAGGAAAAAGGAAAAAAGGTTGTGTTTGAATGCACCTCAAATTTCAAATGAACATCTTATATTAGCTAAAGTTATCCATTCTGCTCTGCATTTTGGGCAAAAGATTTTGGAAATCACACACGGTAGGATTTAAGTTGTATCGAATGTTTGAGGTAAGCAACTTATTTAAACATTGTTTTGTAGACAATAATCTATTATATCATGTATTGTATCCCTTTTTGAAATCAATTCAAAATACTTATTACTTAATTATTGTTTTCATAAATACTTTCTTACTTGATTTACTTGGAATAAGATGTTGAGAAATTCTCAAAAACTTCCCATTTAAAAAACGCCCCATTTTGCTTCTCTATTTTTTAGGGCGTGGAGCCCACCTCGAGCTAATCCAAGCTATTCACACACACTACCTCTCCATGAATCGGCGTGCACACACACATATGAGGCCTTATTAGGCAAGGAAAAAAAAAAAACTCAGACTCGGGACCCGACTTGGTCGAGGCTGAACCATACTCTTCCTTGTACTGGATTAGGCAATGGATGCACATTCTATATTTTGGGATTTATCGAGTTAGACTCCTTGTACTGGTATTAGATTTAGATACATGAACCATACTCTTCCTTGTGTCGGCACCAGTCATTTCATTCATGACTTAAATAGTAATGGTGCACTATGATTGTACTCTGACAAAATTGATCAGATATTTGGAAGAACATTCCAATCCAATGTAAATTTGTGTTGTGCAACAATTGGAAGCACATTAGATGGTTACTCTTTGCAAATCTCCAACTAATATCAGTATTAGCTAATGTTGATTGTCAGTGCTGATATCAGATGAAGAAAGGGCATAATGTTTCCAAGTTACCTGGATGACATAGGATAACCATTTGAGGCTTACATCATGAGCCTCACCTTGGGCCTAGGCATCCCAAAACTGCCTTGTGGATTAAATGTGAGGCATGACTTGAATTTGGGTATGCATCTCACCATATGAGACACATTTGATCTGTATTCCCCAGATAGAGCGTGTGGTTCAATCACTCTCCTAATGAGGAGTGCACACCCCATTAGCATATCTTTCTCTTTTGGATAAAAAAGGGTGAAAGAATTTGTAATTTATCTACTTACAAGTTCTTTATTTTAATTTAAGATTGTTGTAATTGGGGTAACTGAAGTCAACCCTAGTTAACTTTGTAAAAGGCTTAAAACTACCAAATCTAGTAGCAGAATTTATATAATTATTTACTTATACTCACTAGAAAAAAATGTGTGCTAGTGAGGCTTACACTTCAAGCAAGGAGGCTTGCGGATCATGCTTTGGGAACTGGTATCCCTTGCCTCGAGCCTCAATGTTTTATAATATTGGTTGTTAGATCCAAAAACACCTTCATATTACATTTGGATTGATTGCTCATAATTCTCTTCTTTTTGTTGTAAATACGTTTCCTGTTTCGAGTATTGTATTCTTTTAAATATTCATTGACCATTCACAATGAAATCACCACACAATATTTGGCAAGTTACTGTCCTTAAATTTTCACATGTGCAACATCTCATTCATCCATTATGTATATCCCACAGTAGATCAACCCACTTAGAAATCAGGCCACTGCACTCATGATGCAGGCCTTGGCAGAGATTGAAAGCAGACATCCAATTTTACATGATGAATAGTTCGGCCTGTTTGCCTTTCTCATCAAATTTCTTTGGACAATTCTCAGATTGAGCCTTTTTAAAGTATGCTCTTAGGATTTAGTCTAAAAGTAACCACCTTGTGGACAGCTAGCAAAGCAAGTTTTTGGTGCATCCAGAGTAGCAGCTACTGCCAGTACTGGAAAGTTAGAGTTGTTGAAGAGCTTGGGAGTTGATTTGGCCATTGACTACACCAAGGAGAACTTTGAAGAACTGGCAGAGAAATTTGATGTAGTTTATGATGCTGTCGGTAAGATTCACCATCCTAAACTACTCGCCCACTAAAATCTGATCAATGCACCTAAGACACAAGAAAATTAAGGTTGTTTAGAATGCATAAAGGTGATCATTTCAAATTAATTTAAGAAGTTTTCGGTGTGATTGAATATTCTCCGAATGGCAATTGTTCTATTTTCATTTATTGGCAGGATACTCTTTCCAATTTAGTACTTCTCTGCCCCAACGACAGATGATTAGTAATGTTGCTGGTTTGGTTCCAGAAAAGCAGAATAACCACTATTTCTCCTGTGTAGCTTCAAATCTAAATGGCACCCCAGTGCATAGCAAAGTGGAAAGCCATCTGTTCTGTCACAATTTTTGAGCTGAATGGGTCCTTAGTGACTGTACAATTCTGGTTACATGTGGCCATTTAAGATAGCTGAAATGTCAAACAGGCCAAGTTAAAACACACAACCATCCTGCATTGTGCATGATCTTTTAGGCCATTCCCCATCCTTAATCCATGGGCCTTTATAGCAAGGAACTGCCTGTTTATTTGGTCCTAGACAGAGGCCAAGATGACAGTCCAGCATGCGAGCCTAGACAGCTCTTGCTGTTTAGCTCTTTGATTTTCCACTCTTAACTAAATGAAAACAAACATGCAGGTCAGTGCGATAAGGCGGTAAAAGCGGTGAAGGAAGGTGGCAGTGTAGTGGTGCTAACAGGTGCTGTCACTCCCCCAGGATTCAGATTTGTGGTTACTTCAAATGGGGAAGTGTTGGAAAAACTGAACCCCTATTTGGAAAGTGGGAAGGTGAAGCCTGTAGTCGACCCGAAAGGCCCATTTCCATTTTCGCAGCTGGTGCAGGCGTTTTCTTACTTGGAAGCAGGACATGCTACAGGTAAGGTGGTCATACATCCAATTCCATGAATCTATGAGGCACTCTTCTTTAGTGCAGTATCCTTGTCTGATGAGGCTAGTGTATTAGACATCTCAATAATATTAAGAACCTCTTTGTTACTGTTTTCATGTATAAATTACAAAATGACAATGGATAAGCCATAAATTAATGGGTTATTATGTAGTGACATATCCTTGTCATGGTTGCCTACAGCAATATTTATATAGACCATAGTGATCTAGATTGAGGGTCAGTTCTCTATGGACAGCAATACCGGCCAATCAAACATGATTTGCTAATTGCCATCCAGCAATTCAGGTAAACCCAATTGGCCTCAGGTTGTATTTTCCAACTTGCTTAGTGATTTGCTGGAGATGGTCCGGACCTTGGATTCAAAAATCATTTTTTGGCAAGTGCATATGGGTCATTTTTTGGCAAACCAATGAGGGTATTGTATCCCCCTTCTGTATCCTCAATATGGCTAATGAGTGTCAGCTCTACTATGGCTCTATTGATCTCTTTCACTTTTTTTTTTTTTTTGTAAGATGAGTGAAAGAATCCACCCAAGATGAAGAAAACTCACTTGAATTCAAGACGATAGAGCTCTAATCTCATTCAAGTAGAACGGAGATTTTGAAGGAAATATGGCTAGATTATGGCATATTTGTATGATTGATGTGTTTAAATAGGTTGGCTACTGATTCCCGGGCATGATTATTACACTAATCAGGCGTATTTATTGCTGGTAATCCAGCTCTGGTCGAACACACGTATCAACTGTCTTGGTCCATGGACAAATTTACCTTTGGCTCATCGGTTGATATGTATTCATTTTCAAGGAAACTGATGCATACTAGTCAGAATTACAGGTAAGTAGTTACACTTACAGCTGACTGGAATTAGAATTACAAATCAAAATGGCTATAATTTTATGGTGTGGCCAACATACTCCAAAGGTCTGACTCCAGAAAATTTCAACGCTGAAGGGCCAATATTGAAGTAATGGGCAGGGGCTCACAAAGACTTTTAGGTTTGTTGGCCTGTATGTATATGTGCCTGATAATTGAAGGATTGCCTTTTAACCAGGTTTGGCATGGTCCAGCTTTTTCCATGTGCAACTTTACTAGTGTAGTGTAGTGCCATGCACGGAAAAGTTACATCTCTCACCAGGGCTGCTGGACCCAAATGAGTCACTAAAAAGGACCCCCTACTTGACATGAATCCAGATTACAAGACCAATAGTAGTAGCCTCATTTAACAAACGCCCAAACCTAGAATAAAGGGACAGCCCAGTTTTTGGGGGTCATGTTCTCATCCAGCTGTTCATAACTTGATCTCTTGGTCTTCTTCCCTACGTGTACAAGCGGTCATCTTTTTTATGTGGGTTGGATCGATTCCGGCATTAGTTGAGTCTCTCAAGGGTCCAACCACCTTAGCCGATAACAAAAACTGAAAAAATAAATGCCCAAGCCGAAACCTAGACTTGAACAATGGATCTGTGAGCAAAACTGGATGTTTATAGATTGCTATTATTGTAAATAGTCTGCGGGGTGGGCTGGCTGAGTGGTTTGAAAGTATCCTTTAACCTTCCTGTTAAACAGGTCAGGTCAGTGTACTTGCAAACCTATTAAAAAGGGTCAGGTTAAGTTCGATCCCCATATCTAAATAAACCCATCTAAACTGTTTGGTGCTTAGAATAGTTTATTTTATTTGGAATCAGCCAGCTTGTACATGTTAGGCTGTTCTGGCCTGCAAGTAAATTCAAATATAACTTCAATATTTGAAAGGATAGGACTTGGAATTGGGCCTGTGGTGATCATGCTAAATCGGTTGACCTGCATTGATCCTAGTTTAGTTTGAATTTTTTTGGTGTCCGCTAAACCCACACAAATGTAAGCGCAAACTGGTCCAGCTGGATTGACTTGGATTCGGTGCGAGTTGGGGTTAGCAATCGAATTTAAATTGGGCTACAACCCTTAAACGCACTTGATCAACTTAGTTTTTATCTGACCTGACCTGCAGCCTGTCCCAATCAAGGGGCCCAAAAGACAGTCCGAATCCACAAGCTCAGGTGGATCCGACCATTCCTGTCCCCGCAACAAGCAACCAAATACTACAAGCAAAGAATCCAGTTCTCTCCAACCAACTTTCCCTCGTTCCCTCTCCTCCTTTCTCACTTTACTTCCCATTACCTTCTCTTTACTTTACTCCTCTCCGCTCCTTCCCAAAACAAACCCACACCCTTCTAACCCAATGCCTCCTCCTCCTCCTCTTCATCTTCATCTTCCTCTATCCTCCCTCTCCCTCTCCCTCATCCTCAAGCTCGCCGCCACCTCCATCACCGGCATAACGGCCCTCGTAGCATGGCGCAACATGCTCCGAAACGACACGCTACAGACCCAGTTCCACCACATCAGAACCTCCCTTCGATTCCTCCGCCGCTCCCCAACCATCTACCTCCTTGGCTTCAAGGGCCGCGGCAAGAGCGCTTTCCTCAACACCGCCTGCCGGGTCCTTGGAGAAGAAGATGGCCCACTAGTCTTCCGATCAGAGACAGCCCCACTGGGACCCACCAGAACGACGGTCCAGAAGAGCGCCGTCCACTTGTCCGCCGGCAATGAGGACGGCGAGAGCTGCGTTGTCACCTTTGTTGATACGCCGGGCCTACCGTTGAGGTTCCTCAGGCGGGGCGACGTGGAGGAGGCGCTCAGACCCGTCCCCGAAGCCGGAGTGCCGGCGCCGGACTGCGTGGTGGTGGTGCTGCGTTGCTCGGACGTGCTGCAGCGGGCGGCGGACATGAGGCTGGCGGAGATCGTGGAAGTCGTTCGCGAGCGAGGTAGGGGTGGTCGTCGTCGTTGACCAGGTTCTTCGGTAGCCCGCCGGACCTCCCCAAAATGTAGCTCGCGAGTCCTCGGTGGGTCCCACCAAGGTGGTAGCTTCTTGTGCTTCTGCGCCTTGGAAATTGGGTGGGACCCACGTAGGCCTTTTTTGTCCCTTAAATACGACTGCTGCAAATATCTAGTGGGCCATCTTGGATGGGGCTCACCAAATGAAAGGAAGTGATTGTTCCATTTCTAGTGGGATTCAAGCTTGTTACAATTTTGGGAGGTCCCACAACTTTTCTTTTGTGTTTGGTCCAATGACTAGATTCGCCACATCACTTGCATACTACTTCATTTTGTTGTTTGAATGGCTTCACTAATTATATATGTCATTGATCAACTATGGAAATAATTACCATCTAAGGCTTATCCACCGTTAGATCGATATTTTACATTATGTTTGTCATTCTACCCAGTTGATCAATGATTTGGTTTTTTTTTTTTTTTTTTTATTAATGCCATTGGATGAATGATTTTGTGGTATCTCTACCTTTTTTTTTCTCTCCAAGGTTTGCATAGTTCAATTGTTGATCAATGATATTGAGACTTCTTAAAATTTTTTTTTTTTTATCTTCAAATTGATGTAAGTAATCTCTAACTTTTAAGCACTTCCATGTGGTACATTAGTTCTAAACATGACACATGCATGGTATTTTAAAAATTGGACACATGTTGTAGGGCTCTCATTGGAAACAAGAGCATTAGAAGAGACAGATGACAAACTCATCACATTTATTTGAAGCACTTCTTAAAACTCAACAAATACAGAGGCTATATATTGCAAATGCATGACCCAATCCATTTCATCACAAGGGAAAGGTCAAAGTAAAAAAGCAGAAAGAGTAAAAGATGCACTGACCAATTATAATATTGTGATAAAAAAAACTTCCCAAGATAGAGAAGAAAGGACAATAATAGTTTGAGAATCTTGGAGTGACTGACCAAATCCATCATACTAGTACTAGAACTAGGTTTACAAACCTTGTATCTCATGCCCAACAGAAACAAACTTAAGCTTTCCATCTCATGTGTGCAGTTAACTCTTTCTTTATAATAACACATCATGCTCACCATTTGGTGTGATTACGTTGGTACTCTATTTAGGGTGATGAATCCAAACTTTTCATACTCGTACCAAACACCAAGTGAATTACCACCGCTGATAAGTTGGCTGATTTGTTCACTGTGGGCTCATCTTGATCAAGGTTCCACTTCCTCCCTGCAAGCTGACTTATCTCTTACCCTCAACTAGTTGATGGGCAAAACAGCACATCACCAGCTCACCATTCAAGTTTCACTGAATCTCAGTATGTTATCAAATCATAGAAAATTGGTCAGCCCACCATCAAAGATTGACTGCATCTCAAGATCGCTTGAAATCATAGAAGATTGCCATCTATTTTAAGAAAGCTTACACCTGTATCATCTTTTTGTAAATATAAAAACACACACACACATATATATATATATATATATATATGCATTTTTAAGTGAGTACGTGCTCATATAGCCTTTATGAGTACAACCAATAAGTTAAGTGCAAAGAAGATACATTTGAAAGATTGGAGATTAGCCCATTTTAGACTCGATGATATCATCTAGGGAGGGACTCACACTTCCTATGGCTGGCTTATATTTACACATATATCATTGGCCGTCCTCATAAAAGCTAAATGAGCACGTGCTCACCTGAAAATTCCTCTATCTTACACAACACGCGACACACACTCTATCTCACCAATTCATTAGGTGGGTATGATATAAATATATAATTTCTTTTCATTCAAGAAAACAAAACCTAGACCACCCTCTCTCTCTCTCTCTCTCTTACACACACACACTCACAAATAAGTTGAAATATCCTTTGGTCTTTTGATGCTCATCAAACTTTCTTTATAATCCCATTAGAAAAGAAAAAGAAGAAAAAAATGAATCTGTTTCACACACACATACGTACACATTTTTTATATTTTAGATTTAGGGTATTTAAGCATTAAATCAGCCCTTAATTTCATTAAAATTTTTCACAGGTTTGCATTTTATATTGCTGTTAACACATAAGAAGTCATTGAGGAGCATGAAGCAAATGGGAGAGATTAGGAAGGAGGTGGCCACAAGGGCTAGGACAGATTGCATATATTTCATAGAAAATTATACAGTGGGGTCCCCAATGGATGATCGCAATGTGATCGCTGTCCGAAACAATTTCGACACACATAATGTAACACTGGCTGTAATTAGGCAGTGTATCGAATTCGCCATCATACATCGAAGTTGCAGGCCTCAGGCGACAAGCTAGGGAGACCTTGTAGTATTTCTGTGTATTTTTATTAAATGTTCAGTCACACTTTAATGTGTTTTCTCATAAATTGGGAAAAAAAAAAAAAAAAAAATTGTGGGTGGAAATCAGAGTTCATGTATTTTATTAGAACTCTCTTCTTCTGTTTCAATTGATTGCTTAAGGGAATTACAAATTTGTATAAGACAGGAAATCTTTGAACTGACCATATATAGTTGTTTATCTGGTGGGTCAGTGTGTTGGTCCATTGTAAATCAATATTGACAGTGATCAATTCTAACCAGTAACCACCCAATTTGTATCTTATATTCTTTTACAATTAGTGAACCTTACATTTTCAGTAGTAGATAATCACATCATTATCTTTGAATTTCTAACATCACAAATTTCAGTTAGAAATTCTGCTCGATAAACAAGCCAAAGTATGGAAGAATCAGATACTTACATGGCTTCATCTACTTCAACCATAATCTGAAGCTAATGGCCACTCCCTGCCCCTGCCACAAGTCTTTCTTGTGAAGACTTATTCTCTGGTTAATTCTGGGTTTATTACATTTTTTTCATAATGTCTCAAATTTCTTCAAAAAAAAAAAAAAAAAAAAAAGAAAAAAAAATTCTAATGTACAATAAAGATAACTATATATAAATGGAAATGCATAACAATTCAAGTTTTAGGTCAGTGTCACAATAATTGTTGGCAACATTTTGCAAATGTTTTAATAATTATGAGTTTTATATTGCTTTAATACTTTCTCATGTGAATATCTCTATGCTTTGAATACACTAGTGATTGTAAATTCTTTCTGGAGGGCACGATCTCCAACATTGCCACAAATAGTTCTCAAGAAATTATGGTTTCGGGAAATTAGTGTGTCAAATTCTGGAATTTTCCTGGATATATTATCAGAAAATTTGTTGGAAATAAATTAATTTTTAAAAATAGTAAAATATAAATATAAGCTATTAGAAATCTATATATCTATGTATACATATATCATAGGAAAGTTCTCAGTTTTTTGTAACTTTTTTTTTTTTTTTATTAAGTTCTATGTAACTATTGGGATCTTAACATTTTACGATAATAATACGGTAATATTGCCATGTTTTTGAAAAAAAAAAGCGAATTTTCTCAGCGTGGCCAATCTGTTATAGGCCCTTGTGGGACCCGCAAAAATGAAAATGCCAAGAGAGAATTATTATCTAAAGTATTTTTTACTATTACATTTAAGTGACTTAACACCACTCATTGCACTTCCATATAGTACAAATATATTGAAAGTTCATAGATAATATCATGAACCCATGTTTATTTATACATAATATTTCATATAGCTTTCCCTAATCAAGTGCAGCCCAAACACATTACAAAGAAATAGTGCAACTTCAATAGTCCATCCCTTGCTTAGAGTCCAAGCACCAACAATAATAGTCAGACCTGGATATCTCCAGCAATGCATCAGGTGTCATCTTCTCAAGCTCCTTTTGCTTCCATGCTGCAAAATTGTTCCTGTGCTGTGTTTCAGATGATGATGGTGGGCCTTCTTCAGTTGGGTGGGCCTGAGAACGCATCCTCTTGTAGAGCCTCATTGTTGCCACACAATCCTCATAAGGGTCTTGTATGCCAGTTTGTATATCATACCTATCACATGAAAACTCAAGTATCTTTCATAAACAAAATTATAACTGCATTATTATTGAAAGTAAAACTACATAGGAAGATTTTCTAGTGAGATGCCACCTTCTATGAGATGAAATGTGGAGCCCACTTGGGTGATTTAGGTTTGAAAGAGACCATGTGTATGTGTGTGTATATGTATGAACGTACGTACAAATGTGTGTGTATGTATGTATGTATGTATGGATTGGTAGAGTAAATTTTTATTGCACAAAACAGACATGCTACACAGGTTTGACCTTCTTAGCAAGCGAATCCGGGAAACTATCAGACCACACATTATCATTGGAACACCAAAGACCCAATTTAACTAAGAGACCATATGTAGATGGTATATCAAACTTCTCTCAATCCAAAATCTCTAGGGTGATTGAAATATGATTAAATTCTATCAAGCTCTCTACATGGTCCTCTTCACATCCTACCCACCAAGGCGCATTAGTGGTGGAACAAATCAGGTTAGAGTAGGCTCCATAGTGTTCTTGGACTTGAACCCAAACTACAAAAAATGGACCTCTAATCAAATCGTTTCAGGTTACAGGAGCCCTACTGCATTGTCCTGAATTTAAATTGAAGACCTGAATCCAGACTCGAATAAAGGGCCTACATCTAGATCCAAATCAAGGCCCAACCTACACATGTTACAGAAGCAATAGAACATTTTTTTTTTTTTTATAGAAGATGTAATAGATTTAGTTACACTTAATTAATGTGCTTAATATACATCTTATATAGTCCATTCCCAGCCCAATCAAAAACCTTTAGCCTACTGATTTAGGCTCAAATAAGGATCCATCGAAATATTTGTTATTGGAAGGCCATGGCAACCATTAAGGTACTGATTGGAATTAGATGAAACTTCACTTTTAGTCCCCCTTCTCACGTCCCATTCATATCTCAACTTCTAAGTAGGTTCTACACTTGCATCTCATGTGTGTCTAATATTGTGAGGTACATCTTGCTAGAATATTATATATATACGTCGAGATGCATGCATAAAGAACTTACCCCAAATATGCTTGTGCTAGGTACTTGAGTGAGTTGCTAAGCTTGCATGATTTCATCAATGGAGGGTATTTGGCAGTGTCTCTAAAAGAGATAAATCCACAGGATAAGCTCTCAATGAGGATATATATTAGCTTATATACTAGATACATATGATTTGTGAATAATACAAATAATCATGCATGGTTTTGTATGTCATGAATATCAAACTGGTCAGCAAAGTGAGCACAACATATGGTGAAACACACAGGCATGTTTGTGTGAGTTTTCCATGGTTTTATTTGGACTATGATCTCATGTCCTGACTATATTTTCTACAGTCTCAATTTCTATTCTTTGGTACTAGGAAACATTTTCTAAGGTGAAATTTGTTTTGACCTCTTCAGATGTAAGGTTTTACAAATAGTTCTCAATCTATTTGGTCTTTATAACTTGCTCTTTATGAAAATTATAAAAATAGAGCTTTTGCTCTAGGAAGTGAAAATCATGAAAAATGCCAACCTGGAATAACAAAAAATCATTCCCCTTATGAACAATTTTGTGCATGATAGTTTCCTAGTCCAACTTATTTAAAGGCGATTGCTTTTTCTACAAAAACTAAAACTGAAAGTTTCATTGCCGATCTGTGTAATTCCTCTACCTCTTGATCAAATATGCTTTTCACAAAAAACTGCTGAAAATGCTTAAAACGGCTAAAAGTATTAACATAGAACAATAAAAAAAAAAAAATTCTTTGCAATAAACCATTTTCATTTTCTGTGAAAAATACCCACACAAACACACCCTAGTGTGCCATGAAGGATTAAATTTAGCCTCAATAAACAAACAGATGGTCTGGAAATTTTAGCCCGGCTGTCCATTTAGAAGGCCCTTGATATAGTGGCTCAGATCATCTTAGAGAAGTGGAATTTTCTCACATCCACAATCTTCACTGCACAGTTGTAGACCTCCTGCCACATGGAATAGTTATGCATCCAAGCAAGCCCCATAACTTTATTCTCACCATAATGAAAGAGCAAATGCTTTTATCTACTTAGCTCAAAATTAGATTTCTCAACGTGGGTTTATTTAAAGTAGTGGGAGCGCTACTTTGGTGAGTTGGGACGGGTATTGGCTCAACCCAGGTCGAACTCGAATTGCATATATATAGGTAAACCTAATCACATATCTGATCCAAATAAATTAAACTGAGCATACCTAACCTGAACCTGACCTGAATTGTAAATCTCCCGCAAAAGTGCAATTTGGGTTGACTTGTGGATTGGTCAGATTCTCAAGTATTTTGGTTTGGTTTGCTTCTCAGAGTGTATAAAGTTTAGAATATACATATGCATCTTATATATTATGGTGCATGTATACGCTATAGACCTACAATGAACACACATATGCTAGTATATAAGTTAGGAGCAGTGCTATTTTGGCACTGAACTGATTTGGCAAGAATCATGTAGGACAAATCCAGGCCTGACTGTCCCAAGATTCTCAGGCCGATCCAAGAAAGTTGGGGTGGTCATAGCAGATTGCAGCCCTTAGTCTAAACATTAAGTACTAGCTTAGTAGCTTCATCCAAACAGTACCTGATCAAGTGTGCAGGATATTCGAGCCCTAAGCACTCAAGGTCTCGATCTAAACCATGGCCAACAAGGATCCTTGCTTTACCTTCCTTCATCCGAATCTTCCACATTGGTGATCCATTGCAAAGAAAGTCCTGAATCTTATTTCTGACTTGCTTCAATGGCATCGCCTCCTTCAAATGTTCTACTCTGATCCCAGTCATGTCATACCTGTTTGTAATTATTTTGTTTTTGTAATCGCATTAAGAATTCAGGATTGCCTCTTTGCAATGATTTGGAAATCAGTAGAAGGTAATCTAATATTTACCAAAATGAAGATGAAAACTCAGCAGCCAAACAATATTCAAGTTTCTGGTCTAGCGTGTTAGAAATCGTGACGCCCACATGCCACTGGTCCACGTGTCGGATTAAGCATTGACTAAAGCCAAAGAGTTATGGCCCGTTTGGTAACTCTAATATGATTAATAAGAGCTAATTAAATTAATGTCTAAAATAAAAGTTATAATTTTTAAGTTCTGATTTATAATTAGACTGTTTGGCAAAATTATTAAAAAAAGACTCTTTTTCACAATAGAGTGTTTGATAAACATCAAAATAAGAGCTTATTAGAGTTAGAAAAATTTCAATTTAACAAATCATCTAATTTTTATGGGCAATCTGACTTTAGAAAAAAAAAAGTTACGAAAAAAGGCCTACTCAAAGCAACTTATGTTTAAGAACTTAAAAACACTTATTTCTAAATATAAGTTCTAATTTTAAATCATGATTAGATTTTTATCAAACACTCTAAATTTTTAATAAGCTCTAAATTATTTAATAAGTGCTTATTTTTAGAGTTACCAAACGGGCCCTTAGTCTCCCAATTGAAGTTTTAATCCATGTATTCAGAAAAAAATGGTTCCTTAGTCCTTACTAAAGTGGTAAGGAGTGGCGCTGTATAGGGTTTGAAGCTTGGGTACACCACCTCTTTGCGTGTGTGATGGGCTCCCTTCACACTTGTTTAATCTCTTTTTATGTTTGTGTGGGGGCTCTCTCTTGGATTCCACGCCTCTTGGCTGGGGTATAAAAAAAAATAAATCCGTGTCCTCGCAAGAGTTTGGAATAAGATCCAACTCTATGTAGTGGTGAAGAATATTTTAATCCAAAGTGAAGAATTCAAAGGAGCGGTCAACTACAACAAGAATAACTCTTCAGAATTGCTATTTAGGGGAGATTGGAATTTGGAACCCTAGCTTGGATCATCCATAAGATCCTCCCTTGTCAACCCCATCTAGGACTAGACAATGAAAAAAGTTCTTTCATGTGAAAATTTATGAGAGCGAAGGAAGGAATATTAGGCCATGAGGAAAATTGAAGTCCATTTCTTTTCTACCATGAAATCCTTGTGTTACACAATCAAGTCCTTAATGTGATCAGGGGCACATAAAAGTTCAACACATTTTGATCATCTTGACCATGAGCGGCATGTAAAGATGGATAGATGGTTATGATCAATTAGATCGTAGTGATATTTGGTCCACCTTTGAAGTACATAAAGTGCTCTGATCAATCCATATACGGCCGATCTCTTAAAAAAAAAAAATAAAAAAAAATCCATATACTGATGTCATGATTAATTGGATTGGCATGCATTAGAGTACTTAGCCATGTGTAACCAAAATTTTCTCCCAGCATGAATTGATATTTTCTTACCTGTAATTGGTGACTGGTATTTGTGGCTTGACATAAGTGTGGAAGAAGATGTTTTCATCTTCATCAATCAGGCAAACCCTTGCGCACATATCCAATGAGCCATCGCTTCCTCCACCCACCATTTTGCAGCCTAGTGAAAACACTTGTGGGACTTGTGTTCTAGTGTTACAAGTCTCAATTTCACGTTGCAAGCTAAGCCTAGACACTTGAGAAACAAGTCCCTGAAAAGAAAAAAAAAAAAGCAGCAGCCGAGACTTATGTTCTATACCATGTAAAGATACTGAGTTGCTTTGCTGGGGTTCTTAAAAACTCATTCAATAATCACACTACCTGAGAATTACAAATACTTGTAATACTATGTCCCTTTGAATCCTCCCAATTCTCTCTTGGACTAGGTAATCCCAAAAAGCATCACAATTTACTATAGTAAAGTTGTTGAGAATTGAGATATATGTACGTCCTTGGGGTAGTCCAAAATCTAGAATTTCAAATGTTCTTTTAATATTTGCATTTGAAGAATTCCCATGATGGAGTTTCTGACTAGAATTTTGATGATTTTTGAAATTCTTCAGATGAGAATTCTTCAAAAATGTTTCTATCCAACATATGTTAAGAATACATCAAAGGATGATCGATCTTCTTTTACATAAAAAAAGATCAAGAACATGATTTCAGATAGTTTGAACATATTCTTAGAAGACCGGCGGCATCTAAAACACTTAGATTTGCACATGAACTTACATGGTCCAACCGTGAGAGTTGACACATTCTTCGATGAACCATGAGATCATATGGGCTATCAAGAATGGTTAAGCATAGATTACATCCTTGGACAAAAAATATCCTTGCGCATTCGATCTTCGGCAGTGAACCTTTGGAGTCAATCAAAGTTAATTCGTGAGAAAAAAAGATACATAGGAAAAAAGATGTGGGGTTGCACCTTTGGTGGTTTGAGATTCACCTGTAAGATGTTCCCTTAGTGATTCAAAGTATCTGCAATGCTTCTTACATATACCACACTTCGGCTCATGAACTGAGTGATATGAGATCCTCATATGTTCCACCAGGTGCTCCTTTCTGTTGTACTGTTTGAAGCATGCTGAGCATTTGTTTCTGATAGAGATGGTTTTTTATCAATAATGATTTTAATCATATGTATAGATTTTTCGAAATTTTGTATACCATGAATGGTATGAAGGAGATATCTGAACAGTGGGCATATTGGATTGTTATTATTATTTTCTTTGGTGGAAGCATATTGGATTATTTAGACAGGATATATTATATAAATTTTCATTAAAATAAAAAAAATATTCTTTTTTTGTAGAAAAAAGTTTGAGTTTATTGGAAAACTAGTAAAGCCATTGCAAAGTAGATGTTATGTAATGTGAAGCAAAGTAGATTAAGGGATGTTTCAAGGACAAATATAAGAAGCTAGATGCAAGAATTTGAGACATCAATCTTTATATTAGCACAAATTAAATATAAAAAAATTACAAACGTAACCCCGAAATTCTTACTAGAAATACCTTATTTTCTCATAAAAAAAGGTTAAATACCTTTGGGTCTCGGAAGGCTCAGCTGTGATATCCATTGTATGTTTAGGAAGTCAAAGAAAAAAGGAAGAAGAGTGAGCTGATGATGGGGCAGAAGGGGTTTTCTGTATTTATAGCTACATGGCAAGAGTTGTAGGAAAGTAATGCACCAAGCTTGCTTTTGAAACTAGAGAATAAAGGGATGACCCAGTGAGTAGGAGTCGTGTTCTCCCTCCTATGTGTGCAAGCGTTCCTCTCTGCTTGTTCTGTGTGGGTATTCTTCTTCTCAACATGTGCTAAGATTCGCTCTCACATCAGTCGGGTCTCTCAAGGGTCCAGTCGCTTTGGTTCATATAATAAAAAAGCATGCTTTAGAAACTCGGCCGAAATTGAGTAGTATTGCCCGATATGTCAAAGTTTCGGCCCGTGATTCACTACTAATTTTTATGGGGTTTAGATGATTCACTACTAATTTAATTTTTTATGGGGTTTAGTTTAAACCAAAAGTGTATTGAAACTCTATTTTTGTCACTTTCATATTATATTTTGTTGTTTATATCTAAACCACTTTCGACAATGAAGATTCACAAAGTACTCATTTTCTGAGCTTTTCTTTCTTTTTATATTTAAAGTAGGGGTTGAAACAAACTGAAATATTGAGCAGCAACTGGGACCATTTTCTCCTGTGCACTGCACATCGATTCCATCTGTGATGTAGGACCTGGTGAAATTCTGGGGGTCCTGCCTTTGATCCCGGTCTGGATGCACACTCCCCCAGAAGCGCGTGCCCATTGAAAAGTTCATCTAGAAACTGATATGTCGGCCAGTACCTTTCAAAACCATGCCCACAAGATTTTCTTTTACCTGGAAAACCATGCCTACAAGTTGGCACCCCCTATAGTACTTTGAGTAATCGTCTCTTTTCGTGGGGTAATGTATACTTCAAACTTACAGAAAAAGGAGGTAGTAGTGACTAGTGATTCAAAGGGCAGAAAGGCTTGAGAGGCATATTCAGAGCTCAACAACAACATTCGTAGCAATCCATAAGATTCAGCCTCCACTTGTTGGTGGTTGAAAATAACTTGTCCTTCGATCATTGAACCTAGTCCTAATAAGGTTTTTCATCATGTTCTTAGGACGGCTAACAGATTTGCGGATACATTAATTAAGCAGGTGTTTAATTACAAGGGTTATTCCTTGGGAAGTAGTGTTGTAGTTCTCTTTTTGGGTACAAGTCTTTTATACCACCCCTTCACCCTTGTTGGAGGTCTTGTACTTTGGTTCTCTTTTTGATAACTGATTCTTGTTACCTAATACAAAAACGTTTCTCATGATAATTAGCCATTTGGATAGTATTCAAGACAAGTCTCGTTCTTCATATAGCCTTATACATGACACAAGTATGTATCCACTAGTCTCGAAAAAGGGAGGTAAAGAAGAGAAATTTTTGTTGTTTATTTGAGCCATCCTAAGACTCGAACTGTTCATCACATAGTTTTTTTCTGTATTGTTATCGGTATGCAACACAATGGTTCATTTGTCATGTGTTAATAATTATATGAACCTTTTCTAGCACCACTTGCCGACAAGAACCATCTATGGGTAGATAATGCTATTAATTTTTAAGCTTTCTAAGGGTCTCGTGGTTTTCATGGAATTGAACTCTTAAGAATCTTAAAAAGTTTTAATTTCTAAGCGGCTAAAATTAAAAAAAACAAAGATGAAGATGGACAAGTAGATATCAAAATTTCTCTTTTAGTGGAAAATGATTATCTGGCCATTACCCCAGTAAATCAAATATGAATGAAGTCAATCCTACATCTACCTTCCACCGTGTAACTTTCACCCTTCACCTCTTTTATATTTCAATTTCGGAACCCATTTTACTATAAGTTTTTAAGAGTTCAATTTTATGCAAACAAGCAGGTCGTAAGGGCTCCAAGTAGAGGCCCTCGTTGTGACTTGGTAGAGGTTCCTTGTCGCAACCTGGACGTGTTCTCTTCGAATCTTGGCAGAGGCTTTAGGAGGCGACTTGGTGGTGTCCAAGCTTTCAGGTGGTAGAGGCTTTAAGTGCAAAGAAGTGGTGTCCATCCTGAAACATTAAATGGTAGTTGGGGGTTTGGAAGCTACCAAAGCCCCACAAAGTACAGCTGTGGTGGTGGATTTCCCTCATTAGCAATCAACCCCTAACGGGGACTCAACTTGAAAGAAAAAAAAAAAAAGCAGGTAGTAAAGGTGGTGGACCCCATGATGAGCCACTTAATATTAACTTTTGAGAAAAGGTATGGAATCTTCGATTTTACACCGGGGATTTCACCTTTTAGGGCTGCCTTGCATCTCAGATGCCTGCTCATAGAAGAGCAGTAGGTGTCTTACAGGGGCATGTAGGACCAGTAAGTCTCTGTTAGGCCTCACAATATTCATTTCTATATCTTGCTATATGTTCCTACTTCCTTTGGATACAATATTCATTTCTATATCTTGCAATATGTTCCTACTTCCTTTGGATGTTGTATGACTTAAGCTATACTTAGTGCATTGGTGGACTTGGACAAAGTGGCAGTGGGGACTCCATTGACTTTGGTAGTGCAACAGTATTTCTAGTGTTTCTTGACTTTAGTGGGTCTCAAGGGATTTGTCCTCTGTAGACATTTTCCCCAAAAGTTGTGATGGAAAATAAACATATAATGGGATTCCATGTCATCCATCAAACCTTTCCGCAAAACCAATCAAAGGTTTCTAAATGGAATGTCAAACTAGAAGTATAGAAGGACCTAGACCTAGCATTGATAGAGAGGTCCCCTCCTACAATATGCTGTTTTTCTTTATTTACTTACTACATTGGGCTACAGCTACAATATGCTTCTTTTTACTTGCAGCCTGTAGGCTACTTTTGGGAAATTATTCCACGAAACTTGCACCCCTTGCTTGACCAGTCACCTGAGTTGACTCAGGTGTTTTATTGGGTCAAGTCAAAATAGTTTTTTGTAGGCCTAGTGGGTGTAGTCTTCTTGTCTCGATACTTGGATAGTGGCTGTCAATGTATATGCTCTTCTCCTGATCAAGCCACTCACAACTTTTGATCCGTCATGCATTCATTCAGTGTAAAACAATCACTGAATGTCTATAAGCCCTTTTCCATCATTTTAAGCTTATTTTGCCTTTCATTCAGGTTAGTCTTCTGTTCCTTAAACCGTATCAACATATAGAGTTTTGAGCAATTTATTAGGACACGTTTGTACAGTTGCTTTTCTGTGAAAAAAAAAAACACAAAAATGAGCTAAATTCTTTTGTGGTTCAAATTATTCTTATCGTGGAAGAGGAAAAGGCCAGTAGAACTAGTTTTCTATGGGCGTACACAAATGTGCCCTTACAGTTTGGAGCAGCCTATTTGATCTTGGAAGCAAACTTGTTGGCAATTAGACTCAATCAGGGGGCATTTATTATCTAAAGGAATGTGTAATCCATGACTCGGGCAAACTATCTCACAATATCCGGTGCAACAGACTTGTCAAATCCTAGAATGTACACATATATGCACAAGCATGAGTGTGGCTGCTGAGTGCTGACATACTTCAGTAGACCTAATTAGTATTGTGAGGAGTGTAGGAATTGGATTTTTTCTCCATCTAATGAGTAAATGAAACAACTCTAGAATGCCAGTCCCAGATAGGGAGACCGATCCTGATTCAAACATCCTTGTCGTTTTAGATGGTCGTGGTCATGAGAATTGCCTCCAAATGCTGAGGAGCTTCCTAATGATCCAAAGTAGGTTCCCATCTTTCTACAGATAACAGTTCTGATGAGTTACACTGTCGTAGTTGACTACTTCACAGGGTACTCCATATTCTCAACTAAATTTGGGATTGTTGACTACCAAATTGAGCTGGATTTCACTGCAATAGATGCAGACTAAGACTTTGATTGGAAGACTTAACTCTTTGGACCTGTACACAAAGAAAAGGCCTATGCCAAGTTGTTTTTGGGCCAGGTCCTTGGGTAAGTGGAAGATTCATTGACATCTCAGTCATATGGGGTGGCATAATTACCTAATTGACTATTCACTTGAGGGGTATGAGAATCTCCAAAAGTAGCTCAAGCATGTGTGAATGGCTGTTTCCATTGACTTGAGAGTCTGATGCGTGGAGGAAATGCAAAGCATGTCTACAGAATCTGATGCTACACTTGGATTCAGGAGCTTCGAAATTCTATGCATGCATTTGATCATATTTCTCTTGTTTGCAGATGTCTCCATTCATCCATGGACTAATTCACAACTATAGAGAATGATTATGTAAGTTGCTAATAGTAATGGAAGCTTAGACCGAGGATGGATTACGTTGAAAGGATTGTTTGTTTGCATTCATTTACATAAAAGTTTATGTATCAACATATTCGTTTGCACTCATTTTGACATCAAATGCGTAAAATTCTGGCATAAAAATGGTTTAGATAGGGTCACTTTCATGTCTTTCAGGTGTGTATTGGTGCACGGTACACACCTCATACCTTAAAGCCTCATCGTTACAATTTTCGCCAGGGAGAAGTCACGATGTCAAACTCCATCAACCCCTTCATTTTTTTTTTTTTTTTTGCAATTCCTACAGGTCCTACATTTTTAATCCAAATCTTTCAAAACGTTAAGTTTCATGTCTCAAATCTTCATACATTTTAAGATATATGAGAAGCTTATATACATAATCTGAACCGGTCAACTTTTTCATAGGTGAAATGGTGCCTCCAAACTATCATGGTAATATGTTTCACATGTGTAAATTCTTCACCACATAAAAAATCCCATTTTCACACCCTATGCATACAAAGAATACATGGGAAAGAATGCATTGGAATTCATGGTCAAATGAACACACCGAACCATGCATTATTAAAGATTTAAGAGGTGAATGATATAAGTTAGTGATGTAGACGGGACCTTGACTTTTCTAGGATTTGAATTACTAGGGTGATGGCTAAGTGTTTATTTTCAATCTTCCCTTGTTTTTTTTTTTTTCCATTAAAGGAGAGCTTATTTGTTGGTCATTTTGGATATTCACACTTATTCTTCATTTTTTAGCACGCTTAAAGAAATTCAATCCTTGGAATTCAATTCCAATGTATTTCTTTACAAACAAACAGGTGCTGGGATTCCATACAATGTAATCCCACCCATATAGTTCCTCTCATGATCAGGCAACAAAGGCTCATGAGAAATGAATGAGAGCGAGAAAGCTCAATTGTTGTGTTTAATTCTATATCTAATCAAAACCTGGGATCAGAATCTTAAAAATGAGTGTCTTTGCACATAATACTGTGCAAACTTAACTAGAGTGCCCAGCGATGTAATGCTAATCACAAAAGTGTGCAAAATATCAATCTTATTAAATCATCTTAAACTAAACCCTTAAGTGTTGATGCGTTGTTAGATACTCTATAAAAATCAAGAGAGTATTTCTATAAAAAAGAAGAAAGTATAATGGTTTTTGAATTTTTTTTTAATGTTGAATTTCAATTTAACAAATAAGTAACATTCAAGTTTAGAATGACTCCTATTAGCGTAATTAGAATTTGGCCACAACTCATCCTCCATAGTTTTAGATACCTGGGTAGCCAGATTTATTGACATCTCTAGAACTACGTACAACCATGCATGCAAGAGAAATATCCATATAGCCACTGCTCCAAGAATCGATTCCGTAAATTTTAGCTTGGATCTTGGTAAAGTGTGAATATTGAATATCAAAGTCACATTCCAAACCATTTGAAATTGAATGTCATAATGAAACATATAATAACTATACCTGTAATTACATAAATAGGAACGAAAAAGGTAACAACAAAGGTATCTATCTATACCATGACAAGGAGACACTATAATGCAACAAATACATGCAATCTTCTGTTGTTAGACAGCTGAAGCATTGCTATCTGAACTTCCTCAAGTAGTCCTCTGCTACTTGCAGAGTGGAAATGAAGAAAGTGAAGCACCCTCGTATTTCGTTAATTTGCATATGGCATTTCCTCACACAAGGAATGTATGCGGGACTGTCAACCTATGAAGATTGGATCATGGTTCAACCAACACATAACTGCATCTAAACAAAATTTGCATTCAACAGTAATGATAATATGCCATTATAATTTCAACAATGTCGCGGACTTAGATTTATACAAATGAGATCAAAGTCCAATAATTCTTCAAGCTAAATTACTAAAAAAAGAAACAAAAAAAGGGTTCTGATCATTCAAACAAATTCAACAAACTTAAAAGAAGATACTAACATAGGCCCAGAATTGCTCCACAGTTCCATCACTTAGTTGAATGCTAAATCACATCTCGTTCATTTGTGTTGAATAGTTATTTGTGATACCTGTTGCATAAAAATTTTAAGTTAACAGATTTCTACAGAGACTTTTTTTGATATCACTGTAATATGCAAACAGAAACCATCCTATGAAGAGATATCTGATAATGCAAAGTTGAAGGGGAGTTTGAGCAGAGCCCAGAAAAGAAAAAAAGCCGAATCAAAGTTCTAATTTAGCTTATAATGATGCTACATTTCGCTTTGCCTATTTATAAATTGTTGTTCAGTTCGTGTTGGAATGTGAGAAATGTGATTTAACAAAAGCAAAAGATTAGTTGAAAAGATGACACTGAAATAAATCACCTAAAATAAATAATAAGAGACTATCAATAAATACACACGTGTGTGAAAGAACACAAAGGAAAAGAGTAAAAAGAGGAAGATTCAAGTAAGAAACCACAAGTGAAACAGCACAAACAAAGTGAGCACTTTGTATAATAGGGATGTGGTCCCACGCTTGATGGAATAAGGTTAAGATGATAATGAGGGATTGGACAGACATTGTGGTTTGCTTCCTTTGTGTCTGCAAGAAACGGATAGCCCACCTGAGATGGCCATCGTCAATTTCGGGCTTCCCTTAACTATCCACTTTGGTGGGCTCAAAAGAAGACCCACTTACTATGTTGTATGGCCAACAGGAGGCACTTTGTACAAGATATTTTTGCCATAAATACCCATGAATGCCTTGGTGATCCTCTTCTTTTTCCTTGAAAATAAGCTTTCATTTGAGTTTTTAAGAGAGCGAGATGAGAAGAAAGCAATAGATTATATGGAAGAGAATGATGTCCATTGTTCCCTCTATTGCTGGAGATTTTTTTTTTTTATTTCCTTCATGCATTCTCTATTTTCACGTTCTGGTGGCATCTTTAGTTCTTTGTAATTGCATTTAGAGCTCATTTTGATTGAGATTTGTTTGAAAAACTCTTTAATGTATTATATACTCAATGGGTTTCTATCCCATCAACTGAGAGGGGACAAGGGGACCAGGGGCGGACCCAAGTATTGGGTTTTGCGTTGGACCTGGAAAAAACCTGAAAGGGACTATGAACCATACTGCACATGCCCGGTCATGCCCTCACTGAACCAAACTGCACATGCCCGGTCATGCCCTCACCCCCAAAAATAGCAAAGTAATGATTGACCTTATCAATTGACCATCGTCAGCCTCCCTCAAGTGAAAATCCGGGTCTGCTAATTGTTGGGTGGCACAGCGGAATAACGACCCACGATCGACAGATGCACAAACACATAAATCCACACAATTACAAGCAAACAATCACAATGATGAAGACACAATTAATGTATGTGGCTTGGCAAACCGCTTACATCCATAGAAAAAGCTCATCAATTTCTTTCTCTTCCTTGTTCTAGTTTGTGCCTTTGGGTTAGGGTTTCGACATACAACAATATATATATATATATATAACATGGGCAGATAACCAAAATGCCTTCGAACCCTAGATGGCTAACCCATACACCAAACTGGTTAACCCCGGAATACAAGACAAAACCCAACAATCTCCACCTTGGCATGGATTCCGTCAATCCACAAGCCACCTAGAAGATACTCGGTAGTCTTTTTTCCGCCTCATACTTCGATAAAAGGTACACTCCCGCACCTACTACAATCAGGCGCGTCTCTTGCACCCCCACCCGGGGGTGCACATATAATCTCAACGATGTAGTGCGACGATCAAGTCCAAGCGTGGCTTGAACTTTTCCTTTGTCGATTTCCTGACCATGAACACCTTCTTTGTTTTGTCTTTCCCAAGTGGTCCGGTCCATCTATTGCCATCATTTCGTGCTTTCCTGCAACATGATGGTTCCCCACCTCCAACTGTTTAAGGCAAATCGAACCTTTCTTTTGTCAGCACATTTCCCCGGGCCCGAGGCTTTTGTGGATTTCCAATTCTTTGTCTTTATTTCAGTTTTCATTTTGTCGTCTATGCAGTTTCGGTCCATTGCTAGATGCCTCCCCAGAAATGTCTTTTTCACCGTCTTCTGATTTTTTCCCATCTAGCTCCACCTCAACAGACTTATCCTTCTTTCTAGAATTTGCTCCACCTCCATTTGTGACCGTACTCCCTGCTTATTTGTAGAGATTTTTGTTCAATTCACCCTTCATGATGACCATGGCTCCCCTAACCACCTTCATGACTCCACCCGCTACAATGCACTTGCAACCCTTGGAGTCTAAGGCACCCAGAGAAATTAAATTCTTTTTCAATTCCGGGACATACATTACATTTGTAAGGGTCAGTACACTTCCATCAAACATCTTCACTTTCATTGTGCCTTTCCCAATGCTGTTGCATTCCTCATTGGTGCCCAGGTAAACAGATTCACCATCATAAGATGTATAAGTATAAAATAAATCTCTACTAAGGCACATATGACAACCACAACCGGAATCAAGAATCTAAGAATCAATGGTAGCATAAATACCTTTGGTGATGGAAAGTAACCCCAAAGGATCCTTGTCAGAACTTTTTGCCACGCTTGCATGCTCCGATTCTGATTCCTCTCTTGCCAAGTCTTCTTCCTCTTTGGACAATCCCTCTTGAAATGACCTTCTTTGTCATAGTAATAACAAGTGATCATCTTGCCCTTTCGTTTCGACTTGGAGCGACCTCGATCTCCGGATCCCCTTGACTTTGATCTCCCCCTTCTTTGATTAGAACCCGATGTAACATGAAGGGCCTGCTTCTTTACTAAAATCCCTGATAGGAATTTGGGATGTTGGGGTTTTTTAGACATGATGTGACATCTTATCCCCTGGCATTTGCAAATGTCTTGTTTCTTCCTAAGCATTTCAGAATTCTAGTCACTTGAAAGGTGTCAAATGACCTTTGAGAATTCAGAAATTCCAGTCCCTTTGCATTTTGGTGGAATTTCTGAATGCTCAAGTACAAGGGAGCATCCAAGAATTCCACCTTGTCTTGGAATTCAGAATTTCCTCAGACAGGAATTCCTAATAAGGTCCTAAGACCGTCTACTTGAGATTTTTCACTGTTGGTCCTCATCATTTTGTTCAATAAAAGAACAATGGTTACTTTGTCCATCTCAAGTATCTCCTTCCCATACATCAAGGTTGCAACCAAATGCTCGTACAATGGGTCAATGAAGACAAGAATAGCAATGCCTTGTCTTCTTCTTCGATCTTGACCTCATGGTTTGACAACTGCGTAATAATTCTATTGAATTCATTGAGGTGCTCCGACAACCGTGATCTTTCCGCCATTTTCTAAGAGTACAATTGTTTCTTTAAAAACAATTTGTTTGTCAAAGATTTTGCCATTTAGATGCTTTCTAACTTCGCTCACGATTCTGAAGCAGATTCTATTTCCATGATGTTGAACAAAACGTCCTTGTGGAGTGTAAGGCGAATTGCACTTGGTGCCTTCTCCTCCAATTCTTCCCAGTCTTTCTCGGACCATTCTTTCAGGCATTTTATCGGTCAATGCCTTTTTCAAATCCTTTTGAGATCGAGACATCCTTCATCCTTCATTTCCAAACAGTGAAGTTGTTCCTCCCTGTAAACAATTCAACATGATATTCTTTGCTTGTATCCATTGTGTGTCTGATTTGTGTTTTCCTGAATCAGGATTGTTTCACACTTTCGAGTGTTGGGTTTGTCTTGTATTCCGAGATTAACCGGTTTGATGTATGGATTAGCCATCTAGGGTTCAAGAGCATTTTGGTCATTTGGCCATGTTATAGATATTGTTATATGTTGAAATCTTAACCTTAAGGCACAAACTAGAACAAGTAAGAGAAATGCATTGACGAGCTTTCTCCATAGACGCAAGCAGTTTTGCCAAACCACATACATTGATTGCGTCTTTGTGATTGTGATTGTTTGCTTGTGAATGTGTGGATTTGTGTGTTTGTGCATCCGTCGTTGTTCGATTCCGCTGTGCCACCCACCCAACAGGTGGGGACTCTAATGGTTAGGTTGACTTGACTCAAGTTCAAGGCGACCGAGTCGCCCTCCAAATCCGAGTCTTTAAAGCTTGCAACATAACCAAACTAGGTTAATGACATCGTGGTTTTACTTAGATATAAACTACAAAAAGTGATTCCAACTGAAATGTAGATAAAGAGGAGATTAAGATAATCTCAATGTTTAGTGCTGGTATTATATGTTCAACAATGAACACCTCTTGGCCGTTCCTTCACCTTCACAGTAGATTAAGAGATTAAGATAATCTCAATGTCTGAATTTTCTGTTGGGAACTTTTTTACATCACCCTAAAATCAAGACAATTCAAAGTTCAATCCGCTAGCCATTTTGGGGCAAATCCAAACACTCAACAAATGAAAACTCAAAGTAACTACTACATCAAGGATTGAATTGAAGCAGGAAGAAGAAAAAAAAAGGCATGATTACCCGCGCGAGTGAGACTCGTTTCGTAGCTCGCGGACGAGAGCAGCGAGAGCCTCGGGATTGATTCCGCGGTCGCAGAGGGCGATGAGGATGGAGAGAGTGTGGCGGTCGAGACCCGTCGCGAGTATGTTTGACATCTGAAACACGAGCTCCAGAGACTCGCGAGCGTTGCGCGCTGCTTCCGGATCCATAGAAAAAAACACCTCCTCAACGATCCGATAGCGGAGAGAGAGAGGGTATGTGTCTGTCTCAACCAGTCCTGAGACTGCAGAGACGAAGAGAAAGAGGAGGTGAGCGATGGGTTATTGAGTTTTGGGTTGGTTTCCTGGGACTTAGGAGAGAGATGATGAATCAAGAGAGACTGAGAGAGGAATCCACAGTTTGCAGCAGCAGTCAGTCTTCAAGAATCCAAAGACGAAGAAGGAAAATGGTTAGGGCTGGACTCTGGAGAGGTTTTCACAGGGACTGCTGGAGAGAGAGAGTCGAAAAAGGGTGCCAGGGATTAAAAGGTGGGGGCGTTGTAAAGTGGGGCCTGGGACAGGAATCAGGATGGATTTTAAGTTGGGCTGGCCATAGCCACTTAACAAGACGTTGGTCCGCCACTGCAAATCCATACCTCATTAAGAAAAAAAACCTACGATCGTTTGCATTCCTCTTTTCTCTTTCTCGAATTCTAGTTTTCTCTCTCTCCGATTGTTTTCCAAGAATCAGGAATCTTCCAGAATCTGCGGTTTTCGCCGATCGGAAGGAGCTGAATCGGGGTCTGAGGCGTCGGCCGGCGGCCGGAAGCCATGGATCGGAGGAAGTATCCGGTCAAAGCGGAGGAATACCAGCTTCAGCTTCTGGAGGAGATCGGCCAGGGCGTCAGCGCCTCCTTCCACTGCCCTCTCTGTATCCCTTTCGACGAGATCGTCGCGACCAAGATCCTCGATTTCGAGAGATATAACAGTGATCTGGTGATTCATTACTATCAATCTACTGTTTGATTCATTACTATGTTGTTTTTTCTGTTTGTTTGTTTGTTTGATCTGATGGATGATTCGTTGAAAACCTAATCAAATTGTTTAGTTATGAGTTATGACTGGTTTTTTTTTTTTAGGAGTTGAGTTGATTGATAATCAGATTGTAGTTGATTGCAATTTTGGAAGTTGCTTGCATTGGAGCAATGTCTTACAAACTGTAGATTGATAATCGAATGAATGTTGAGTCACGACTGCTTGTTCTTTTTAGGAATTCAGTAATTGAATTATCGTTCATAATTGAATTATCGTTGATCGGATTTTGAAATTACTTGCATTGGAGCAGTGTCTTACAGACAATGATTGGATTGTTGGAATCACAGCGTGCGTGTTTTGAGAGTTGTTACGTGGTTTTAGTTGATGTTACTCTAGTGATTATCCAGATTTTGATGAGACTTTATGGATGAGTGAACTCTGTGGAGACCATGTTGATCCAATTTTTAGCTTTAAAGGTTCTCTCTGCAATGAGCCTGACGTTAACTTGAATTTATTGCGGGCTGAGTCGGCAGAGTTCTTGACTATATTGCTTATTTTGTTGCCTGTATGTATACCATTTTTCTATTTTAAACATGCTAGTTCCTATTGTTGAAGTATAAGCAAGTATCTTGCTCCATGGATGTACAGATTGTTTCTCTGCTTTGTGAATGAATGCTTTCTGTGATGTCTTATAGGTTATAAGCCTGTAAGGGGTCTAAGCATTCATTTGTATGCAATGGAAAATATGAGATTTGATAGAGTTATCAATTTCTGACCCTGTCATATTATGGAGCTCTTAAGTTGTAACTTGTACAGTTCTTGTTACCAGAAAACATTGAATAGTAGAATGTTTCTTTTAGAGCTTGAACCTCAGTGCCTAACTGGGGGACTCTGCAGTCTACATTGTAGGTGGAATAGAGATTTCCATAGATTGAATAATACACTGATCGTCTGTGTTTCTGGAGCTGCTTGGGTTTTGGAAGTTGCTGCAAGTTGCTGATTTTATTCCACCTTTGATCAATAAGCATAATGTTTTGGCTCCAATGTAAAGTGCTTGAGATTATATTGATCTGGGAAGGCCCCTTAAGCCCTCTAGGAAGTCATTTCTACGGACCTCGTCATTGCACTATAGTGTTTAGCTATCCTCATAATGGATTGTAAATTTCACATGTTTTTCCATTCATTTCCTCATGTAAATGTGACTGTGTCATAGTTAACCTTTTTTTATTTGCATGAGTCTCTTCACTAATTTTATCATGGCCATTCACTTGTGTAAACTATTGGATTTGTAATTTGTCCTCGTTCCACACAAAGTAACATCTCCCGCGAGGCACAAACAATGATTTTGATTGACCACCCTAATGTTCTCAAAGCACACTGTTCCTTTGTAAATGATCATTATCTGTGGGTTGTTATGCCTTTCATGGCTGGGGGATCTTGTCTTCATATTTTGAAGGCAGCCTATCCTGATGGTTTTGAGGAGGTGGTTGTTGCAACAGTACTACGTGAAGTGCTTAAGGGTTTAGAGTACCTTCATCATCATGGGCACATACATCGAGATGTCAAGGCAAGTAGCTGTTCTTTTGCTCATTTTATGTTTTATTAGTTTAGTTGATAGTAATTATAATATTTTATATGCAATCAGCTGCTAGTTACTCATGTTTCATTTGAGTTGTATTTGTAGCAAACAAAGCACTTGATTTCTATTGTTTCTCTTTTCTTCCATTTCAATATTTTTTCCTTTAATTTTTGCAGTTTTTTTTTTTTTCTATTTTTCATGTCTTTACTTAATTCTTGTTAACTGGTCCAAGCTGCATTGGAAAATTTTGGCCAAGGTAAAACTTGGAAGCAAGCATAGATACCCTGAGAAATTTTTGAGTTTTTCACATTTCGTATTAATCTTGGTGACTTGTTGGTTCAAGTGAAATTTCTTCATTGTTGTGAATATCAAATATAATGACTTCAGTGAGCTAATGCAATACATTTATGTAACGTTGTATACCTTAATGTAATCTTCTGTTTGAACAAAACTTGGCATAAACACTTCTGATGCACCATACAAATTCCATGACTGAATTTTGTAGCAGCACTTACATCTGTGTATGTCAGGCCAAAATTGCAATACCCAGCAACCAGAAGTGATTAGTCTACACTAGGGGAAAAAAATTACTCACCAGTCACCAGAATGAAGGTACAGACAGACTATGAAAACACCTATTTTACTCATAGGTTACCACCAATCTTCATCCTAACATGACAAGGACTAGTGATGTTGGAATGAAACCCCCTTCAACTAGGATTTCTTTGAGCTACTAAAAGGTATATGACTCATAATTATTTTTTGTTTTCGAAATGTCTTGAGATCTGGTTTGCAACCCAGTGTCCTAACCACCGAGCCAATGCCTGGTTGGGCATTCTTAATTATATGGTTTTACTTGTCTTTTGAGCAACAATGAGCTTTCCATTGCACTTGGGCATATATTGAGAAAGAAGAGTAGAACATCACAGTGGAACCCAATTATAGAAATCCGAGCCCTACAAAAAAAAGCCTTAAAAATGTATCTGATATGGAGAATCAGAATTAATTTGACCGTTTGATTGACTTGACTTTTCATAAAAATGTGATTGACATAATTTTATGTATATTTATTTCTATATTTTATCAAACTATAAATACAACAGTAAAAATTCATATGTTGGGAGTTTCTGCCCATGGCATTTTGGATTTTTCATATCTGATTTCTAAGATTTCAAACAAAAATATAGCCTCTTAATTCCTAAATTGTCACTTTTAGCTCTCCACTATAAAAATAAAAATAAAATGAATTGGCACTTTTGGCTTATAGAATCTTTCAAACTTCTACTTCAAATCAGATGCGATTATTGATATGAATTCTCATATACGTGCTCATCATCAGCAAAAATCTAACCGTTCATCTGTTGGTATCGCACACAAAAACCTGATTTATGAGGTGGATTGCAACTGATGATTTGGCTCGGGATAGATGGAAATGGACTAACAGAATTCATGTAGCCGACCCCAACATAGTTAGAACAGATCTTTGATGATTTTGCATTACCGAAAGAGCTCCACGTGGTCCCAAGCAAATAATCTTTTTTTATTTAACGATCTTGATGAAACTAGAATGAGCTGATTGGCATGGATTTTGTCCCCACCCAAGGTCTCTCTCATCTCAAATCAAAATTGGCCTTTTAACCTCTTGAGAGTTGAGACAGACACATACTCTCTCTCTCTCTCTCTCTCTCTCTCTCTCTCTCTCTCTCTCTCTCTCTCTCTCTCTCTCTCTATTGGATTGTCGAGGAGGTGTTTTTTCTATACACAGTGATGGATTCGGAAGCAGTGCCAACGCTCGCGAGTCTCTGGAGCTCGCGTTTCAGATGTCAAACATACTCGCGATGGGGCTCGACCGCCACACCCTCTCCATCCTCATTGACCTCTGCGACCGCGGCCTCAATCCCGATGCTCTCGCTGCTCTCGTCCGCGAGCTACGAAACGAGTCTCACTCGAGCGAGTAATCATCCCGTTGCTCGCCTTTTTTTTTCTTCCTGCTTCAATCCAATCCTTGATGTAGTAGTTACTTTTAGTTTTCATTTGTTGAGTGTTTGGATTTGCCCCAAAATGGCTAGCGGTTTGAACTTTGAATTATCTTGATTTTAGGGTAATGTAAGAAGGTCACGGCCCTGTTGAACGACAGTTCAACTGCACAGAGAAAAGAACAAGAAGAGGAGGAGGAAAAAGAAGAAGAAATAAGAAGAACAACCCTATCCCTGCTAGACCCATTCGGCTAAAAGAAAGAAGGAAGAAAAAGGCAAAGAGAGAGTGGACAAATGTTCTCCCACAAGCGGTTCTCCCGTAAGGGGACTGCATGTGCAGTCCAGCTCTATGGGGCTCACTTGGGCCTACCTTTGATCGGTGCAGCCCCTTCGATACTCTTGTCATCCCATGATTTGACTACAGGCCTGCTTTTACACTTATTGAACCTTCACTTGCCTTTGGGCCCTAGACAAATTTCACTCTAATAGGAATAGGGCCTTAGCTAGATTTCACTCTAAATATGAAATAAAGCCCTAGCCAAAATTCACATTAAATAGGAAATGGGCCCCTTGCCAAGTTTCACTCTAACTACGAAATAGGGCCTCAACCAAAATTCTCTTATTTTTAAATTTTAATATCTATTTTCTCAGCCGCGTCTCGGTATAGCTCTTTTAACCTTTTGATCAATACAAGTTTCCATTTCAAAAAAATAAAATAAAAAAATTTAATACACACACACACACACATATATATATATATATGTATATAAATAGGGAGGTGCTCCTGTGAGAGTATCTCTCACCTTGCTATGAGAAATAGGGGTGAGGGCCCTCACATTTAAGTTGTTAGCGTTGGATATGGGTGTGAGGGCCCCCACCTTATCTCTCATAGTAAGGTGAGAGCATCTTTCATAGGAGCATCTCCTATATATATATATATATATTCTGATACATTTTGCCAAAATTATGAATCAGTCGAAACATATTGGTTTGTAGGCCAAAGCAAAATGGGTCCGAAACAAAATTCTCAACTATGCATTTGACTCATAAAATTTGTTAATCTCTGAGAAGCACAGATTTTTACTTCGAAGACTCCAAATATGACATAAATAAAATAAAAGTATGATACAAATAAAATAGAACACCACTAGACGCCTTATTAGGAGGTACTAACCTTATTCCAAAAGGCTGGGATAGTGGGATTACCCATTGTGGGGTTTTATTTGGATCATGAAACTTGTGAGCACTATTTACATGGCATGTCTAAAAATTATACACTTCTTGATTCCTTTTTTTTTTTTCTAAATGCTAAGAGTTCATTCTATTTTGAAAAGTAAAATATAGAACAAGGAGTGAATTCATCAGTACTGTAATTCCCTTTATTAAATAGTCCTTGACATCAACGTATGGCTTCAAAACCCTCTCTCGGTACTGATGTACTACTAAACCATAGGGTGCCTGCTGATGCGTATGATCGAGCAACATCCAATCTAGTTCATCTTAACGACCTGGAGCAGATGATCCAACAAATTATTGACATGGGCGGTGGTAGCTGGGACCGAGAGACAGTGCGTGCACTTCGTGCAGCTTACAACAATCCGGAGCGAGCTGTGGAGTATTTATATTCTTATGGTTAAGTATAGCTTATAGGGAAAATATTCTCCTGCGTGCAGCACTCTGCGTTCCCTCAGATCCAGACCACCCCAAAGGTGGGACCTGCCCCTGAATTATACTGTCATGACCGTGACAACTGGCATTGGTCTGGTGGACCGCAAAGCGCATGAGTGCAGGAGAACACTTTCCTACCTTATAGTCCAATTGTATAATAGGAACCTTTTGTTGACACTTGTTAACTGATGTGTCCTATAATCAGGGTATTCCAGAAGAGACAGAAGTAGCTATTCCAGTCTCTTGGTTACCTTCAAATCAGGCATCAAATCGGGACTAACACCATCACTGAAATGAGTCCTGCAGGGGCAGCACCACTCTCTGGATTACCCAATTCTTCTCCTTTAAATATGTTTCCACAGGTAAAGTACTGCTCTGTTTTTGTGCGTACGCATATTTCATTAAGGGAATTATGTCTCTTTTACATATAAATTCACCAGACTGATGGTTTGGATCTTGTAGTCATGGGGACTCTGCCACTCATTCTTGGATCAAGGATCATATAATTCCTCTTTTACCTGATTTGTTTTTAAAGTTACAGAAAATCTAACCTATTAATTATCCAGGGCACTACAGATCTTGGTGTCAGTGGTGATGATGGGTTCCTTTACTTTCTTAGAAATAATATACAGGTATAGTTTCCATTCCATCTATACTCTTTATTATACTGGAAGCCAGCTTAGCATGTAACTTGTCTCATTTATTTGTTAGACCATTCTTTTCTTTTTGAGGTTGGATATCTAATTCATATATTGCTTGTTAAGCACTTGGTCTTTACCGAAATTGGTTTGGTATTGGTTCTCAACCTCAATCGGTCTCATAATTTCCTGTTGTTAAGCTGATCTAAAAGGAAAAAAATATCATAAAATTAACAATGATTTTTTTTTATGGAAGGGAAATACGAAAATAATGCAAGTGCTAATCAACTCAGGTAAGTGTATTTTATTGATTTTTGAGATCTGATAAGATGAAACAATTAATTTTGCATTTACAGTAGGTTTTCTCATGGTAATTACCTAATTGGCAACATCATTATCAAGTTGGAGACAAAATTTTCATTTTTATGACTGAAAGAAGGAAAAAAAACTAAATCCTATTATCAAATGGCCCATTCAAGATCAACAAACTTTGCATTCACAGTAGTTTTTCTCATAGTTATTGGCAATATAGTTATCAAATTGGTGACAAAACTGATTTTTATGATCAACTGAGTGAAAACCGAGTGCTTGCTGCAAGGAACATGCATTAATCCCTAGAGCTGGTGGTGGGATCTGCTTAAAGTGCAACTTAATTAACCTTTGGTTGAGAATGTGATCTTCACTTCTGAAACCTTCCACACTTTACAGTTGTTGTTCATATTAGACTTCTGGAAGGCCCCAGGTGGGCTCTGCAAGGAGGTGGGCTTACGAGGACCGGTGCTTAGCAAAGTGGGGGCCCATATATATATATATATTATATGCAAAATTATATAATAATACCACATTGTATTATACTACTATATCACCAACAACCGTCTGATATCTCTCTCATCTCATGAACTGTGGACCATTGGCTGTAGTCATCCATTTAGAAGCCACCACCAATCTGACAATCAGGATTTTCCTATAAGGATATTCCTAGCGAATGGATGATCTCATATTGGAGTCTGCCAAGTTTGATTACTGAAAGGTGGGTTCAAGTTGTTCAACATGTATAGTTGCCGGTCAAACAGAAACTATTTTTTCGAGTGGTATGCTGTGTAGGTTTCCTTCCAGATGTTATGGAATGGTGAGCTCTTACCAATAAACAAAAATGAAACTATTGTGAAAGCAACAATACATAACATTAGAAAATTAAGAAGTAAAAAATGGTGCTAAGCAGTTTTATGGACATGGCAAGACCCTACTATTGCATGGTTAGAATGTGCCGATTGTTACCACCACACGGTTGCAGTTTCAACTTTCAAGTCATGTTACCTTTTCAAAAACAGAAAAGCAGTAGGGGGGAAAACTGAAAGTCTTTTAGTAGATAAAACATATTTGACTTTCTTAGATGCTCTTATTGTAGACACTCTTTTTTTTTTTAAATTTATATGTACTAAAATTGAAAATTTTTCTTGTGCTTTCTAGTTCCAAACTCTGCATTCATTGGTCCAAGCAAATCCACAAATTTTGTAGGTTTGTATTTTTGTTTCTTGGGGTTCTTTTAATTGGCTGTTCACATTCGGAGCCAATTGTTCCAACCATTATATTATTGGAGCCAATGCTTCAGGAACTGGGCAAGAAAAATCCACAACGTATGAGATTAATTCAGCAACACCAAGCTGAGTTTCTTCAGTTAATAAATGAGTCTCATGAATGTGCTGAAGGGTGAGACCACCTGACATGCCCATGCCCTTCTGTATGTTTACTGGTAACAGTAGTCGGTTGAAACAATTTGCTTCTCATTTCATCTTCCTCCCAGGTGACCTCTTGTTTGGCAAACCCCGCAACTTCCACTTCTTAAATTTTGACATTGTCTCACCTACTTTACACCCTTGCTGCATGGCTTCTCTTCCAAAAATCCCCTTGTAACCGAGGATTGAGGTTTCCTTTAAAGCGTATTGACATTTTCAAATTTATGTAGTTGAGACCCCAACTCATCATATATAAGCCCGTCTCCACATTTTCAACCATGCATTCTCAACTCTTGAACATTCACATCCAAGTTGCAAATGTTATTAAAAAACTCCTCTGTGCAGCTATCCTTTTGCATTCCTCATAATTCCTATCTAGTTTTTGCAAGATCCATGCTTTTTTATCCTATTGATTACATTTCAGAATCACCACCCATGGTACAATGCCTTGACATATTTTCTTTTCAGGGATTTATTGGAGCAAGCTGAACTGGACATGCCTCATTCCATCAGTGTCACGCCAGAAGAGCAGGAGGCCATTGAACGAGTTTGTGCTATCTTCTTGCTCTGATACACGCTTGTCAATTTCTCACTCTAATATTACCTGATAAATTTCATTGTTGTTCATATCTGGAAGCCATTTGACAGAGCCCTTGTTATTGAAGCATTCTTAGCCTGCGATAGGAATGAAGAACTGGCAGTGAACTATCTACTTGAGAATGCTGGTGACCATGAGGATTGACAGGTAAATTTTCATCACAATTATCATCTCTTCATTTTTTAAAAAAATCACAACTAGACTATATATATAAGGGGCAGCTCTCCTAAGCTCAAGCTTCGGATAATGTAAGCTCAAGTGTGTGGTGGGGCCCACCTGGGAACCCACATGGGGATGGGGCTGGGGGGATTTCAAGGACTCCCTAGGACCCTCCTCTCTGCAAAAAATCAGCCCCACCCTTGATTTCTATCATCTTCATCTGGGCTCCAAAAGTTTAATGGTTAATAGTCCAGTCAGTGAAGGCGATGCTTTATTCTAGACATGATTTTACTCATCATCAGTGCTATCTGTAGTCTCTATTATCACATTCCCACTATCTTGATCTAGTCAGTACTTAGCAAACAGTGATCAATTGTTTTTTCATGCAAATTGCAGGTGAGTGCTACCTCATAATTCCGAATATTTTAGGAACTGAGACAGCTTGCCTGTCAAAATTCACAAGCAATCCCAAGTTGGGAATGGGTCAAGTGAGGTGATGTGCTGCTGGCTAGGCTATTTTTTCAATTTTTTTTTTTTTGTTAGAGCTGAATATTTCTCACAGAAGATAGCTCTTTCTTGGTGAGTGATGGTTAGATGATTCTTTCTGCGACCATATCTTATACAAGATGCTGATGATTTCCCCTTGTGAATCCTTTAGTTTGCCTATAGGAGGTGGCATATTCATGATGTATGTTCAAACAATTTCAAACTTTTAATTGTTAAAAGCCTCTTGCTTAGATTTGGATTGATTTTCATTGCCAGAAATTGTGGAACTCCGCTAGTATGTGTTCTATCCTCCCATCAATTTGAGTGGCATCTAATCTGAAGTGGCAATAAATAATCAGCAGTCCTTTTTTGGGTTTAAAATGCTATTAAATCTTCCTTCTTTTTTTTCTCCTTTCTTTTAGAGCCTGTTAAAACCCTGACATCCCCAGAGGTCCAAGAATCCAAATGAGCCTACTCATGTTTGAAGGCATATAAAGATTTGGAGGAATGATAATTTCATCTCCATAGTGGTAAAAAAATAGTGGTGGCAATTACTGAAGCAACCCCCTATCTGGTATAGTAGGGTTATCATCTCCAGCCAATAAATGGTTTGGTTCAGATTGATTCCATTCATTCTACTCAACCAGCCAACCTGACTAATCCAACCCAAGAATTTAGTTTCAGGATGTCAAACCCGAGTAACAAACAGACTTAGTTGGGTTCAGTCTAGCCGATACTGGTTACTCTTAAGAAGCTGATTCAATGCAACCCATTCCCACTGATATAAGAAACATTTTATGTGGCCTACATGGATGGATGCCAATTATGGGAAAGTGGGATGGGTGGTACCTGTAAGATAGGCATACAGAAATGTTCTGATTAAATCATCCTAGCCCTCAGCTTAGGGACTGAGAGTGTGTGTTTTCCCCCTTTAGTCCAATGGTTCTATCCAAAAGTTTATACAGTAAGACAGAAAGGGAAGTTTGCAGAAGTGCCATCCACCAAAACCGACTCGGCCAAGTCAGCGAGCTATCAATCTAAGCCATCAGATGGATGGATTTTCATGAGTTCCTCTTTAACTGTCCATTTCATACTTTAGACCGGACTAGAAATATGAAGCTAATCACCATTCTCTAAATTTAATTGTGCTTGTTTCGGCGAGTATTATTTATTTAAAATAGAGCTGATTCAAATAGATTTGTTTGAAATGGAGTTGTTTCAGTTGAAGCTGTTTAGAAATATATTGTTTGTCATATCTGATTCAATTAGAAAAAGCAGGTTTGTTATTATACTATAAAAGTAGCATTGATATGCATGTCATGTTATAAATATCATGTGCACAAACTCAAAATAAAAACGCAAAGTGTCTGGGTAAAAAAAAAAAAGCAAAAAGTGTCTAGTTACTTTAGACATTCATGCCTGTTTGAATTGAATTGCCAAACCGTCCAAAGAATTGAAACATTAAAAATCAATAGAAAAAGAAGAAAGGACTTGGCAAAAGGCGCCTAAATGTATCTGCTGGAGCAGTGAGAGGTTGATTCACCTAAATACGAGGATCTTTAGATTATGAATCTAGTTAGCCCAGTGTTCACCTCACAACTGTATTTCCCCTTCATTAATTACCGGTCTTAACATCCACAAACGACAGTAGCTTCATGAAGGACTCACCCCATCTACCAAAAGAAACTCTCTTGGCTCTCTGCAAATTTTTCTACTTGCTCTCCCCTTGTTCTTTCGTCACTGAACAGAACTGAATCTGATTAAAATGACCCTTTACTGGCAACAAGATTCCTTCCTGTAGTACTGATTGTCGAATACGAAGAAGGGGTTGAGTGCGATGACAATATCATGGATTTATGATAAAACACGAGATTGTTCCCAATAAAGATGAGCTCCCACTTGGTCAAGCTTTTGGAGACGAGATAAGCGCGTGCTTCCATTGGGATCATATGGTTGATGTACATTGCTTACAAAGAGACCTTATCTCCCGAGTCTTTCAATCCAATCACACATAGAAATAACAAAACTCACGTATTCATCTCGATGATGGAAAATATTTACGTGTATCCATCCCTCATCATAGAGGGATGGATACTTCCATGAATGGAAATTTTCAAGTACATAGAGTGAAGTACAAAAGGAGGATTCATGTGCAAAAAAGGGAAAGTGCCATTCACCCTATGGTGAGGGATGATGCACATGAATGTCCCCCCTCGATGATATCTGATATTTGCCTGCTCTCACTTTAAAAAAATGGAGACAGGAATATGGAGAGATTTTTTTTATTTATTTATTTATTTTTTATTTTGAGATGAAGTGTAGTTGGGTCTAGATATGTGTGTGTGTTTTCGATGTTTTTTTTTTTTTTATGGGGATTGGGATCACTTGATTATAAGATGGGAGAAGAAATTCGATTTAGGATGTTTTTTGGTAGGACTTTTGAATAGGATAATAAGTATCACAATATTCGGAAGTGAATGGGATTAGCTAGATATACTATGAAAAATTTTAGGGAGGAAACCGTGTATGTAGAAATTTCCTTACTTAGAAGATATCATGAAATCAAGTTCGAGATTTATAGGAAGAGTAGAAAGAGTAAAAATATGAAGGGATCAATCAATTTGGGCAAACAGACAGCTTTACCGCTGCTTGTATACATGGTGAAGTCCATTTGCAAGATTTCCTCCCGTGTGAAAGGAGGAAAAGTTGTATTTGTGGCTGTCCCCCTAATGGACAAAGTGGTAAGGTCCATTTGCAAGATTTCCTCCCCTCTAAGCGGAGGAAAACTTGCATACGTCTCTTGTAAACCGATTCTTCTTCCTTTTATTTCCTTTTTTTAACATTTTGGCCGCCACGGGTGGAGGCTTTGGTCCACACAATGATGGATGGGCATGTATGATTAATGTTTAAACTCAATAATATCAAATCAAGACAAATACATTATAATCACTTGTTTGGTAAATTTACTCTACCGGTGAAGTGAAGTGAATTTTTAATACAAAGAGAGAACAAAACGTAAAGGTTTGGTGAGATCAATGGGTGAGAGAGTAGTTTTTTAACTTTTTTAAATAAAAAGAAGAAGAGTGTTTTTGTTTTTTTTTTTTTTTTTTTTTTTTTTTTTTTAAGGGTCCTCATGGATCGGGCTGGGCCCGGACCACTTTGGGTGGGGCATGGGATTTGGCTTATAATACATGGGCTGTGCTTATATCTTTTTATTTGGACTCATTGGTTGATAGCTGGAATCCCCGCCCGGCCCAAATATACATATATAATTATAAGGGAGGAGTAGTGATGGGAGGACTCAAACCAATGACCTCTCATAGAAGGTGATATGACTAAACCAGTTGAACTGGCCTAGGAAATGGACATAAACTCTCGTTTTATTTATTTTTTATTTATTTTTATTTTTTATAAGTCTAACATGGGTCGGGCTAGGGCCTTATCATTTCCATGCTAGGCTCAGGCCTGCAACTTTAGGTCGGACTCAAGATTGGGCCAAGCTTCAAATTATAGTTTAGAGGTCAGGCCGTTTCGGACGTTTCTCAGCCTTGCCCGACCTGGTCCATGAACAGCCCAAGCTTTTCTTATCATTCAGTGGCATAAGAAATTATCTTTTTAACATTATTTTGTTAAAAGGAAGAGGTGATTTTCAAATTTTAGTAATTTTTGATTTGACTGCTCTCTTTTCATTGTCTCTTGAATTAATCATTCACTTTACTTCATTGGTAAAGTAAGTTCACGAAAGATGAGGCAATTAGTGAGTGAGAAGTGAACAAAGAGAGTGAGAAGTGAACAAAGAGAGTAGTGTCCACTCGTGATTAAATCCTAGGGTCAAAAATCAAAATCCTGATCTCAGCTTTAGATTATGCTATTTATTATTACCATTAGAATAGATATGTCTTTCCATTTCTCCCTCTCGACCTGTTGCTCTTTTTTATTTTTTTTAACTTATTTCTTTTTAGATCTATTAGTCCATTAGATCGTCGATGCTTTTCATATAATCAGTAGCAGAAAAGCCAAATTGAAACAGCTTTAGAATCAACACAATTATTCCTTTCCTGAAAGGGCTTGACCTTCTTTTAAGAGAGAGAGAGAGAGAGAAGAGAGAGAGAGAGAGAGAGATTTACATAAGAGAGAAAGAGATACAAAGAGGGAATTTAGGTGTTCCGGTGAACATGGTTAGCCTTTTCCCACTATAGGGAAACACATAGATAAACGTATTTTGAAACAAATGCACACGAGTCTTCTACTTGTAGTTTTGAGCTGGACTCACCATTGATTTATGAGACTAATGTTTGAAATTTGAGACACAGGAGCCAGACTCTTCAAATATACCTTTTACATCAACCAAGCGTTGGTGTTACGATAGGACATATGATGATGTAATCACAAACACCAATATCCTTAATTAGATATTTTCATATTCTATGATATTAAAAGGAAATTTTGGCAGAATAGTGAAATAAGGCCAAAATCATATCGCTATTTCAACTAGGTCAAAAACCATGTAGGTTGTCTGCATTGCGGCGGTCAAGATCAACGCATAGCCACTAGCTTACCTTAACAGGTGAAAGCGTTGTTCAAAAAATTTGAACCTCATTTAGCAACCATTTATCAATCGATAATTAATTTGAATATTAACATGCAAAAATCATTCGGTTTATATGGGTAAACGTGTGCATTACACGAGAATTTAACACTAGTCTTTCTTAAAAGAAGAAACTAAGCCCAAACACAAATCTTGTGCCCTAATGAAAATCATCCGATGATGCCATATGTATGGTGTTGATGGTAGTTAAGACCTTCATCATCCCAAGTATGGCCCATCTTAGTATGATCAAATATGCTATTATTATCACACGAACACCTCTGCATTGGAAGCCACCAATATCTCAAATCAGTCAGAGCGACATTAAATTGTTGAACTTCTGTTTCTTTCTTTTTTTTTTATTTTTTGACCGGGACCAAGAAAGCCTACGCAAATGAAAAGAGGAAGCCCACAAAGTAGAAAAGATAGCCCAAACATATGGAGAAGAGGAGAAGAGTGGTATGCGGGTATAGATCGATCCCTCAATAGTAAGGTGACAAAAATGCTTGGTGTGAGTGGACTGCTAATAAATATCATTTTGTTTTTTCCAATCCAAAGGCATCTGACACTAAAAATAGATTGATCGAGATAATTCCTGGATATAAGACATTTTTAATCAAACCAAAGTGGACCCCACAAGATATATAAGGTAATTCTAGCTGCCATCAGCCCCACATTGATAATAGCATGGGACCATTTTTTATGCACAATATTAGCACAAATAATTACTAGCCCAATAACCCGTGCTTAGCACGGTATCTCCCTACACTACAAAATAAATAATCGCATATTAAATTTTTTTTTTTACCTCTTTCTATAGGACAAGTTAGATTAAATAGAAATTGAGAAATTGAAGCAAAAGAGGGTATATTTATTAGGAACAACTGAAATATGAGTTGTTTGATGGCAAAATGAGTGGGTAGTTGCATGAGCAGTTATATAACCGTCGCTCAAAATTATAACAGACCAAAAATGATATAGTTAGATAGGAACAACTGAAACATGAGTGGTTTGATGAAAAAAAATAAGTGGGTAGTTGTATAACCGCCAGTCAAAATTATAACCGACAGTCAAAATCAAAACCAAAACCTCCTAGCTTAATATATTATAATAACATTCCTATCAGTTGTCAACAATCCAGAAACTGAAAAAAAAAAAATAATAATAATAATTATTATTATAGCATTAGGAGCCAGGTTAGCACTTTGGCCAAAAAGGGGGGACTTTGCTTTTAGCCCTACTCTACTAAAAAAAAGACAGTGAAATAAGGTAGATCAGGAGTACCATGAAAAAATAAAGTATGGCAAAGCCACAAAGGCAAGTGACAGAGAATCAATCTCTTTGGACAGGTAGGACCCACATGTTTTTATCATTAGGGAATGGATCCCACATGATTGGTCCATCGGCTGAGTAGGTAGGATCCACCATTATTCCAACATTTGAATGAATAGGTCCCATTGATTCCATTATTTGTGTGGCAAATCAAAGGCCTACCATGATCCATCATTAATGGATTTGTGCAAATATGATCCTGCTTTACATAGGCGCATTCCATCACCACTGAGCAGGTGGTTTGCACCTTGATTCCATGATTGAAGTGACCGAGCCCACATGACTCGACCATTAGACAGGTGTAGGGTCTGGCAATTGGGTCCTCCTATTAGGGTACATGTCCGGACTGATTCTCAAAATTTTTGCAGATCTGCCAATTTGAGTGCTGGGTTAGGACAATACCAAGCTTGCATGCCCTTCTCATATTTATAAATATTATAGAAGAGTTACCTTCTACTAAGAGGTGCCTCACAAGGATTGTATTAGAGGTAAAACTCTAAGCTCCCTGTGGGACCCACTTGATGCATGTTGACCATGAGAGGATAATATGATGGGACGGTCTCATTATGGATATGATTTTGGGTAAAAATTATCTCAATCAAATCATCACAAATAACTACTGATTTATGAGCCTTTAAGTTTGACGACTTCAGAAGTTACAGCTTATAAGATGATTAACCCAACAAAGAATATGTAGCCATAGCATTATCACAACAAATTTGCAAGATATGTAGCCATTAAACTCTAAAGATCTAAACTAAATATCTAGAATCATTTAATTAAATTGATATGGATGTTAAACCAAGGGGCCAACCTTTTAAAGAGCCAAGATATGTTACACTCGCTTAGCCACCCAAATGAATGTCATGAAAATGTACAAATGACTATTGACTAATTCCCTCTTTTGTGAAAAATGAGTATCTAACCATCATCCTAGAAATTTAATTTCTAGAAAAGTCAGGTCCCATGGTCCATCTATATCTCCACATTAGATCATTCACTCCTCACCTTTATTTCCTAAACATATTCTTTTCACTAAATATATTTTACCATGATTTCCTAGAAATTCAATTCCATGAAAAAAAATAAAATAAAAAAAAAAACTGAGATGATACTAGGCCACATGATTTAATGGGTCTTAGACCAGTCCAGCAAGAAACAATTTCAGCGAGTGGGGTTGGCAGGATTAAGATGTGGGGCACATTTCCAAGAGACACTACGCGTGGTGACTTGTATATTTGTTGGGAACAATCACCATGGCATGGTGTTGGTCATTGGGCAATGAATTTCTTGACTACATAACGACTACTCTATCTTTATCCAACAGTTGTCACATGTGGAGACAGACCTCGACCGAAACAGCTTGGTTGTGGCCCACTGGACCACCGCACGAACACATAGAGATAATCTGGACTGTTCAAGATGAATATCAATCCCCTTCATTGAGTCCCGCCGTCCGATTGAACATGTGACTATGTGCTGACATGGCATCATCGTTGCTTCACATATCCATCATACTCTCAATCGAACGTGACCAGCTTGGGTCGAGCTTAACTTTGAGGATATATTATTGGTGGGGATGAAACTCGTTTTGAACGGCTCCAATTATCATTATGTTGGTTCCTCCCATAGAGTTTCTGGAGACCTATAGCACATTCCCATGTTATATTGTGACTGAGGATCAGGGCTCCCGCTACAGCTGTAGGACAATTGTTGTTATAGTTGTTTTGTTGTTGTTGTTGTTATTATTATTATTATTATTATTTCTTCATGGCTTTGCAGTTTTCCTAGACGAGAGTTTTCACACATTGATGATAATTCAATGTTGGACATACTTCCATTGGAGTGAAATCTGGGCGAATTCATGATCTCCTTGTGGGTGTCAACATGGGATTGTTACAGCCTCAAAGAAGAGAGATACGAAGAATATCTATTTTTATTAGGCTGGGTCGTAGAGAATGGTTCCACTTGTGGGGTCCACTAACTGAGATCCAAAATGCTCAAAGGCAATAGAATACATGATTAAGCACAGAAAAAGAAGCCCTCAAAGAGAGCACATTCATGTATTTTATGTGTGATCAAGTTGAAAGCGCCCAATTCACTCCCAAATGAATAGTCACCGATTATAATATATTAAAGTCAAGGCTTTTTGGCTTTAATTCTGGCTGTCAATTATAATTTTGACCGTAAGTTATCCTCATATTTTTTTCAAAAGTTTTACATTCTCTTCCCACTACTTATTTCATTTAACTACCCTCTTATCTCTTTATCTCATTAAACTAATCACGTCCGCTCTTAGTTTTTAGAAGTCCAACTTCTTCCTTGATGCAAAAATCATCTTTTCACCTTACCTCTTCTATTCCCTTTCCACCCCAAATTTTCTATTTCCATTCTAATTCATTCGCTCTCGGTTCATAAAAATAATTACTCTCGTAACCTTTTCAATATATAATATATTTAATTTTCAATGCATGGATGTACCGCGCTAAGCACAGGTTATTATGCTAGTTAGGAATTGCATGACTTGAGTCCGGATTCTCTCAAAGTAATGGTTAGAATTTATCTTGATGCATGGGCCCATGGCTACAAATCCATCAGTAGAGCCCCCACTGGCTAAAACATTAAACCACGAAGATGCAAACATTCCACCTTGAAACACTGTTACATCAAACTTCAATCATAGTTACTACCACCATAGATCAACCACATTAAAACATGTGGTTGAATAATTGAAAAAAGCAAAAAGCTTTCATGTGTCTGATGATTTAGGTAGTAGTTCCAGTTGAAGTAAAACTTAAAATTTCAAGGTGAGACACTGCAGGCTTTTCAAGGTTTGGAGAACCCATCTAAATCCCCTGGCTCAGAAAATCCGGACTCTCCAGCCTGACTTTGAAGTCGGCCCTTATTTTCTGACTGCAATGTGTGCATGCATGTGACTCTACATCACCCACGTTCTTGCATAGTGTGTGTTGGCTAAATGACAAATATTCTCCATCAAATAACTGTAAGTTTCTGCAACCAACCACATTCCAACTTGTTATCTCATTCTATCTTTCCCCTTTCTTTAATCCTATCAACTACACATGTATAGTTAGTAAGTATGTTGGATATTCATTTCGTCTGAATTACTTTAGTTTAGAAGCATCCTTTTCTTTCTACCAAAAAACAGAATGGAAGAAGAAGAAGAAGGAAAAGAAAAGATAAAAATAACTTCTCTTCACATGATTGGAACAGCATTAGCATTTGAATTTGCTTGATTGGTCACCCTTCTCACCAGCATTGGTGGGAGTACAATATTCAGTCGAGCTAGGCCATCCATCCGGATATCATTCTCAAGGATGATGAGCCAATGTTGCCAAAATAGGAAATTTTAAATAATTACACTCACTCTCGAGCACCTATTCCGTAGTTGGTGGAGTGGCATAAGGCGTCGGTTTGCTCTCCACATCTTGTGCTTGAAACCCACCGTGGATTTGATCTTTATGCCTTTATATGAGTTTAGCGGGCACCACCTAGCTGGGTCAAACAACTAGGGATGGCCGGATGTGCAACCGTGTAGGATTTCTTGCTTGGAGCATTTGGAAACTCCAAATGTTGTCCTCCAAATGGAATTTTAAGATGTCTAGGGTTGATTGATTATTGGTCCAAAAGAATGGATAAATTCAACATGGAAACACTTTTATTTGGAGTGCCACTTTAATAAATTCTTCTCAATCAAACATGTCATTTGGTGTTTTGAGGGAGACGACATGACCTGCACTGTTGTAATTAGAAATTCAATCAAATTGTTTTCGTGAATTTTTGTCTTCACGGGAGAAAGGAATCCATTAATATTCCAATCACTCTCATAGGAAATCAAATCCTCCATATCAAGGAAAATTAATTCATTTTTTTCTTTTCTGCTAAAAAACCATCCCACCAAGTAATTGAATACTACGATACACGGAAATCAAAACCACATCCACATATATTTTATATTTCTCTCGTCACACAAATGCACCTGGAACAAGCAAAAGGTTGAAACACATCTATCATACCAACTAATACCTGTAAAAGCAAAAGAACATCTCATGTCAGCCATATCAACCTGCATAAATATATTTCTTTTGTTCATGTAGTGTGAATTAGTTATTCAAAAAACTGGCATGTAGAGCAGCATGCGGATATCCTTATATTGCTACCGACAAGGTAGATTGCATGAGATTAACGGCCAGATCTGTGCCTGTGGGAATAGTGGAAGCAGTGAAAGCAGTCGGATACTACAATAGTACAAAGGAGAAAGCATCTTTAATGGAGTCTGAATCCTCTATCGTAGTTGATACACGCTCTCTGTGAGTGGGTTAATCAATGTAGGCTACATCGATACAAAACCACCCATAGGTTCTTCCTCATTCAATTCGACTTAATCAAAGTCACTGTGGATTTTGGGAACTTCGAAGTATGAGTCCCTGTTAGTTTGCCGGCCCTACTGAAGCGCGTAAAAAAAGGATGAGAGTTGGCATATGTGTATTAAGTGAGTTTGATGTTTCGGGTAATTTAGGGCTCTGAGACTCTATAAAAATGATGTAACGCTTCTTTTAGAGACGAATTTCCCTATCTCTTTTCTGCTGAGTCAAAATGTTGATATCGGATTGAAGACGGTGATCTTCTTCTTTAGTCTGTTTTATCCGCTACACCACACACGGTGATTTACTCACTCACAACTAGGGATGTAAATGGGTCCCCGATTCTCTGCCTAGCTAATTAAGGGTTCAATTTGATCCTTTGAGCTTTCTAGTGAGACTTGAGTTGGTATTTTGGTCAAATTTATGAATGGGTCAAATTCATTTTCAAACCTATACGTACCATTGATCAAGAGAAATCTGACTTGATTTTATCCCGGTTCCGACCCATTAAAAACCAGGTCTGGGTCCTTACTTAAGTTCCGATAAGTAAATGGATCTGGGTCCGGTTCCACCTTGGTTCAGACCCGAGCCCTGACATATTACCTTAATTTTTGAAAAATTTTTCTAAAAATTTTATTTTTTTAATTTCATTCTTTACCTAGACCCGGATTCGAATTTAAACCCATTATATATATGGTTTTGGTTCCAGAGCCAAGAAATTGGTTCCGAAATGATACCGAGTTCGGATCCAAATCCACCTTCCCCTTAATAGTTCTGGTTCGGGTCCTCCATGGATCCAGACTGAAACCGACCAAATTATAACTCTATTCACAACTAATGTGTATCAAGTGGGATGGAGGATTTTATTTAATTTAATTTTTATTTTGAAAGACTTATTATTTTATAATTTATTTGTATGACATATGAACGTGTTATGGTAAAGTAAACAAGCCGTATACGGAAAGAGGATACGGCTGTCCGACAGGCCCACGGACGTCACATGCTCTCGTGGGCCCCACGCGCCCTTCCGTTTGTACCATCCGTATTCCGTTCCATTTCGGTTGAACCCCCTCAAAATGCCCCTTCCCAACAGAAATAACGAACCTGCCACCATCCTTTGGCTTCTGCACCCAACAAGTTTAGGACATGTCCAAATCACGCCATTTAGAGACCCAACCACCAACTGATCGATCGAATCGAAATTGACCCAGTACTTTGTTAGTTTAAGTTGATGGTTTTTTTACTTTTTTCCTTCCTTTCGGTGGGCGTCAAGGGTTAACCTTTTAGGCCTGCTTAGATGTACGGTAAATGAAAGTATGGTGATATGAAACATCAAATCAAAAGAGAATATAATATAAGGTGTTATGATCGTGTTTTGTTTTTAGTTGTTTAGTATGGAATTTTTTGACTTTTTGTATTAAAAAAGTGGAGCTTTTTTTATCTATTAGTAGAGAAATGATATTGCTTTTTTTACTTTTTTTTTTTTTTTGAAAAAGATGGAGGGAAATTTTGAAATTGTATACTTTTGATATGATCAATTGTCTTTTCTTGTCTGTATAATGGAACCTTTTGAGTTCGTCCATTCTTACTATTAGACCTGTCAACTTCATTTACAAAGTAATTAGTTGTCGCTTGCGAGACTAACATAAATTGACTTCCTGGCTAATTAAGGGTTCAATTTGATCCTTTGAGCTTTCTAGTGAGACTTGAGTTGGTATTTTGGTCAAATTTATGAATGGGTCGAATTCATTTTTAAACCTATGTGCATCATTGATCAAGAGAAATCTGACTTGCATTTACCTCGATGTCATCCCTACATTTTAGTTTTAGCCTTTATAGAAGAGTTTGGTCACCTTTTCTGACCCGATGGCTCTCTTCTCTCACCCGATAAAAATAATGCCTAGCCTCGTAAAATTCATAGTCCATAGAGCCAAAAAAAAAACCGAAGTCCTAAGCAGTCGAGACCATCGAACTCTGTGATTTGTGAACCATGATTCATCCCGCGCATGACCCAATAAATTAACAGTTTAAATCATCGAGAAAAGCAGTCATATGGACTTCCCCTTCTTAGATAGATGAGCTATGGAAATCAAGCTCCTTGCCTTTTATCACAAAACAAAAGCTGTTAATACCTAACAAACACTAGGACATATTTTTTTTTTAGTGATGAAAAGATCAGCTAAAACCTTATTTAACTTGTGTGGGCCCACCTTTCTACAATCCAACTCATTTTGCCTTCTATAAATTTCTATGTATGAAAACAAGCTCAAATTTCATTCCAATCAATTTCTTGCTCTTTTCTTCAGAACCTTGTGCTCCGATATTTAGGGCGCGTTTGTATACACACCATTTTCGCAGAAAGAGGAAATTGCCACGTCAGCAAATTCCATAGAAATGAAAACTCTGGAAAAGGATTTTCGTAAGATTTAGAAATTCATGTTTGGTGTAAAAGGAGTTTCCTCATTTAATTGGTGCAGATGTTGTTTGGTGCGGCTGTTGATTCCTTATAAAAAATCAAAATTTCTTATTTGGTGATATAATTTTTTGAAGAAAAATAACATAACATGTATATTATTTATTTAACATTAAATAATAAATTATATAAAGAAATAAAAAATGAAAGAGTTATAGGGTTTTTGTGTTGAAATGGACAAGAGTGAAGAAAAGAGGGAGAAGTTTTCTAAGGAAATTCATTTCCCATGCCCCCCATGGGAAACTTATTTCCACCATTATCAAGGAAAATGCTGACGAGACAGGAAAGCATTTCCACGGTATTGTTCCGCACCAAATGCATGAAAAATGAGTTTTCTACGAAAAACCATCCATTTTTTCGCAGAAAAAGTGTTACACAAACGTGCCCTTAATGTGAGCTTTTTTCAGCTTGAAAAGATGCCATTCTTCTCCAAGGAAGTGTAGATCTTGAGGTACCACCTCATAGATCACAAATTGGAATTGCAATGTACAAATAAGTCAAAAAGGTGAGTGCTTACAACCAATCAAAGGCAAAAGAAGGGGCTTATCTCTTATCTTCCATGTGAGATAATCTTCAACACTATATTAACCACCACAAATAACAGACCAATGACAATGGTCTACAAGGAGTCAAAAAGAAATCTAATACCTATTGGATACCTAATGAGATAAAGCCCACAGCAAAGATCACTTGCACAATTTAATTTCATCAATCACATCACTAGGGGTGCACAAAAAAATCCATCTATCTATAAATCTGATCTGATCCGCAGATTTTTATCCGATCCGAAGGTAAACGGATTAATGACGGATTGAAAACTTTGTAATTCGTTAGCAACGAATTGGTGACGGATTCTCTCTCAACCTTAACTTCAGCGGCATTAATTCGATCCGAAGTATTGACATTAACTATAAATACTTCCTTTCAACTCCACAAAATCCAATGGGTCACTCCAATATCATTTAAAATATCTAAATTTAAAATAAGAAATAACAAGTAAGTTAAATGAGGTCAACAATGTAAATTTCAACTCTACAACATGTTCGGTACTTTTCTTTTAACATTAGATTGAACGGATTAATCTGATCCGATTGGATCGAATTTTAAGAGCCACGGATTAGTGACAAATTCCAAATCTGTCAATCCGTAGTTAACGAATTGGTGATGGATTTGGCCCAATCCGCACCAATCCGATCCGTGTACACCCATACACATCATAAATAATTCCAAGGGGTTGGCCGAGTGGTCAGGATCATGGTTCCTCCCTCTTCCAGAGTTAGAGGTCTTGATATCGACCCCGGTTCCTCCCTCTTCAGGAATCGAAAGTTAAGTCCACTTGTACTACCACCTAAGGACCACAAGGGTTTTACCCGGCTTCTCTTTGGGGCCAATGGATTGAGAACCCTCCTCTATTAAGAAAAAAAAATCACATCACAAATCCAATAACTATTCACTTAATCAACTAATTTTTTTCCCTCACTACCCAATAAAAGCTCTCAAATGAATAATTAGTATAAACACTAATAAGAAGTTTATTTTAATAGTAGAATAATGCCACGTGGCGTACTTTTTGGGAATAAGCAACACGTACGTCTTTCTGCTGCTCGAGGTCGAGGATTCGGATTTCGGATCCTCCGAACAGTTCGATATGAAAAGCAGATGGACAACAACAGAATGTCTCATGTCGTTTTCTCCAACTGCAATGGCATTTACGTAATATTACATCAAGTTGAAGGGCGGTTTATGGAAGGCGTGATGGGCGGAGCATCGCTGTCAACAGCGGCCGCTCTGTCCCCTTAGATGTGGTTCGTCGCACGTTCGCCACGACAAACCGCCAATGCCACCGAACAAACGCCTCCTCCTCCTCCACTCCTCTCCTCTCGCTTAAACCCACATCAAACCAATCAAACCCAAACCCTAAATACCCTCCCAAACTCCTTCGAGAAATCTCCATCCTCTTCTTCTTCTTCTTCTTAATGGCTTAGATTCATCTGAGGAATCTCTGGAAGAATCTCTTTATCTCTATCTCTATTTCTATATCGAGGGAGAATTTCATATGAGGCTTTGATTTGGAGGTATTTGGCCAAATGCGGAGGAAGAACGAGGACTTTTGTTCTCTTTGGGAGGGATTTGTGATTTGTAGCTGAAGTGTTTGAGGTGGAATGAGAAAGTTGGTGTCTTTGTTTTTGTTTGATGAGGAATGGCGGGAGATTCGGCTGGAATCGAGGGATCTTGGCTTGAATCGAGTTTGTTTGTGTTTTGGAGGAGGAACTGATGCTTTTTCTAGTGTTCTTGTTTGAGGATTTTTTTGAGAAGATGCAGATGTGGACTGGATCTGAGGAGTGAGATGGAAATTCGAGTTTTTTCAGCGAGTTTTGAAGGGTTTGAGGCTTGGTGTTGAAATGTTGTGTTTTTTCCACGCTGTTGATATGAAATAGCAGCGGAGATTGATCTACTGTTGCTCATATGAGTGCGTCTGGATTTTTGGATGGATGAGGGGATTTGAAACAGATTGAGATTCAAAGGTGGTTGCTTTTTTTTTATTTTTCTTCTTAGAATTGTGCAGGAATGCAGGTGAAATGGAGAAGATTATATAAATATTAGTGGTGCATTCAACTAGATTTTCAATCTGCAGTAGAACATTTGATGAGTTAGTAGAAGAAGATTGGAGTGAAATTGTAAGGTTTCTCTGGGAGAATTTCATACATTGTGCAAATTGATGGTTTTGAAGGGGTTTGCGATTTGGATATATGAAGTCATTCCATTGCTTCAAGCAGATTCCGGTCCCCAGTCGATCGGAAAGGCGGCTCTCGCTCGGCGAGTATAAACGAGCTGTTTCATGGTCCAAGTATCTGGTGTCATCTGGTGGAGAGATCAAAGGGGAGGGGGAGGAAGAATGGAGCGCGGATATGTCTCAGTTGTTCATAGGGAGGAAATTCGCGTCGGGGCGGCACAGTCGGATTTATCGTGGGATATACAAGCAGAGAGATGTGGCAATTAAGATTATAAGTCAGCCTGAGGAGGATGCAGAATTGGCTGCTTGGTTAGAGAAGCAGTTCACTTCGGAGGTTGCTCTGTTGTTTCGGCTCAAGCATCCTAATATAATCTCTGTGAGCTCTGTCTTCTGTGTTTCATTCCTTAAAGATGTTTGCTGGATTGATTTTTGAAATGTGGGGTGTCAATTGAATCATGTTTGTGTTGATAATTTTGTGGAAATCTTCAAATGTATTATAGTTTTGGGAACTCTTCATGACTGTGAATCCTTTTAAAATTTGATCCTCCAAGGGATATTCTGTTCATTTGCATGACAAATATATCTAACAGGAAAGCACAATTATCTATTGTCCTTTTTTTATCCTTTGCAAATTCTCTCTTTCTACTGCGCGCGTATGTGTTTCTCTGGAAATAATATAGCGCATATTAGACTAATTTTTGACACAGATGATGGGAATGGAGATACAAGAGGGCATCAAGGTTACACTCTCAGAAAAATCTCAATTATCTTCTGGCATGCATCCCCTACATGCATAAAGATAAGGGGAAACTAATATGCTTTGCTTGTTGGTTATGTTGCCCTCAAATTGTCAAATCTTTCTCAAGGGATCAACATCAAAGTCATTGTAGTCTTATGCCATCTAATTAAGGTCACCACTATGAGTTCATCTTTTCCATTTGACTCTATTTTATGTCATGCTCATTGCTCTCTCAACTTCATATCTAAAATGTCTTTATTTCTTCACTACTATGGACAAGTTAGTTATTGGTCTCACCCTTCTAATTCCTTAAATTGTTAGTGTTCAACTCATATAGGCCTTGTTTGTTGCCTTCAGTGTACGTGCCTAAACCATCTCAAATGAAATTGCTAGATTTTTCTTCTATGGGAGCTACAATATGTTTTGTCTTTTACGCACTCATTCCTAATTCTACCTGTTGTGGGAACTTTGCACGTTCATGCTACCACACACATTTGACATCTCAAAAGGACATACTTTAGCTTCTTCATTTTTCTTTCTTTGCCCATTTTTCAGCTCCATACGTCTAACAATTGTCTTATAGAAGTTATTGTCTTGTAGAAGTTGCCCTCTAATCCAATGGGCACTTGATGTTCTTATAGCGTTTAACTACCTTGTCTTCTCTCTTCACTTTGCCCATCTTATGTTGAACCTATTTGCTATATCTAGTTCAAGCATTCCATCTTCTTCTAATTTCTGCTCATAGTTAATCAAAATAGATCCAGTGTGGTACTGAATTATTTTAATTTTGATGAACTCATCTTCTCTACTTTCAAATCTACTAAACTTGTACTCCAAATGTTGTCTTAATCTGCCAATCTTCTGCTGACCAGAGGAGAAACTTGGTGCAATCCCACTTTTAGGAACTCAGACATCGACCACCCTTCCACAATTCCAATGCTCGGTATTGCCCCTCTGTATGTGTATGTATTTCAATATAGCTAATAAGGGTTTTATTTTTTCTTTAATGCCTGGAAAGTTAATTATGCCAATACCCTATCTGAAGCCTTCTCCAAATCAATAAATACAATATTTTCCTCTAAGTTTTTCATGAATCATCTTAATAAGAAAATGGCTTTGTACTAGACCTACCTATCATAAACTCAGTCTGTTCTATAAAATAATTTATTCATGTCATAAGTGTTGCTCGGTTGCTTTCTTCCAAAGTTTCATCATATAGTTCATAAGTTTGATAGCTGAGTAATTTACATGGTTTTAAATATCTACTTTCTTCTTGTAGAAAGCGTTCACACTCCTCCTTTTATCATTTTGATCATTCTTCTTGTACTAAATTCAAATCAATTAACCAATTCATCCCAATTTCTACTAATGAAACCCATGTATTTGTAGGCAGATAGTATTGGTCCTAAAGCTCTATATTTATTCATCCTAGCTAATGCAGTCTTCACTTATATACTAGATATTTATTGACCAATACTTGGTTTGGTTCTATATTATAATTTAATTCACTGGCATATTTCATTTTATTTTTCCATTGTTTAATTGGTAACGTGACTTGAACCCACAAACACAAGGTTGCAGTAGTGAACGCATTCCACTGTGCAATGGGCTCTTTTCTCCCATCTAAAACACCTTCCTCAAGGTTACATTTTCATATTTAATAGATATTTAAAATACGTCTCCCATCAATCTCTTACTTACTCTTCTTTCATCAAGATCTTTTTCTGTTTTTTTTCCTCATCTGATCAAGGTCTTTCATTTCCTTTCTCTAATATGGTAAAACTTACAAAATCCTCTTTCTCCTGCTTGGTTTTTTACTGTACATACAAATTCGTTATAGGTTTTGTGCTTGGCTGTATGTGTAACTTTGTTAGCAGTATTTTATGCTTGCTTATGCCTTTTGAAGTCTTATAGACCTTCTGCTTTCTCTCATTCTTTGGATAGTGGTTCATTAATAATCTTTTCTAACTTATTACTAAGTTCCATTACAAGATTTTTTGTGTAAAATTCTTGTTTCCCTTGCACTCCCTAATAACTTCCTCGGTAACTTATTGAGCGCATCCTTCCATTTGATCATACACTTGACTAGAATTCATAGCTTGATTCCAGCTGTTCTACCTCTGCATTTTTTGGGATGTTTATATTTCCACTTTTAAATCACGTGACCTTGTTCTTGGGCAATTCGTCAAATCCCCAGTGGCTTACCTACACCTGAGAAATCAATATCCTTTGTTGTTTAATTTAAAGTCGAGATGCTTGACAAGTCTCTGCAAGACGATTCTCTATCTCTATGTAAACATTTCCTATTTGGCTGCCGTGTTAAATATGACAAGATGCTATGCATTAGCTATTGCAAGATCAAAAGCCACATCAAACTCAAGGATAACTTTACCCATATCATTCTTTGCCTAAAATCATATTCTCTATGAACTCTGTCATACCCACATCATCTTCCTTATCTTTTTCTATGGTTACGTCCATTAAATCTCACCCAATTATAATACCCATATGAGTAGGTATCTCTTGTTACTATCCAACAAGCCCCATATGACTAGGCATATCTTGTGGACCATGGGGAGATGTTCTAGAGGAGTTTTTTTTGGCTACATTAAGACAAAAGTGGGAAGAACTAGATTTTTTTTTCCTTATTTTGATCGGTGGGAACAATTAGATACAGATTAATTCCTTCCAGATTTGAGGAGATACAAGGCAAATAATAGTATAAAAAAAAGATACTTGAAATGTTAGTTTTTATCATCTTAGAATTGGGTTGAGGTTTTGGAAAGGATTCTTTGGCTTCCCTTCGACTCCATCTATAACTATATAGAAGCTAAAAACCAAACCAAACCAAACAAAGCCTTTTCCCACTAGTTGGAGTCGGCTATATGGATTTGACGACGCCAATCAAATTTGTTTAGGGCCATGTTCTCCGTTAAATTCATATAGGCAAGGTCATGTTTAATAGTTTCTTTCCAACTTCTCTTGGGTCTCCCTCTCCCTCTCTTACTCCTGGCAATCTCCATCCTTTCACACCTTTTAATAGGTGCCTCCGTTGGACGCCTTCTAACATGGCCGAACCATCTCAGAAAATTGATTCAAGCCTTACTCTAGACGCTAGTATATCGCCAAGAGTAATGATGGGATGGGATGAGTATATACACTGCCAGATAAGACAAACTCAAGTTTTCACACTGTTTTTAAAGGACACAATGTGGAGACCTGTTGCGATTCAAGCGACATATTGATCTGAAGCCACAAACAACCAGTGCTCATATTGCAACAATTGATAGGGAGCCCACCACTATTGTTGTCTTCTTCTGATTGTACTTAGACAGAGCCAAGACCAAGAGACCATGCTTAGCTACTAGTTGTCTGCAATCAAAGCTTTCCCTAAGTAGCATGTCCTTTACTGAATAGCTAGGCACATCTGCATCTGTGAAAATCACGTGTCTTGTATTATTTGCCAACATCCACTTCTTGGCCCATTGATTCAGGCCATCCATAATTGGCAATTGAAGAATTATTCGAAAACAGTTTGACATTCTCCTCGTGTATCATCCTGACCATCAGATGTAGCTTTTCCATCTGAGGGGGCAGCAAGGTATCTGTGCCTCTTTTTCTTTTGATTCTCCAAGCTATGCCTCCATAGAATTCATCTTGCACCAATTGTTTGGTGTGTTTAATTAAGTCCACGTCACTTCTACAGAGTTTTATTGGTTATTGGAGTAGGCAATATTATTTCTTAGAAGTTGGATGCCTAGTGTTGCTTTCAAGTGAATCATCTGCTACTGGAGATGTTAGGGTTGGTCAAATGAGGCAGTTTAGAAAATTTGCTGCACTCGGGAACCTTTCTGCATTACTTAAAGACAAGGTGTCATATTCGATCTGCTGATTCACATTCATCTTTCTGCGATAGTAACCAAATGTACATTATCTTTTGTTAAAAAGGGAAATCGGCATCATTGCCAAACTTTTGAAGAAATTCACTATGTATGCATCAACTATTCAAATTATTACAACTACTACCATGCTGCTGCTGCTGCTGCTGCTGCTGTTTTCATCTTGAGAAGTGTGAATGCATCAATATGTAATTCATGGAACCATTGTGTTTCACTTTGTTAAGTAATCTTTGTTAATGTGATTTACTGACTGAGCTCATTAATGAATCTTCATTCTTTACTGAAATGCTTGTGCTCTGCTTCCAAATTGTAGTTCATTGCAGCATGCAAGAAGCCTCCAGTGTTCTGCATCATCACTGAGTATTTGGCAGGAGGCTCACTGAGGCAATTTCTCCATAAACAAGAGCCAAATTCCCTTCCACTTGATCTGGTTTTGAAATTGGCTCTCGATATAGCACGTGGAATGCAATATCTTCATTCGCAGGGTATACTCCATAGGGATCTTAAATCTGAAAATCTTCTCCTTGGGGAAGACATGTGTGTCAAGGTAGCAGACTTCGGAATCTCATGCCTAGAATCTCAGTGTGGAAGTGGGAAGGGATTCACAGGCACTTACCGTTGGATGGCACCAGAAATGATCAAGGAAAAACATCATACTAGGAAAGTCGATGTATACAGCTTTGGTATAGTCCTTTGGGAGCTCTTAACAGCACTAACGCCATTCCATGACATGACTCCAGAACAGGCTGCTTTTGCAGTCTCCCAGAAGGTATGATCATAGTGCTAGTTGATGGAATCTGAATTTTCTAAAATCATCATCGCTGCAGCCTTATCCCATTTGTAAGGGTGTGCTTTGTTGGTTATACTTTTCCTTTCAACCCCATTTAAAAGTTAAAACCATGTTTTCTGTAACTCCACAATCTATTGCCTTACCTCACTTCTCCATTAGAAGCCTTTATCAATCTCCCCCTTCCCCATTTTCTTGAACCTGTAGCCTTTAATGCATTGTTCAGGGGCTTTTTCCTGCTATTTTCCCATATTTTAATATATTATCCAGAAGATAATGTTCCTTCGAAGTCTTTATCAGTCTCCTCCTTCCCCATTTTCTTGAACCTGTAGCCTTTAATACATCGGGGCTTTTTTCCTGCTATTTTCCCATATTTTAGTATATTATCCAGAAGATAATGGTCCTTTGGACCTTTAATCATCCTATATATAATATACATAGGGTCACATTCTATTAAGAGGTGCCTCTCATGGAATGCATGAGATATAACTTCTTTCCACCACATGGGATCCCCTATGACAAATCCAACCTCCTCACACTCACTAACCCCCCATAAATTAGGACTCACCCTAATTTGACATTCATATGAATTATACTCACTGTTTTCTTAAGTTTTATAAATGATGCAACTTAAGGAACCGCTAAACTTTAAGGCCCCCCTAAATCAATGGTTTTGATGATTTGATTGAGATGATCTTTCCCCAAAATCATATCCACAATGAGACCTTTCCATCACACTATCATCCCTTGATTAGCATGCATCCAAGTGGGTCCCACAAAGGGCTTAGCATACTAGAAGATGATTAATTCATGGGGTGCACCATTGCATGCAAATATGAATGCTCTCTCTCTCTCTCTCTCTCTCTCTCTCTCTCTCTCTCTCTACGCGCGCAAACACCACATCCCTGAATTTCACACGTCTCTTGGGTTTGCACCCATCTGATTAGCCCGGAGCTTTTGATCGACTGTATACCAATCCGAATGGACTGTACACCGTTGAAGTTGTGGGGCCCAGATGAGGGTGATGGGATGATCGGTTGGGGCTGAGTATTTTGCAGAGAGGAGGGGCCCATCGAGATCTTTCTATCCCCCCACATCCCTGTCCCAGGTGGGGCCCCATGTGGACTCCACATCGAGGTGCTCACAATCATCCAGTGCGCAAGTCATGCACTGATAGTATACACGCACAGCATGTGCGCACACCCTATCTTATGCAACAATAGTAACATCCATTGTGAAACTGATAGCCCACGTCATGATTCCTTGACAACCGAGTTTCTATCTTTTCTTTTCTTTCTAAATCTCCTTTTGACTTATCCATCACAAACATATGGAACAGATGATTCCGATGTCTGTATTTGTGCACAAGACAACATCTAAAGGATGCTCCCATGCCCATATGTACTCTTTTTCCCTTTCGTTGACAAAATATGAAGACTCAACATTACTGACTAGATGATGTGCGATAATCTCTTAGTTGGCTTCCATTTTCATTTCATTATGGTTTTCAGTCTGACTGGTTACGGTGAGAATGAGTTGCCTCGGAGCAACTCTGAAAGCAATTAATCTCGAGTTCTCAAATAGCTGAACAACTGCTTAAGGCTTTCATTTCTTAGTATCACATATCATTTTATTTCTTACATGGTGTCGAAACTCGAAACCAAGAAACCACTCTCATAGATAAAAAATGAATATTAAAACAATCCAAGATACAAGTTTCCTATGTCTTTTACAAAATTTTGAGGCATCATGACCGTGGTTTAAATTATTGCCCAATACCGGTTCGTATCAGCCGATACAAACCGTTATAAACCCGTACCAGTATGATAAATTGATGCGTATCGGTCTCAGTGTTGCCTTGTCAAAAAATCCCCCAAATATTGGATATTATCGGCCGATATCTCAATTTATTGGACCTAACCGATATATCGGCTGATATTTTTCAAAATATCGGCCAACTATATTTAACCTTTTTTGTTATTTTATTCATTTTTCTTATTCTACTTCTTTATTCCTTCTTCCAAATATATCAGATGATTCCCTTCTTCTTCCCAACACCTATTTCACTTCCAAGCCATCAAAAATACCTATTTTTTGTCAATTTAGTCCTGAAAAATCAAATACAACTCTATTGAGATTAGTATTTTGTATTTTTTTTGCAATTCTTTTATAAAGTTATGTAGGTTTAGCTTAGAAATGATGATTGCATGCTCTTTTTGTTGTAGATACCTTTCATTATCTTAAATCTACACATTTTGAGGTTAGATCTAATATTTGAGGTTTTAAAAATTAGGATTTTTGTTGAAATCTTGTAGATATTTGTAAAATAGTTTCTCAAATTTGCCCTCATTTTAAGTAAATCATAAATGTCCAATTGCTTTGTGCTTTATCATATTATCATAATAAAATATGCTATCTTGATACTCTTGAAATCACAACTTATTTGATGATTGAGTGATGAGTAAAGGCTTTATTTTCTTAAATTTCACACTAATCGATAGCTCATAAGTCATAATTATTTTTGCATTTTATAAAATTTGTGATGTTCTAACTTATTTTGATATATACATCTAAATCAATTTAATTGTAAATTTTTTTTATACAAATTCAGATAAGACATCGATACATGATGTCATCACTTAGGGGGACCGATAACTTGATTTATAGTCGTTGCTAATGGAAAAAAAAAAAAAAAATTACTTTCTAGCATTTTGTAATATCCTCTGTTTTTTAAAAGTTTTTTTGGACAAAATAAAAAAAAAAAAAAATCACGCTGCGACAACTGCGACGGACCTCAAACCGCAACTGCTATCAATGCCGTATCATATCGGTTTTTGGGGTCGGGCAATACCGTGATTTTGAACCATGATCATGACTGACGTTAGACATTGGAATGCAGCATTATTGCATGCTTGAGTGAAAACATGTTTATTGCTAACTTTTAAGTCTTCTATGACCAGAAATTTTTGGCCATACACTGAAAACATAGGGCATTACTGTTGCATGACTTATGATTGATCTTGGGGAATGCATGTTCCTAGCTCTCTCCAATGATTTCATGCCTTTAGTATTTCATTGATTTTCAACTCTTGTCTAAAATCTTTCCTTTTGATTGCATCTGAAGAAGCATGATTAATATGAGTAGTCTTTTGCTATATGTGATTGAATCTTCAAAAAACACAATTAATGTGATACTAAATGTAGTGGCATGGTTGAAGAATACTCTTAACATCAGTTATTACTGTTTTAATAACTTAGTCCCAAGGTGTCACCCCAGTAGTCAAGCCATGGTACTGGGTGATTTTTTTATTTAGTTTCTGCAGCATAATTCTCTGTGTTGTTCTCCATTGTCATAGTTTTCTCATGTCTTACATCAGTTGTGTTTTTTTTTTTTTTCAGAATGCTAGACCGCCTTTTCCACCTAATTGCCCCTTGGCATTTAGCCATCTCATTAATCAATGCTGGTCCACTAACCCAGATAAGCGACCGCAGTTTAAGGAGATTGTTTCCATTCTTGAAAATTATACAGATTCTCTTGAACAGGATCCTGCATTTTTCTCCTACTACAAGCCTGTCCAACAGCAATCTCTTCTTGGGTGTTTTCCAAGGTGTATGGCTGTTCGGAAGTCTGCATCTTTGAAACCCTAGCATCCTTCTCTGCATTATGTACTATGTAATGTGTACCATAACTTTTTTTGTTTTTATTCATCTCCTAGGTTTGTATGTCCATTAAAATGTTTCCGTAAGGAATCTATGTAGTATGTCTTGCAGGTACTATGGGAACGAAAAAGAGGTCTCTGTATTGGCTTGTCAAAATAACATTTTTAGTAATTTTGGCTTTATATCCAGCCAATATTTGGCTTCACTAAGTTAGTTTGTTGACAAATACATCTAAGATCTATAACTTTGTATGTATCACATTTATATCATTGTTCTGGGGCAATAGATTTATCAGTGCTCCTATAAAAAATGTCACTCATTGCATGCATGTGAAAACATTTGTTATCAAGCTAAAAAGTTAATATCTTTTGATGGGAAAGACACTCATTTCATGTAGAATTTTTTTTTTTCTTTTTTGTTATCAAAATAAAAACCACTCATTTGTTTCTCTGCTATCATATTTGATGATTATTGATTCAGGATAATACAGGGAAACATTTCATATGTCTGCTCCCAAAACAATATCCTACATACCATATTGTGTATCCCTTGTCTAAACTCCTATCAAATTGTTTTTGGGGAGTTAATATGTATGGTAGATCGGATTTCTCATGTGTTCTAAAATTCAGGAGTCTGAGTCCATGTCCAGCTCCAACATAGACCCTAAAGCTGGGATCCAAGACTGCAATTTGAAAAATGGGTAAGCCTGAGCCTGCCCTCTTTAGGACCAAGGATAAAATTATGGGAAATTCTATTTGCACCCACCTCTTTTGCTGAGCCCACCCACATTTTTAAAAATACCCAAAATACCCTTCTTTCCTTTCCATCTCTCCTTTCCTGTTCCTGCCTATCCCTCTTTCTCTTTCGCTCTCTGCCTCTCACCTGTCACCTCTCCTCTCCTCTCCCTCTCCCTCTCCCATCTTCCATCTTCCACCGCCCAACACCACCGCCAGCTGTTGATCTTGCCCGATGAATCCCCACAAAGAGCTCCTCACTCATGTATGGGAATTTTCGTCATGTGCAAGTTTCTTTTAAAAAGGTGGCCGTGCTTAGAAAAACCGGTGGTGTGTTCAGAATCACCCTAAAATTATAGGCATATATAAATGTGAGAAAATCATCAAAAATCTTTGTTTTATGTTGTATGTTTATTTCTTATTAATATTATTTAATTGGGTTTGTGGGCATATAAATGTAAAGATGCCTAGTAAGAGTCCAGCGGGCTTGTGATCCGAATACCGAATCCGGCCCATTAAGAGGACCCTAAACATCTCAGCCCATTGGAACCAGATGCATGTCCAGGCTTCCTTACACACTCAGATCTAGATAAGACATGGGTTGGATTCAGGCCCATTGACTGCCTTAGGCAAAACTTACCTGATGAACTGAATCTGATAGATAAGAGGGTACTGGGATTAGAAACACTTAATAGTCTACAGTTACAATTATGAGTGACATTTTGAAAATATCTACATGATATGACATTTTTTTTGATAATATCACAATATATTGAAAATTGTACCAAACAATAAGAATATAGTGAGAAAAACTTGATAAAAGCAGAGGAAAAGAGGAGAATGTATAAAAACAAGGGTACTCTATATTCTTTTATTTAGAAATTTCTTTATTTTAGGGAGCGACTATTTGTATATCCCTTCTTGCTTGGTGCACAATCATTCATGGGACTCCTCATAGACCCCTCTAGCACCTTTCTTAAATACCCTTGTTTCCTCACTTTCTCCCTCTCCTTGCTCGGCGCACAGCCCGGCTCCCACCTCCGCCAGCCCTCGCCCTCCCTCCTTTCCGTCTCTCTCTCTCCCTCCTTCTCCCTGTCTTCCTCCCTCTCCTTCTCCTTGTCTCTCTCCCTCTCCATGCTCACCGCCCAACTCAGCCCAAAGCCCACCACATCCAGCACCATCTCCCCCTCTCTTTCCATGTCTCTCTCCCTCTCCTTCTCCCTGATCGTCTTCTCGAATCAGGGAGAAGGAGAGAGAGAAAGAGGGAGAGGGATAGCGATAGGGAGAAGGAGAGGACGGAGGTGGGCACTGGGCAGAGTTGGCCGGTGAGCAGGGAGAAGAAGCGGGAGAGAGAAGGAGGGATAGGGAGAGAGGGAGGAGAAGGGGAGGGAGATAGAATGAGGGAGAGAGACCGGAGAAGGAGAGGGAGAGGGTGCACCGAGCAGGGAGAGGTAGGGGACATGGGTATTTTGGGAAGGTATTAGAGGAGTCCCATGAATGGATGTGCACCACGCAAAATGGGATGTGCAAATAGTTGCTCCCTTATTTTATGCAACATTTTCTCAACGTACAATATCCTGAGAAAAACCCATGTTTGAAAACACCTCTTAAAATGATATTGGTGACAATACTAATAACTAACACATACATGTTCAAGCAACTGACACAGAAGTGGGGTTTGCTCTAACATCTCCTTCCAGTGAAATGCTGATCTTCCACCAACTTGGCAATGCCACCTTTGTTATCATTTTGCTTCTAAGAAAAGAATACTATCCTCAAGATAAATCTGCGGTGGTATCTAGAATATATAACAAGCTCTTGTTTTAGGCACGGTCTGAGAACAGTCCGGAAGCCTTTTTTTTTTTTTTCACTGAGTGGACCCTCCATTGGATATTTTTACGGTTCCTCCACTGCCTACAAGACCATTAAACTATATGGACGTTTGTTTGATCAGTGCAAGCCCTTTCACACTGTAATTCCTTCATGATCTGGCACCAGGCCCAATTTCACTCTCATCAAACCTTTATCCACAATCGGATTGAATATCAAAGAAATCTATGGTTAAAAGACCGCTAAGCTGTAAGGCTATTAAATCAATGGCTACAATGATCTAATAGAGCTGATTTTGTTTTGGACCCTTATTTATAGAGAGACCTTTCCATAGACCCCACTTCCACTGATTAGGAATGTTGTATGCGGGCCCCACAAGTTGGGATCAATATAAGCAATCTACGGTCTTCTCGTAGGAGAACATTCCCCTTTTCTAATAGTATTCCCATAAAATAATTTAAAATTATCCAATTATATCTCTCTCCAATATTCTTGTGATAAAACTACTTACATAATCCAATGTTAACTGCTTGGGTGTTGGTTCGTTGGCGAAAGGCGTGGGTTTGCTCCCTTCATCTTGTATTTGACTAGTGTATTCGACACCCCCAAATTTATATAGTATATGTGTGCTATGGGATTGTATGTGCGTCTGGGGAAGAATTAGTCTTGTTGGGTTAAATACCATGGTGATACCCTTGCCCAAAGGGAAAAAAAATACTCCAAGATAACAATATTTACAACATTGCAACATTGAAACCAGTATTTCTGTATTGAGGGAAAAGGCCGCAACAACAAAAGCTGGCACAAACAAAGGCTCATCAAGGTGTTTTCCAATCCAATTACAAGTCCAAAGATCAGTGTGAAAACTTTGAGGTTGTAGGTTTGAGTCACAATTGAAAAAAAAAAAAAGTGTCCAAAGATTGGTGTATACGAGGACTTTACGAGTCTAGATTTACCTTTGCCCCAAATTAAGGCAAAGGGTCATTTAAGGCATTCTCTTACTATAGAAGAGGGTCTATATATACTTCTATTAGATTGATATACGTGAAGATTTTACTGGTAATGATTTGCCTAAACCAATTGTCTAATCACCTCTTATTTAAAGAAAACATACAATTATTATTATGACTTATGGCAACAATAATGATCATATCAAATTATCATCATGCCCTTAGCTTTTGGCATGGACCCTTCCTCCCCATAACAAATGACACCCATAAACAAAAAGTAGATGCTTATTCCTGTCTTGCTTCCCTCAGACAAGAGCTTAATCTACAATTAAAACGACAGAGTTTGGCCAAAATATCCCTCCCTCTCTCCCTCTCTCTCTCTCTCTCTCTCACACACACACACACTCTTTATATCTCTTCTATTTTGGCACTAGGCACACTAGGGAAAGTATCTCTTGTTTGTAGTTTCTATTTGTATTGTGTTTGGAAGTTCTTCAAAAGTGGAAATCCATCCCCTTGTGCCTGCTTTATGATTCCCATCCTGCAAAAGTTGCACTGATTGGGAGAATCTAATGGGACCCACAGCCATCTAAAGTTGATGGTGGAAATCTAAGGTGAAGGCGTAGGGCTGCCTCTGGGCCCTTTCACATGTGCTAAAAGATACCAAAGGTTTGAATAAGAACTACTAAATGTTAACCACCAAAAAGTTGATATATGATGCAGGGACTGTGTGAGAACTTTTAACATAAATTTAAAAGTTTCTCCAAAATCTTCAAATACCACGTTTGATGGGGGAGAGTTTCAATTGCTACTAATAATGAGAAATGGATTTTATAGCTTTTCAAATTCTCCAAATTCTATAATTTCAAATGTTATTTCATAAACATATGACTCTCAAGCCTCATTTTCTTAATTGAGTTACTTCTCAATATAGAGATTTTCTCCTGTGATGAGATTTCAAGCTCAGTCCACCTCTATGTGACTCACTTGGGTCCACCTTTGATTAGTGTAACTCTTCACACTCAATATCCTAAATGAGCAACCCCAAGCGGTTGTTCGAGTGGTCAGGACCACCGTTCCTTCTTTTTTTCGGAGCTAGAGATCTTGGTATCGACTCAATATTGAAAGAATCCATGGTAACAGCTGTTTAATCAAAGGTTAAGATAATCCGATGGGCTTACCTTTACTTGTAGCTGGCCCTTATCCATGACAGTCTGCCAATCCCCTTGCCCCATTATTATATATTCAAACTTAATTTTGATCACTATCTTTCAATATTGACTCCCAATGCCATGTCAACCTATTGTCATATGTTAACAGTGGAATGTCATGCTATTAAGGTTAAATACAGGTTCAAGACTTTCTGGAGTAGTATGAACATCATCACGCATGTGATCAGATGGACAGAGGGACCTTAACAGATTGATGGAGATCTTGAAAGGTCCGAAAAATTTCTAGAATACTCTAAGATCTGTCTTGAATAGTGTGGACTAATTTAAGGCTTTATTTTAAACTATAGAATGGAGTTTCTAAAATGTTATGTATAAGTGTAGGATTAAGTAGATTAGTGTGTTGGAGCATAGAGAAATTGTTATCTAAAACATGATGTTATCTAAAACATCATGTTGAATTAAGGTCCAACAACAGAGAAATTGTTTTTAGGTAGGTTATGCCCTTAAATAAATAAATGAGTTAAGGTATCCATAATATGGATGGATAAAAAATATATTTAAGAATTGGAGAAACAAAATTAAAAAAAAATTATCAAACATAGTTGGAGCATACGCTTTTAAAGTGATTATGATTATGATAATATGACCATGTTAAAAACACTTTATAAAGGCATATTTTTGTAAGGTATGTAAGTACTCATACACCGACATGAGTTCCTCATCATCAGCGCTGTAGTTGGGGATTGATCCACAGTTGTTTGGCTAAGTTGAACGCTTAAACATACAAAGGATCGACAAAGGATCGACCGTTTAACTATTGAACCAAAATCTACGTATGGTGGTCCATTCAAGGGTGGTCATTCCCTATCCGACGTGCTTACCCGACCCAAACCTAACCGAGCAATTTGTGGCTTGAGTTGAAACTTTTTTTTTTTTTTTTGTTTTCAGGTGGGATTTGGTTTTCCATCTCTAACTCAAAAATTATAAACTGGTTGAATTCAGTTGAGTCCATTGTTGTCGTTTTTCTGACTAATTGGACTCAAGTTAAAAATTACACAATGACCTGTTAAGCCAACCCCAACCGGGCTTATTAAGTAAGGTTCTACAATTCCATTTTAATAATGAATCAAGTTTGGGGTCAGCTCATACGTATTACCCTAACTAATTATATTTCACACTAACTTGCCACAAATGAATTTGCGATAATATCCTACTATAATAACCCATCATGATATGTTTTTTTTTTTATAGTAAAAAAAAAAGATTTTTGGTGTTAAAAAATAACATTTTATCCTCCCATGATATTATTCGGATAATTTCAAATTTTGGCGGTTTTCTAGTGAAATTATTGAGAAAATTTCATGGGAAAAGTCTTTTTTGGTAAATAATAAGAAAACATATACTGTTAAAAAAAATTATATAGATTTCCATGATATTTCATATCTTCATCAACACTTTTTCATTATGGGTGATATTTTGATATTGTTTTGAACACATTATTTAAGACATTAACAGAAAGCTTTTAAAATATTGCCAATATTTGTGACAATGCAGGTTCTTAAGTATCCTTTTCTTCTATTTTATTATTGGTTAGAATTATTTTATACTCAAAGATATCTTCTTGTTATCCTGATGAGATATTTGAACATTGTGTCAAAATAGGCAGAATTTAGAGTAGGGTCAAACTTCTTTGTCAAAGCTCTTGGAGAAAAGGACTCACACCCACCCATTGGCATTTTTGTCATTCTCAGCCAATTTCTATGCTTTTTAGTAGTTCTTTTTTCACCAACCAGGTGTTTCATGTCTACCACAACAAGGCACCTGAGGACATTTTAGAACTGAGATGCCCCCCTGTTTTACTCTTTTATTTAAATTCAAATGACAAACATAGCCTCATCAAATTTGTAATTCCCTCCTAATCAGTCACTCTAATGACTAAACCCCATGTGGGACTGGACCCAGCATGTGGACTAAAGCTTGTTGCTGTTTGTATGGGGTTATTTTGGGTTTTCATTTTTCAGTAGTACTCCACCTTTTTAACCTCCTATTAGTGAGAAAAGTGTCCGTATCAAATGATGAAAAAAAAAATATATATATTTTTTTTTGAAAAATGCAAGACAGAAAGATGTCGTTCGTCCAATTCGTCGAATTTTGCAATGATGTGGAATAACATTTTCCTCAAAATAGAAGAGATTTCTACTTTCTATTTATAAGACGGATAAGAACGAAGGATTCCTCTTTTCGATGAAAACAAGATTTTGTATAAGTAGAATCCTTTTGTTTCACAAACTAATATTATATTGTTTTTATGTTTAGCAATTACATTTTTTTAGCCATTAGATTCCTGTATTCTGCTTAAGGAGGAAAATCTCTGAACTTCATGAAAAATAATATTAGTTTCTTTAGGAATAAAATAAAGCACATGCTATTATGGTAGTACAAACCATTCCAGTCTGTTCCTCCTCACTTTTTGGTGAAACACGTTTGGATGCTGTCAGCTCTTCCTTTTAAATAAGACCTGTAAAGAGGAAAGCATGGGCTATTGTGCTTAATCTATACAATACCACTACCAAGTCTGTCCTTTTGGTGGAACATATCTCCCTTTAATCAACCCCTAAAAGGAGAAATCATATCTACTGCTTTAATCAACCCTTTAAAAGAGAAATCATATCTACTCTCTCCACTCTCTAGGTTGGGGGAGAGATTCTTCATTAAGCCCACATTTGAAATCCAAATCTTTTCAATACATGTTTTGGCAACTAAGTCCTCGATAATCTCTCACCCCCTTTTTCATAAAGAGCTGAAAAATTCACGTTTGGAAAATTATAGATATCCAGAAGATTTGGGGTGGTGGAAATCCTCATTTCTTGAGGATTTTTAAGCTCGATCTTTCCCTATAAGGATCTGAAAACCCTCATTTTGCAACATTTATGCACCAATGTCAATTTCTCTCAATGATACAGACTGATATGTATATGAAATTCTCAGTCGTACAAATCTTAAAAAAGGAACTTCTCTTTTAAAATTTCTTGATCCCTCCCTTGTTACAAACGTCCTCTAAAATAAAGTCATCCCAGACGCCCATCCTAAGACCATTCAGGTTTAAATATGACTTAGGCTATTTTGTCCTTAACTTCATCCACATATCTTATGTATGATCAATCTAACAATCTAAATAAAATTTGCATCGAAATAAAAACTAATTTAAGCAAGAGAAAATAAATGGGTGGTGCATAAATTTGGGTAATTTGATGATTTCAATTGTGGGCCCCTAATTATGGGTCTATAATGATGCCCTCATTGAATCTCATGAATCCACTCAAAACACACAATCAATGCAATAACCTCCCCATTTAATTGACCCATAAAAGGAGGAATCATATATTCATCTACTCAAACCTGTACCCCTAATTAGCCCTCACCCAATCATCACAGCCCTCATCTTTAAAAAAAAGACAAGGGGCATATCAGTCTTTTCACTCCTCCTCCACGCTCTCACCCGTAGGTAGTAGAGAAGTCCCCGTCCGACTTTGCTTCAACATTTGATAGCCTCAGACCCCCAGAAATTACGGTTTTACCCTCGCCTTCTATTCCAATTCCTCCTTCTGTCCTTCTTCATCCCAATCCTATTTATACAAACATTTCTTCCCAGCTCTCTCTCTCAGAGCACTCCATCTGTAGCAGCAGAAGGAAAAAAACCTCTAAAACCCTCTCTAATGGCGGATTCTTCAGGTACGGATTCTTTTCATTTCAAAGATTTCTCATCTGAATCAGTATTTCTCTTTCGATGATCTGTAATTGAAGATGTAGCTATTCTTCTGAACTCATTTAAACTTTTTTTTTTTTGGTGATGCGAGCTTGTTTTTGTGTGTGGATTTGGAGATGGATGATTTGGATCTCGGTTTCGGTGTTGAATTCATCTGAATGGATGAGATCCGATTTGTGTCGGTTAGAGAACGGTCGGATGTCGTTTTTATGCGCAGTCTGGATTGGAATTTGACGATTCTGTGTGATTTTACGCTAGTTGAGTTTTGTAGCGGGTTTGATTTCAATGATTTGTGAAGATTCGGCTTGTTTTTGGTGGAAGATCGATTGAATTCCTGGTGTTTCAGTGGTTTTATTGGGTAATCTGGATAGAACATGAGGTTTGGTGCTTGTGAAAGTAGTAATGTTGAGATTTGATTATGTTTGGATTAAGAAATGTTGAATTTGTCTGTGAGGATTGTGAAAACGTTGGATTTGTATTGCCTGAAGGTTTATCCTATTGTTTTGGGGGTGTAATTTAGACTTTGATGGATAGCAGAGTTCCTTTGGTTATGTAATTTTATTGAGTAGTTGAGATCTGATTTTAGTGAATGGGAGAAAGGTTGATATGATATGCTTGAAAGGTTACTGACCTTGTTATTTGGGAAAGGAACTGAAGTTTTGTATGGTTTAATGTTTGTAGAGCTTGAATACCTATATAGTTTTACTAAATCTCTGAGGTTTTAGTTATCTTACTCTGAAATGGTTGAATTAGTTGCTCCTTTATTTAGTTAATTTTTTGTACTTCTTCTTTGGTGCAATTTTCACTGGAAATGTTACTTTTGGGTAAATTTATTGTTAGTAGATTCACAAGCAATTGCATTTGTACTGAATGTCTTAGATCTGACTCATTTCAGGTGAAACTCTTTGAATCTGTACTGATTTTGAGGTGCTACCATGTAATTTGGAGGAGGCTTTACGTTACTGCTAAAATGAAATCTTGTAGAGTTGTTGAGATTTGGCCTCTCAAATAAGAAAATAATTGAATGCTCTTTCTTTTTTTACCAATAATATGTTGTCACGACCCGGGCCCGAGATCCGGTAACCCCGAGTCATGAGCCCATACTTACTCCCGTAAACTCCGAATTAACCGAAGTTAAAGCGGAATCCACAAGAGATAACATTCTCAATATCTGGTCAAATACAAAATTTTTGCGGAAACATTTATATTTGACAATATGAATCTATGATTTACATGTATACAAAATAAAGTCCTTATACATGTATCATTTCCAACATTTGTTTGTCAAACACTGCATATCCAAAAATACTATGCAGATAACAAGTAATTACATTTCAAAATGAATTTTTAAACATTTTCTCAAAACATTTATCAAAATGTTCCAATCCCATTTCGCACTCGGCTACCCATTTCAGATGGTATCCTGTCTATTCCATTCAATCAGTCCTCCTGGAGGAATCGAAGTGGTCTCCTCCGCTGCCATCGGGGGCGCTGCTGGACCGGCAGGGGCAATCGGGCCTGTAATGCCATCAATAACACTAATGAACACGACGGATCAATAATGTATAAACAAATCTTGCAATAGCATATTAACACATTCAAATTGAGTTCATTCGATCTGTTTAATAACAATTCTAATTCTAGAGAAGTCTAGACAATTTCTACAATGACAATAGGAGACACAATGTCAATTAATAAACATGTACAAAATGACAACTACCATAGCATTCATTTCATTGTATTTCATTTCATTTACCATTTTCCCTTAAAGGAAGGATTCTTTTTATTTACCATCTCCCCTCAAAGGGAAGATTCATCTTCCAATCGAAGGCATTAATCAATATCCAAAGATATGATCGGAATTTGGTGGGACTCAGTAGTGTCCGGGCGAGGGACAACTAGCATCACCACGGAGCTCCGGAACACCCCAATATCCATCTGCTGCAGCATGATTAGTCATTCATTAATTCATTGAACTCATTTAGAGCTCTAATACAATAGTTAGGTAGTGCCAGACTCAAGGGTCAATAACCTTCAGTAAGAAATCCTTTTATGGATTCAAGTCAATTCAATGATTCCTTTCATGACAAAGGAAGGGAATAACAATAATACCAATCTCATTAGATTGGATCACAATGATATAATGAGAGCATTATTAACCACTTATGGTTTTACTCAATCTTATCTCAATCCTAAACAACCATTCGGGTGTAACCATTGGTTTTCAAATGCACGTGTTATTCTTGATGGACATTACATTTATACATTTAATATGTGCATTATTAGTCCCCATAATTATCACCCATGGAGCTTAGACAATTATCGATTAATATGGTTCGTTCAAGGAACTCTTCTAAAAACATCACTAGTTTTCAATAATTCAATTTAATCCATGATTAGTCTTAAAACTAATTGGGGAAGCTTTTATACTCACAAGAAGTACTCCAAATTCTCGTAAAAATCCAAAATCCACAAATTTTCACAAACTGTCATCGTTGGGCCAGTATCAGGTTCGCTCGAGCGGACCAAGACAGAACGTTGTTCGCTTGAGCAGAATCACTGTTCGCTCGAGCGGACCAAAACAGAACTATGTTCGCTTGGGCGCACTCACTGTTCGCTCGAGCGAACTCTTCAGAATTTTTGTCAGTCCAAATAGAACCTCGTTCGCTCGAGCGGACATACTGTTCGCTCGAGTGAATTTCATCCGAAATTCTGATACTCTCTCCCTTCTACTTTCTTTCTCCATTAAATTTCCACAACCTGCATAAGAGATTTGGAACCTCCTGTTCCCTCCTCATACAACATCCATTCACAAATCCATACTTCTAATCATCCATGAAACCATAAACAACTCCATAATCTAATGGAAAAGTGTACAAAACCCATGAAAATACCATGCATTTCTACAATGATTAACACTAATCACAAGCAATGTTTATACTTGCCTCTTTTGAAGTCAATGAACTTAAAGCCCTCTTTTACTCAGCTTGGCTTAAGACCAAAATCCCCAATTAAAAACCCTAATCCATAAAACAAGCAAATGAATTCCTATGAGCCATTTATGCTAGAAATCACTACAAAACCACTAATAGGACTTGGAAATCCTAAAGGAAGACCCATTACTTACTTGTGGTTCCAAGCAAAGAGATTTAGAATTCTCTTTCAAGCCCTATCACTTCAAAATGGAGGAATGGCTTGAGGAAGAAGATGAAGTAGCCTAACCTCACTCCAATCACTTGGGAACTCTTCTAATCTTCACACTAGATGAAGAGAAAATGGAAGAGAAAAGAGGAATGGAGAAGTTGCCTAGGGTTTTTCTTGAAGTGAAATGAAGAATGGCTCTCCTACCTTCATTTCATTCTAATATAAACACTCTTCACACTAAAACCCCTTCTCTTTTAGTCTATTTACATTTTGAGTCAAATGAAACTTCACTTGGTCCATTTGAGGTCAAATGGAATCGTGTTTATTATGAAAGTTAACGTACTCTTTGAGATACACACGTTGGTATCAAGAATTTCCGTATTTGACTAAATACGTGAAAATTCGTATTTACGGAAAAGTCCTTAGCTTATCTTGCTTGAGTCTAAACTCATTTTAACCAACTCAATTCTATTCAAATCCATTTCATTATGCTTAATGCATCATTTGAGACTAGTTTGTCTCTCTTTGGTCGTTAACCTTGATTAACCACATTATCCATGCTTAATTAGCAGTAATCTCACTTATTTAGTGTTAATCATGATTAGTTCAGGTCGGGGTGTAACATATGTTGATTCAATTCGTAAATTTGATTAATTTCATTGCCCAAATGCGATATGGCACAATAGCAAGATATGGAGGCTTTGTGGAATTGTGATCGTTAAATTTTCCCCTAAGGTGTTACCATGTAATTTGGAGTACGTTTTACATTATTGCTAAAATGAAATCTTGCAGAGTTTTTGAGATTTGGCCTCTCAAATAAGGAAATGATTGAATGCTCTTTCTTCTTTTTTTTTTTTTACCAATAATATGTTGATTCGATTCGAAAATATGATTAATTTCATTGCCCAAGTGCGATACGGCAGAATAGCAAGATATAGAGGGTTTTATGGAATTGTGATCTCTAAAATTTCACCAAATCTACCACCAGTATTCAGTTCTGTTTTATTGTAATTTTTGGCATGATAAACAACTTTGTTGCCACTAAAAGAATTGTACAATAGAAACCTACTCAGCCATCATATAGAATGGAGGGATGGATAGCTCCTTTATCTATTTGGTTGGCTAAAATGATCGCTTCTCAGGTAATATGAGTAAATGAAAAATGCCAAGCTTTGAACAATGGCTCTGGTTTCTTCTAAGCAACTAGATAAATAACATCGACAGTAGATTGAAATATTGCATTTTTAAATATCAAAATATGATCCGATAGCCGATCATGATATATGCTCGTAGATTTATGTAAACTAAAATCACAAAAGAGCTACTAGAAAGAAAGAAATAATGGATCAACATAAAAGGCGTTAGACAACTCACTATAATTCCTTTTAAGTTACTAGACTAAGAAATGGTGGGCACTTTTGCTAGAAACAATTTGTTGTCTGAAAGCAACACGTGAAATGCCTCATTTTGTGACATTTTGTTATAGTATCTATGTAGAAGCATGAAACGTAATGAGTGAAATGCCTCTTTTTTTTTTTAATATTTATGTAGAAATGTGAAACATGTGCAAAAAATGGTGAGTCCAAAACTTTGGTATTTGTGAGGGAAAACAAGCTGGAATTCCCTTTCTATTTTTCTCTCTTTTCATTTCAACATCATGGAAATCATATAAATATATCATCATCATCATCCCAACTATATTGGGGTTAGTTACATGAATTTTGTTTCTCCATTCCGATATATGTCAAATCCTCAAATAGGTTGCACGTCATCATATCTATTTTTACTGCTGACATGTTTAGAGTATCAATACACCTTATTTACCTATGAGGTTAGGATTCAGACATCCAATTAAGTATCTTAAGTCTTAAGATAATTAAATGACATAATTTAAAAACTTTTAAACTACTTAAAAATTTTTAACTTTACAATTCTCAGTCCGTAAATCCTTCATAATTTGCCTACTTTTGTAAAATTTCATGTTTAAGGAAAAGAAAAAAAAAAAGTGCATGCTCATAATCATTGGATGGTAAGTCAATAGGTTATCTACTCTTATTAATGTTAGCTTTTTAACATGTTTGATCTGAAAGTAAGACTTGAATATTAATGCTACTGCATGCATCACATTTTAGTAGAACTTTTGATGTGATTAGAGAAGAAATATTAAATGCAGTGCTTCTACTCTTAATGTTAATATTGTGATTTATGCACAGTTTCTCATCTTTCTTCATCTTCCTCAACTGTTTGTTAAATTTGTTTTAGATGAGCACTGCATTCTTGCTCTGAATTTTCACTCAAAGGATCAAAAAATTAAAATTGTCATTGTTCTATTATCAATCATGTGTTACATGTTGGTTCTTTAATTAATGCCTTCAGATTCTTTATCCATATTATGTAAGTCTAAATTCATGAATCATGCTTATGTGAAAAGTCTTCTTTTCATTCTCTCTATGGAAGACTGAACTTGTGTTCTTTATAAACAATCTTGCAGATATTTTTTCTACTTAGTTCAAGTTATTGTGAAGCTTGTCGATTTATATGTAAGGATGCCTGGGTTTGTTATGGATGTTGTAGATGGAGAAGGGGTAGAAGGGTTGAATTCCACAGCTATTAAGGAAAATCCATCTATAAACAAATTGCCAAGGAGTCCATTGAGTCCTAGAAGCCCACAGAGCGAGGGTGTTGATCTGCACTTGGAGGGTTGTGTTGACACCTCTATTGAACGGCTATATGATAATGTGTGTGAGATGCAGAGCTCAGGAGATAGATCCCCAGAGAGATCAAGTTTTATATCTTATGGTGAGGAGTCAAGGATTGATTCCGAGTTACGGCATCTTGTTGGTGGAGATATAAATATAGAGATAGAGGAAGAGGATGATGATGAGTATGATGTGGGAAAGGATGTGGTTTCCACCATAGAAAATGGCTCTGCCAATGGGAAGCTCATGAGGGAGAACAGGACCCGATCTCCTAGCACAAAATCTGCTTCTTCTACACGGTCAAGGAGACCCTATTTGCGTCTGAACCCTGAAGAATCAATTAAATTAAGTCCAAATAGCAAAAAGGCCCATGCAAAACCTTCCATGGATCAACAAACCAATAAAATCTTGCGGAAACCAATCTTTGGAGTTCCGATAAGAAAACAGCGGAATTTTACAATTGGATTGTCAAAACTAAAGTTAACTGAGGATCCATCTGAAGCAGGTCTAGATAACCCGGATCTTGGACCTTTTCTTTTGAAGCTTGCGAAAGATTCAGTTTCTTCTGGTGATAATCCCCAAAAAGCTCTAGAATTAGCTCTTCGTGCAGCAAAATCTTTCGAGAGATGTGCAAATGGAAAGCCCTCTTTGGAACTTGTCATGAGTTTACACGTTGTAGCGGCAATTCACTGCAGCTTAGGGCAGTATAGTCGGGCTATTCCTGTTCTTGAACATTCAATCCAGATTCCAATCATAGAAGAAGGCCAAGAGCATGCCCTTGCTAAATTCTCTGGGTATATGCAGTTGGGTGATACTTATGCAATGTTGGGTCAACTTGAAAATTCCATACAGTGTTATACAACAGGTTTGGAAGTTCAGAAGCAAGTACTGGGAGAAACAGACCCAAGAGTTGCTGAAACCTGCCGGTATTTGGCTGAAGCCCATGTCCAGGCATTGCAATTTGATGAGGCTGAGAAATTGTGTCAGATGGCCCTTGACATCCATAGGGAAAATGGTACACCTGCTTCTCTTGAAGAAGCAGCAGATAGGAGGCTTATGGGTCTTATATGTGATACAATGGGAGATCATGAAGCTGCTCTTGAGCATCTTGTGTTGGCTAGCATGGCGTTGATGTCTAATGGCCAGGAAACAGAGGTAGCTCCTGTGGATTGCAGCATTGGGGACACCTATTTATCTTTGGCTCGATATGATGAAGCTGTTTTCGCATATCAGAAAGCATTAACAGTGCTCAAGTCTACTAAAGGGGAGAACCATCCAGCAGTAGCTTCAGTCTTTGTTCGTCTTGCTGATTTATGTAACAAGACTGGAAAGCTGAGGGACGCAAAGTCTTACTGTGAGAATGCCCTCAGGATTTTTGAAAAGCCTTCTCCTGGGACTCCTCCTGAGGAAGTAGCTAGTGGGCTTACTGACGTGTCTGCTATCTATGAATCCATGAATGAGACTGAACAGGCACTCAAGTTGCTTCAAAAGGCTCTAAAGATTTACGGTGATGCCCCTGGTCATCAAAACACAACTGCAGGAATTGAGGCACAGATGGGTGTGATGTACTATATGGCGGGCCATTATGCTGAATCTTATGCCTCCTTTAAGAATGCAATTGAAAAGCTCCGGAAAAGTGGGGAGAAAAAATCTGCATTTTTTGGCATTGCTCTGAACCAAATGGGATTGGCATGTGTGCAGCGCTATGCAATAAACGAGGCTGCAGATCTGTTTGAAGAAGCCAGGACTGTTTTGGAACAGGAGTACGGGCCATATCACCCAGATACTCTTGGAGTATATAGCAATCTTGCAGGGATATATGACGCAATGGGCAGGTCCGTACAACCTCTTGCAATTGTTATGCATTTTCAGTACTCTATGTTCTAAATGTAGCAATATTCGCCCTTTTGTCTGGATTTTCTTTATTCAATGTGTGGATGTCATCAGCTTCTCACAACCTTGGGAGTGTGGCGTCATTCATGTCAGCAGCTAGCATTGTTATGATACTAGATGTAGATGGGACCTTGACTTTCCTGTGTATTGAATGACTAGGATGATGGTTGGGTATTCATTTCCCATCTTCCCTTTATTCAATTTCCATTAAAGGGAAGATTATTGATGTTTATTTTTTATTATTCACCTTTGGTTCTTCATTTTAACCAGTTATAGAAACACAATCCTACCTATGGATGCAATTACATGAAACAAACCAAACCAAACCAAACCAAGCCTTTTCCCACTAAGTGGGGTTGGTTATATGGATTTGACGACGCCAATCAAATCTGTTTAGGGCCATGTCCCCCGTTAGATCCATATAGGCAAGGTCATGTTTAATAGTTTCTTTCCAACTTCTCTTGAGTCTCCCTCTCTCTCTCCTACTCCTGACAATCTCCATGCTTTCACACCTTTTAACAAGTGCCTCTGTTGGACGCCTTCTAACATGGTCGAACCATCTCAGTTGATTCTCTCATTTTATCTCCAATCGGTGCTATTTCTACTTTGCCCCTAATCTCCTCTTTCCTAATCCTATCTCTCCTTGTGATCTCGCACATCCATCTTAGCATTCTCATCTCCGCAACTTTCATTTTCTTAACATGATTATGCTTTACTGCCCAACACTCTGATCCATATAACAACGCTGGGCGTACCGCCACCTTTGGTTCTTCATTTTAACCAGTTATAGAAACACAATCCTACCTATGGATGCAATTACATGAAACAAACAAGCCCTAAAATAAAGGGGTCCTTTTGAGGTTGTCTGACAATATAGGGACATTAAGAAATGACTTTTAAGAAGGTAAAAGAAGTGCCTTATGATGGTGATAGAACAAGAATTATGCTACAAATCTAATTTGATACCATAGATCTTGTGTATTTCTATGACATAATAAACCCTATATCTACAAGAAAAACTGTGGTCTTTACGCTTTGTATTCCTGAAATATCATTAATTCTATTCTGTTACATGCAGCACTCAGGTATGGGATTCTGACCATACATCTATAGGTCATACTCTCACTAGCTACTTATATTAATCAAACATTACTATACTTTTAATTGGAAAATCTTTTTTGAGAAAATAGAGCAGCAGCAGTGTGTTAAATGACTTTTTTGTGGTTCATTTTCTTTGCTTAAAATGTACAAGTCATTTATTCAAACAATTTGGAATTTCTGATCACTTTATAACTCCTATGCTACATGCTATCCCCATCCAATGTAGAACTTACTGAACGATCTGTTTAAAACTTCTAGAATTGTGTAATACTATAGAATAACTACTGGATGATTAGTTTGGATCTCTTGAAATTTTCAATGTGTATGAAAATAATATCAGATAATTGATTCTGATCTGATGAAAGTGTGCAACTTGTATGACAGTAAACATCACTTGATCTTAGGAACTGAAAAGTATCTATCAACATTGTCTCACCATTCTATATATGACATGTCTGCATGTGCATGTAGCTGGTATTACTTGGATAGAAAAGTAGGAATGATGTCTAGATCTTTTCTGTGAAGTGTTGTGTAATGGTGTTTCTAATATCATGTAAGAATATGTTTTCTAGTGTTGTCTTGCGTTTGCCAAGTTCCATCCTGTCATTGTCCAAACATGGTTTTACTTGATTCCGATTGTACAATTTCTGAATTCATGTTTTAAGCAGGTTGGACGATGCCATTGAGATTTTGGAATATGTTGTGGGGATTAGGGAGGAGAAACTTGGGACCGCCCACCCTGATGTGGATGATGAGAAGAGGAGGTTGGCGGAGTTATTAAAGGAAGCTGGCAGGGTCAGAAACAGGAAAGCAAAATCACTGGTAACTCTTCTGGATACCAACTCTCAAATCCCCAAGACAAAGCCAACAAGGTATGAGTGATGATGATGTTGATGCGTGCAGCCATGTAAATTAGGACATTTAAAGAAATGGGATGTGAGATTAGATTTTTTTAGGGGACATTGTTACAGCTTTGGGTCTCATTACAAATATTTTTTTTTTTCCACAATGATTGTTCTATTTGTTCTCCCATTTTAAAGGAATTAGTGAGATTCCTCTATAATGTGTCAGTTGGAAGTAAGAGAAAGATTCTTCTATTTTTCATTAAAAAAGACAGAAAGATGCTTCCAGTGATCTTGTGTTCAGTGATGATTGGATTCTTCCCTCTTTTTTTTTGCAGATACTCGTTTTTTAAAATTGTCATTGCTTTATTCTTTTTTATGGACGAAACTACAGTGCCTTTAATCAAGTGCAGCACCCACCTAAATTCACGTGCAGGGCTTATTTTCAAACCGCCATCACAATCTAACCCCCTTTTTATTGTCAAATGCTGCAATTTCGCTCCAATCAATGTCGGGCCTTGAAAGTTAAATTGATCCTGTGATTAACTCAATTCTTATGTAATAACGTATGATAGACCTAACATGGGCTTCTGTGCTATTTCACTTGAACCTGAAACCAGTAGTCAGTAAAAGGGAAGTTTGATTCTGTGCTTTTGTTTTTTGAGATGTGAAGTTACTTCTTGTATTCTCTTGTAAGAGGGAAAGTTGATTCTATACTGCTTTTTGTTAATGATGAGCCTAGATTACACACCTCTCTGTAATTATTTTCTAATGCTAGCGGAGATTGATGCGAACATAAGAATGATGATGAAAGATTACCTGCATGGGTAGTTAGCCAGTTAGGGATGACAATTCTCCTAACCCAAGGAAAACCCCACCTGGCAATTTGCGGTTCTGGATTGGTCCTCACATTTTTGGGTTAGGTTTGGGTTGACACTTTTGAACTGTGAGTCCTGTTCACGTCGAATCCTTGATATTTGATCCACCAACCCAATCCGAACCTGACAAATTCCGACAGACAACCTTCTTGCTAACACTTCAGTTTGACTCTTTTAAATTCCCAGTCTGGTTTAGGTTGACATTTCAGCCCAGTGATTGAATGAATCGGGTTTGATTTGAGCCTACAGGTTCAACATGTGAATCAGGTTTGATTTGAGCCTACAAGTTCAACATGGTGGGGGGTCAATGCTGGTTGTAGGTGATAAGATTGGGTGGGGGTTGGGGGGAGTTCAATGCTGGGCGGTGGGTTTTGGGTTTTGGGTTTTTGGATATGTTAAATGCTGGTTGTGGGGGAAAAGATTAGAGGGACACGTTTGAGGTGGTTTGGGTATATTCAGTACTAGTTAACAGCGATGCCGACAAGGAAAAGCTTAGCTATTTAGGTTGATGGTCCACCAAGGGAAAATGGTAGACCAAAAAGGGACGAGGACGAAGAGAGTTTAAAATAGATCCGAAGACGTATAACCATGGTTTAAAATATCGGTTTCAGTATCGGCTGGGCCGAAAAACCGATATGATATCGATATTGGTCGCGGATATTGGTTCGTTGCGGTCGTCGCGATATGAATTTCTTTTTTAATCTAAAAGAATTCGCAAAAATATCCAAAAAAATCCATAATATTAGAAAATGCTGGAAAACAAATATATTTTTTTCCATTAGTAACAACAATAAATCAAAAATCTCGGTCACCTTAAGTTATGAGTCATGTATGTGTCGTAGTTCGCTGTCTTCTCCAGTATTTCATATAATGTAACCATTATTGATATTCATGATCAATTTATTAGTGTAAAATATAAGAAAATAAATATAACATATTAATAACCCTTTAGTAGATCTAAATCATGTTTATGACTATGAGTAGATGTAGATCTATCATCTACACGCTATTAATAAGCCTTTGGTATCATAAATATTCTAACAAGTAACGACAATTATTTTTAGAAAAAATAAAGATTTAATAAAACCATTTTCAAAACTCTAAATATATGCATTTAGCATAAAAGTATGTAGATCAATCATTTACACACTATACAATGATCATGAATCATTAAAAGAACATATTTATGATGAAATCCCCAAAAAATGATATATTACAATTCAAATATTAAAAAATCCGAAAATAAAAAAAGTTAAATTTTTTTTTTTTAAAATCATGTGTATGAGTAGATCTAGCATAAAAGTTTGTAAATCTAACTTCTAAATGAAGAACACAACACAAGTGACAAACCCAATGATTTCTATTCTTCATCTAAAAATAAAAAATAAAAAATACATAATGAAATGCTTTAAGTTGATTTTCTCTTACCTTAGATAATATTTTCTTCAAGAAATAGATGTTGGATATGAAAATATGCAAGAGGGATGTGTGATGGAGTATGGTTGCTGCTATGGGTAGTAAGGAGATGAGAAGAGAGGAGAAGAAGATGAAGATCGAAAAAAAAAGAAGAAAAATTAGGGTTTTATAACCTTTTATGAGGTCTCGGGAAATATCGGCCGAGATCTACGAAAAACCGAGATGAATTTCATCTCGGCTGATATGGGCCGATATGAGCCGATATATGGCTCCGAGATACCGATACCGATATCTCGGGGCCATATCGAATCGGTATCGGCCGATTTTTAAAACCATGCGTATAACTTATTTGAGGATTTGACTATATATATATATATATATATATATATATATATATTGGAATGGAGAAACATAATTCATACAGGTGACCCAACAAAATTGGGATAAGGCTTTGATGATGCTGACGATGATGATGTTGCAGAGCTATACGCCTATACCTGGCCCAGTCCAAGTCACACTCTCTCATCCCCCAGCAAAGCAGTGAGAATGAGCAATACGGTGACAATGAAGCTCTCCTTAATAAATAGATGCTCATGTTCATTGTCCATTGGTACCATTTCAACTCACTGGACTTAATATGATGAGGCCCATTTACAATTCACTTCGACATTTCTAAGATGTGCTACTTTTTTTTTTTTGGTATTTAAAACTCAAAATTGCATCTTAATCTATCCAATCAAATCTCAATGACTATGATTAAATTAAGGTTGGAAAACTCGTAACTTAGACTTGTCTCATTCAATGTAAAAAAATTGACTCGGATAGAGTCAACGCGGACACTCGGGAGAGTCTTGTTTTTATAAAAAATAATTTCAAGAATATTTAAAAATGAAGCGATTACTTATAAAATATAAAAATACATCTATTTACATGCATTCATGATAATCAATTCAAATTAATAAATTTATATATGCAAAAAAAACTACTACAATAAAAAGAATATTGTATATTATATAATTTGTTAGTTAAGATATCGATGTAAAAGATCAAATATAGGTTTCAAATTACATTCTGATCATCATTTTTAAATTACCAACTTCAAACCTCATGAATAATTTTACTCATAAATAAACTTTGATTGTTTAAAATTTGATCTACTTATTAAATGGTTTGAAATGTAAACAACTTACTAAAATGAGATGACTCGGCTGAGTCTTCCCTATTTTTTACTCGGTCCTTCGTAAAAAAGAGATGACTCGAGAGAGTCAAGATTCAATTTCGGAGAGAGTTCCAACCATGGATCAAATGGGAATGGTAACCTCTAATTGGACTTGATTTCCATTAAGAGTTTTGGTGGAAAATCCCTTCTCACCATAAATGCACTTTACCCCCTTCTCCACTCATGCAACAGCTCAGACGGCACTATCAATATTATTATGATTTTTTTAGGAGTTGAGAAATCAAGTTGTGGGACAAGCTTTGTCAATGAATCCCTATCCATATCAATTGAATAGCTACATAAAGAATGCTATCTAGAGTAGAAATTTTCAATTCCTAAGATCTCTATGCTTATAGATCAAGCGCTAAATCATTAAGTTTAAACTTTCATTTGGTATGAGAGCTTTAGCTCATACCATATGATTGTGAACTTGAATACTAGCCTCTATTCCATTTCTAAGCCATTCATGTATTTTCATGTTTCTGGCCTATTAACTTTCAAAGCATTTCATCTGGACTGGGGAGATGTCTTCAACCTCAAAACCAGATGCAGATTACTACCATTGTGTGCTTTTTCTTTCACTTTTTAGTAGGCCCAAATCATGTAAGTTATGGACCTATTATGTATATCTGTAAATACAAGTTCTGGTTCTCTCTGATCCCAGCCCAGTTTACTAAACATCATATCTAAACAACCCATTTTACTGAGTTACCATCTTTTATATATCCTGGCCCACTATTTGTTCATCTAATGCCCATTAGTCTGCACCATGAAAAGACCAACTAGATTTTCCTTGTCATAGCTGAGTCCCTCCAAGGCCTTTTGCAGCTAATATCATTCACACAACTCATTTTTTTTTCCTTGAAACACAGCTGTAGTCATTACTAGGCCAAATACTATTATTTGCCAACTTGTCTTTGCAGTCCAAAGCAGCATTATCTTATTAGAACAATGAAATATCTTAAACTCTTTATAATATGTATTATTGACTTGGTCTGGTGGATCTTCTTTCCATATTCTTTTCATATTGTTAGGTTTGGTAAACTCCTTTGAATTTAAGGCAACAAGTTGTGCATAGACAGACAAGACTTCCATCGTTAAAATAATCAGTTCAAAGTCAACCTTAATTAAGCCATTATCATCTGCTAATGTCTAACCTTATGATTAAATATGCCATGTTGGAATTTTCAATAATATAGAGTTGTTATTAGGAGTGTTTGCCGGCGGGTGCAGGCCGGGGTCACTGAGCCAGAGTGTATCTATGACCCAGCCCATTTCCCTAAAGATTGTCCCAAATCCAACCCATTTGAACTTTCAACTTGGCACCATGTTGATATTTTAAACTCGATTAATAAATGGGTCGGGTTTGTTTGAAACTATACATGTTACTCAGCCATTCCACCTGACCATATATAGACCCATTGAGGTGGCCCTAGCACCCTGGCCCATTTACCCATTCAGTCATCATGGGGGCATTCCTTTTTCACACCTAAAAACACTCCGGCTTGCATGATCTTTCTGCACCTTTCATGTTGAATCCGAATCTCCTGTTTCCTGTTCAGAATAATGAGGGGTGACACGTGAATTTATTAAATTTAAAAATCAGTGTTATATTTAAAAACCAATTTAATTTTTTAAGTACAAAACAACGTGGCACCTCCTTATTGGACGATCCGGACTCTTTCATCTTTGTCACCATTCGAGCCACGATGCATGTAATAAGCATAGTTATTAATTTCGTTTCGTTTCGGCTGAAATTGCCGAAATTTTTCGTTTCGGTCAAGTGCGGTTTGAATTTCGGTCAATATGTGACTTTTCGGCCAAAATGTGACTTTTCCGCCGAAATGAAATTTTAAATAATTAATTTTTTTTTTAACTTTTTTTACACATTTTTTATTTCTTATATTTTTACAAAATATAATTCTAAAAAAATTACTATAATGGATTAAATATATATTTATTACTTTTTCTATTTTTTTACTTATATATATTATGTTATATTTTTCTCGAAATGTAATTCCGAAAAATTTCACCGAAATTTCAAAACGGCCGGAACTTTTCATTTTATAGGTAAAAGTAAAATGAGGTACAAATCAATATTAACAACTATGGTAATAAGTCAATGCAAAATCGGTTTTCTACTGTTCATCCTTTATTTCTCATGACAGGGACATTCTTAGAGATTTGAATTCCAGCACCTAGAAACGTGAGCCAAGTTGACAGGTTCCATACCCATCATTGGAAGGATGGAAAACGAGTTGCTTGGATTCCTAATCTGAAGTCTGAACATACCGACCAAAACTCGGCTCAAATTGTAACTCCCTACTGTAGTACAGTTTGGGTTGACATGGGTGAAGCTGGGTAAAAAAACAAATCACCATTGGAGAGTTATTTTCCATTGTATTGAAATTTAAACCTCACCTTCAATCAATGGGGTTGTTCTCAATTGCATCACTTCAGGTAAAAATTTTAAGATCAGGTGATGACAGCACAATGCACATTCCCAAAAGATCTTGCTTGAGGAGAGAGAGAGGTTGAGATATGCACATGGCTTATGGGGGTGTTGGGAGTTGGGAGATTCATAATATATTAATTGGACTATTCTGTAGTCAGTGTTACTACAATTAGGCAGTGATTGATGGAATGATTTGAGGTGGATCACAACTCACAATGGAAAACGACAGTAGCACATCATAGACTCAGTCAGTAGCTACGGCTTGGAATTTTCATCAAAATCTCTCATGTCATGAAGCAGTCTTATTTGTCAAAATTTACATACCTCACTTGGATCCATCTGTTTAATCATCATTGGATTTTTAAAAAACTAAATAATTCTAATTAAAAATATTAAAATTGAAGAAATGACAATGAAGTTAAAAAACCATAAAAAGTACTCTTTGGGTTTTTTTTTTTTTTTTTTGAGAAAATGATTATTACTTTTTTAATAAATGCTGACAGAGCCTTCAGCCTTGGTGCTAGTAAATGAACACATCTCAACTTTGTATCTTTCTTTCTCACCTCTTTAACTTGCCTTAGTTAGAAATCATTTTAAAGTGGGCAATTGAATCATTAGGACCTATATGCTTGTTTGGTATTGAATTCGTAAGAATTATAAGAGGTAAATGCTTGTTTGGTATTGAATTCGTAGGAATTATAAGAGGTATCTCTCTATCAAAAGTAGCGAAAAAGGTGAAGCTATGCAAAATGATATATAATTAAATAAACTCTCTTGTGGAAAATGATTAGCAAGCCATTATACTAGTAAATCAAATCCATAGAAAGTCAGTTCTCATCTACACCTGGACCTGGACCATGTATCTTTTACCCGTCTTGAATACTTTTCATTGGACCCTTATTTTGATGATTTTTTTTTTTTGGTACACTCAGCTTAGGGGTGCTAGGACCCAAGCCCTCTGGAGAGGGAGTAGGCCTCGGGTGAGGTGAGAGAGTCATCTAGTGAGAGAAGAAGACTTTAGGTGAGGTAGCACGGACCCTCAGGTGAGGGAGGTGCCTGCCCAAGTTCGAACCCAAAACATGCATGTAAGAACTCACAGCTCTTATCACTAGGGTAAGAGGCATTTTGATGAATTCTTAGGAATTCAAAGCCATGCAAACAAATAGGTCTTTGAATAGGCCTCTATGGACCAGGCAAGCCACATCAGCCCACTTCCCCGAAAGGACGTATGAGCCACTAAACCTTACAATTTCACATTAATAACTAAAAAGGGAAAAAAAAATTCAAAACTGTAAAAATCTCCTGTAAGTGACTACATTAATAACCCATACATGGTATTTGCAACTAAGAATGAGACAAGCCTTGATGATGATGATGATGATTTTACTATTACTCTCATACTTGCATTATTCACTTTATAAGTGGGCCTGTCATAGTCTTAGTCTAGGCCAACCAGCTACATGGATGGTTGCCCACTGCATGGGTTTTTTTTTTTTTTTCTATTACCCCAACAAGGGGGCTGGGACTCAAAACGAGAGCCTGTATATACAAAAAGACATTCCACTTATATAGAAAAAAAAGCCTTCAAACATTAAAAGAAAACCCATATAAATGAAAAAGAAGTCTGTACATACAAAAAGAGGCAGCCTATCCCAAATTCAAACCCGGCCTGAGCAGGCAGATGAGAACCGCGGCAACCCCCAGTCCCACTGCATGGCTTGGTAGTAGGTAACAAACGACGTGAAAAGCCACCGAAAGAGACTGAAATGATTGAAGGTGTAGTGACGAGGCAAGTGTATATTTTATTCATACTTCAATACAATTTTGACTTGAATACTGAAGACAAAAACAAAATCACCAGTAAAATAACAATTGTAAGTTGACTACAGGGAAGAAGAGGATGTGAATGTCTGTAGTTTGTACAGTAAGTAAGATAAAAGAGAGCGATTCCCCAAAAGAGGATTTTGCAACTACAAGCAAGAAAGGCCCCACAACTACTAGTTAATTTCCAGGCTTCAATGCTTCATGATCTCTAGCAGAATGCAATTCTGAGAAGGTTCTGTTTTTTTTAAAGAAGTTGGTCAAAATCTGTTGAATTTGCCATGAATGGTGGGATTAGGAACAGGTCAATTCTGCCGGCTACTACCTAATCAAAAGATTGATGATCTTGTCAATTATCTTCCTTTTGCCTTATCTGCCCATATGTGCCCATTTGAGATTGTGACCCATGTGGGGCCAACCTTTATTCATGATGGAGACTTCCAAGTGGCCATACCAGTCATTAGCATGAATCAGGGAGAGTGCAGGTGCAAAAATAATTATCATTAAGAATCCAGAAAAGGAAAATATGGTAAACAATGATTGAATATATAATTTGGACTAGTAATTTAGAAACACAATAAAAACTTTGATATAAATTGAGATTTTTTAATAGGTCAGCCTTCTGTGTGTATGCATATGTGTCTTGAGTTTTTTTTTTTTTTTTTCTTCTGTGACTTGTATTATGTATTGTACTTTAATATAAATATTAGGTTTAACATGTTTCATATAATTTTTTTTTTTTGCAAGTGTGTTGAGTAGTGGCAGACCCAAGAAATCTTTCTCAACGGGGCCATCATGTGAAAAAAAGAAGAATATGAGGGAGTAAAGTGTTTAAACATCATAATACTTTTGGGAGAGGATACCCTCGTTGGCAAAAAAAGACCCCCCCGGGCAAGTGGCTCAAAGAGAGAGAGCACGAATTTAAAACTACAACTTCTGATTCTTGAGCCGTGGTCCCAGCCAACTATACTGCCCCTTGGATATTTACTAGTTAACGTTGAAGAAACATTTTCAACTCAATGTTTACACACAATTAGATTCGACTTGGTTGAGTAATTGCTTCATTTTTTTCATTTTTTGTAAAATTATATAAATGTGTATGCTTGTTAAAGCCAATGGACCACACCTTCATGAAAGGTGGCCCATTTGCTGACTGAAAATAGATTCCTGTAGCTGTAAATAGATTTCCACGGTGATAACTGTAGATGATCCGTACTCCTAATTACATGCAGGGATGAAAATTGGGCCGGGCCACCCAGGCACAGCACGGCCCAGTAATTTTCCCCAGCCGTGCTAGGCCGCGACACAACACACTTCTGTGTCATGCTGGGCCAGGGTGCGTGGGCCCAGGCACGACATGGCCCATATATATAATATAAGATTAAAAATAATTAAAAATTTATTATTCATTTGTAAATTAGAATAAATGTTTCTGTATTTATTTTAACAGTTTCAACTTTATTTCAAGTTAAGAATTGCTAAAAGTTCGTAACTTCTCTTTCAATTTTTATAAACAAATTCTAAATAACTTAAGAAAAATTAGAAGAGGCATGTGGCCCAGCCTAATTGGGATATGACCCAGCAAGGCACGAAAAAATTCGTGCCTTGGGCCATACTGGTTGAGCCCCAGCTGGCCTGGGCACATCACTGCACAGCCAATGAAATTCACAGGTCGGCACGGCTCATTTTTCATGCCTAGTTACATGGGGATTTCATAAAGTCCACTCTAGAGTGTAGAGTCATAAATTTAACTATAGGCTTTCATTGTACAGTCAACAAGGAAGAAAAAACTTTGAAATTTTCACTTTATGATTTCACTTTATGGACTCTTGCATGAAAGATTATTCCCTGCATGGTTTAAAATCTCAACACAGGCCACCTTCACAAGCAGAAGTCAAATCAAGAAAGTACCAAGTCAAAATTAGCATGATTAGGTTCAGCATGTAGTGAGTAGGTGAGTTCGAATATCAATGGGTGGGAAAACGTGGAACATTCAATTTGAAGACCATGGATCAATTCGTGGTTGATACCATAAAAATCAGATTCCCCTGCAACACTAATCCATTCATTGGTTTGGGAAGTAGACCTTTTTCTGATGTTCATATAGCATATAGACGAATTGGACCTTAATTTCCATGTGTAAAGATGACAATAAGTCAGGGTAAACCTATATCCACCCCAAGTCACACCTGATTACAAACCTATCCAATGAAAAAATAAAGATGAAAATGGCTCCCAAATGCCTGAAGGATCGGAATTAAAAATACTGGGTTCGAGTCCAATATATGGATATGCTTTTAGTTCAGGTTCACTATAAAAAGATCAAAAGGCCATCATTCAGTGTGGTCTCAAAAAAAGGGAGTCCTGAGAGGGTATACACTAGAGACAATCTTAACCTTCGGTAATTTTACACAAAGTGACTGCTCGCGAGTCATCACCAATTCAACCCGATCCATTGGAATCCCTGGCAGCATTTTGGTCAACACTAAAAACACCACCACACTTCAATAATCCACAATAGGGGCTACTAAAAAAGACGTAGATGTGGCTGCGGCCTTTTTCACAAACACCAGCTTAACTTCCGTATGAATACAGAACCGACACATCAACATGACAATGTCAATGGTCAAAAGCATTCATGCTTTTTTGGGCCTTTTCTAATCCCAGATCCAATTGAACCAGTGCATGTATACTTTTCAAAGCAATCCATTAATGTAACACGTAATTGAAATATTCCTGATCAAATGACACTCTCCTTAGCTATTGTCCTTCACTCCCTCCCTTCCCTCTATATAAACAAGCCATATCTCCTCCCTCAATTCATTCACCAATCTCTTCCCTGAGAAACTTAAAAGAGTAGTCAATACTCTCTCATTGTTCTTTCTGAATTCTAGCCATGGCTTGTGCTACTAAATCAAGCCTATGTCTATATTTAACCCTTTTTATTGTGATGGTCACAATCTCATCTCCAGTCTCAGCACAGCTCTCTGTGTCTTTCTATGCCAACACTTGCCCCTCTGTGTTTGACACAGTGAGGACTGCTGTCCGATCAGCCATCAATCGAGAGGCCCGTATGGGGGCGTCACTCCTTCGAATGTTCTTCCATGATTGCTTCGTAAATGTGAGTTTTTACTATGGTATCTATTTGATTAATTATGTTAAATAATGTAACTTACAAAGTCAGTTCAGGATTGATGGAACAAAGCGAAGATGATACTGATGATGCTTCTTGATTGCAGGGTTGTGATGCAGGAATACTTTTGGATGACACTGCATCATTCACAGGGGAAAAAACTGCTCTACCCAACAATAACTCAGTCAGGGGATATGAAGTGATTGATAATATAAAGACCCAACTTGATAGAGCATGTGGGGGGAGTGTAGTGTCTTGTGCAGATATCATAGCCATTTCTGCTCGCGACTCTGTTGTTGAAGTGAGTGTAACTTGAATGCATATCATAAGTTACATGACCGTATTGATCTCTAATCTTAGTAGAAACCAGTAATAATGAGGAGAACTATTTGACTTTTTCATTTTTTACTTTACTGGTAAATAAAAAAGTGGCCCAAGATAGATCAGAATGGGGAAACAAAATTCATACAGCCAATTGAATAAAGTTGGGACAAGGCTTTTGAAGACGGTGACGGCCACTTTGTCATTAATAAAAAGGGAAAAAAAGATAGACATCTTGTGGCAAACAATGGTTTGGGGGCTTCCGCCCCCACCCATATCTAAAAAAAAATAAATAAAGTCTAAAGTTCATCATAACCACCCTATAAGTTCTGAGAAAAGGTAGCAAGGCGTTGTTTTAACCTTAGGCAGTTAGATAAGAACCGACACCTTTTACCACTAAGGCAAGGGCGGTTCCTAACACTTCATTCATATCTTTAATATTTTTTAAGGGGAGCTCATTTGACCATGAGTTCTTATGTGCTCAATTTTCATGTATTCTTATGCAAATAATTAAATAAGTCCTAAACTTTATTTTATGAACGAAACAGTAGAATTCAAAGCCTACCCAAATAAATGATGTTGATGATAAATCATGGAACAAGTGGACTAGATGCTTTGGCCAATTCTAATTTCTAAAATGTTTCTCACTCACTTTTGTCATTTTCTTTTTACAGCTTGGAGGACCATCTTATTCAGTTCCAGTAGGGAGAAGAGATGCAAGAACAGCAAGTAGAGATGGGGCAAACAGTAACCTTCCGGGTTTCTCCTCCAACCTTGATGTGCTTATCAGTCAATTTAGCAACAAGGGATTTACAGCTAGGGAGATGGTGGCATTGTCTGGGGCGCACACCATCGGTCAAGCTAGGTGTGTGACCTTCAGGAACCGGATATACACTGAAACAAACATTGATTCTGCCTTTGCAACCTCTCGACAGGCCAATTGCCCTCAAGCAGTGGGCAGTGGGGATGATAACTTGGCACCTCTAGACGCCCAAAGCCCGAACCGCTTCGGTAACAACTACTTTCAAGCATTGACCAACAGGAGAGGGCTCCTTCACTCTGATCAAGTGTTGTTTAATGGAGGATCAACCGACTCTATTGTAACAACGTATAGTAATGATGCTACTACGTTCAACACTGATTTTTCCAATGCCATGATCAAGATGGGGAACTTGAGCCCTCTCACTGGAACCCAAGGAGAGGTTCGAACTAATTGCAGGAGGGTTAACTAAGTGCACTCCCTATCACCTTTTGAAGTAGTTTTGGCTTAAATATTTTTGTTTTTGCCTATATGTTTTTGAGTTGCTTTTGGTTGATGTTGTTCTGATTGGAGGTCAAAGGACTTCCATGTTGAGCTAAGTGTATAAGCTTTTCCTACTTCAGTTTTGCTAAGACATTGAGAAGAAATAAATCTCTCTCTCTCTCTCTCTCTCTCTCTCTCTCTCCTTTTTGCAATTTCCTTCGGTGCACTTGATTGGCTTGTACTCCAGAATCACATGCTATGTAACTTGAAAGCCGACAGATTTATTAACTCATTTATTCAAGGCTTTTAATTGAGAATGGCCACGATAAGTGACGGTGAGGATTTAAACCTGGGTATGTCACCTTTTTTCACTTGTATGGGCGTTATTCTCGCTTCTGCGAGCCTCCCTCCCTCTCGTGTGAATTTTCTTCCCAAGTGTATGGGCTCTTTCTTAGATCCCAATCCCCTTAACTAGTTTACGGAAAAAAAAAAGAAGAAAGTTTTCGACTGAATTGGGTTGCAGTAGTAAATTGAAAAACATTTCATTTTGGGGGTACGTACATGTTGGGCTTGGACCTAGAAGCAAATTCTGAGTGGTTTGATCGGTTCCAGTTGGGTGTGATATAGTTCTAGATAGGGTTCAGGCAGTTTAGACATTGACCTTTTGTCATTCCAAGTACCCTTCCAAATTTGGACCACTTCATGTAGGCCCAAAACCCATCCCACTGCTTTAGTTGCAACCCAAAATTTCATCCAGAAGTGGAATATCTAAGCTCAGGAAAAAAAATTAGGGTCAAGCATATCCAATCCTGATTAATAAATTCCATCAGAATGTTGGTCCCAACTGTGCTTGGGACTAAATCATTTCATGGCCCAGGCTTCGATTTATCAAACTTCGAAGGGACTCCTATGACATGAGAGTGCTTTTAGTTAGTGAAAACCAGGAAATAATGCATGTGAGCTTAATTTAGCAAGTTAGACCTAAACTTCTCAGCTCAGAAAAATGTGCCACGAAGTAAAAGAAGAGGACGTGAGTGGTTACCCATCTAGTGCAAAATTGGCTTCATCCAATGTTCATAACCATATAATTCATGGATCTGCAACTACCGGTCAAACTAAAAGTTAATGACTCATAGTCCATGATAATTTTATAATTTGTGATACTAAATCAGTCTTATTGGATATGGGTTGGAAAAGTGTGATGCCAATTACCTTTCAATTTTTTTTCATTTTAAAATAGTAAAATAATAAAAGATTAGTTTTGGATATTTCCTGCAGTCAACCTAAAATCAAGATTTTAGACCTCCATTACCCTCTTTGCTACATAGGATTTGTGTATCATAATCTTTGGGAAAATATGTAGGTTAGTCATCAATATGATACTTGGTAGTGTGGTGTTTTGCAGTTTTTCCTTGTAAGTACATTTTTGCTTAGCTATGCCATCCATATGGACCCAAAAATTAAAGTATAAGTCAGTTATCTTTACTCTGGCTTGGGCTATCTTTCAGTCACCATCTAGACTCTCTTATTAGCATGACCTGTTACGGAAGACTTGTGTCCAAAAAGCATCTATTTGCTTCTGGAATTCAACCTTAATTTAAGCATTAAGAACGGCTCAGGAGCGTCAGTTCTTATTTGGCTGCCCGGTTTAAATCCCGGATACGTCACCTCTTTCCACTTGTGTGAGCTCCTTTTTCCATTTGTGTGGGCTTTCTTCCCGCATGTGCGGGATGAAGAATATTGTGAATCAAAATGTATCTCAACATTTGTATTGAGTTCAGTATTTATCATACACTTACAGATGAGAATGAATCTCTATATATTAGGGATGAATACAAGGAGAGTTTATCACGATGAGGTTAAATAGAGATAGACATCTATGAGATTTGAACTTCATCATTATCTATCATGATTGGAAGCATAATAAGATAAGTGGGCCATGCTTGACCGTTCAAGATTGGCTTGGCTAATAGCCCCCCGCAAGCTCAACGGATAATTTTTAACGTGAAGCTTGTCTTTTAATAATTGAAAACATGCTGAGCTTAGACCTTTGGTAAATATATCTGCTCCTTGATCAACAGAACTGATGAAACAGACTTGAATATCCCCACGGACAACTTTTTCTTTAATGAAATGATAATCAACCTCGATGTGCGTGGTGCGAGCATGATAGCCTGGATTAGAAGTCAGGGCTATCGCACTAATAGTATCACAGTAAATCAAAGGAGGAACTTTGAGATAAATTTCAAGATCTTTCATTAGCATGTGGATCCAAAACAATTCAGCAATAGTAAGTGCTAAGGACCTATATTTAGATTCTGTGCTTGATTTTGAGATTGTGGGTTGCTTCTTGGCATTCCAAGATATAAGATTTGGGCCAATAAAGATTGCATAGCTAGAGGTGGACTAAAGATCATCGGGGTTGCCGGCCCAGTCAGCGTCAGAATAAGCAGTCACTGCAAATGTACCTCAACAAAAATGTACCCATTTGTGATTGTTCCCTTAAGAAAACGGAGAATCCGCTTGACTACCACCCAATGATTTGTTCATGGGTCATGCATGAATTGGGAAACTTGGTTTACAGCGAAGGCTATGTCTGGCCTAGTCAGTGTGACATATTGAAAGGCACCAACCACACTACAATATTCTTGAGAATTAGAGATTGGGCCACCATCATATCTAGATAATCTCAACCCCGATTGGATTGGTGACTTGAGTGGTTTAGCATCATGCATGTTGGTGCGCTGAAGTAGGTCAAACACATACTTCGTCTGGGTGATGTACATATCAAAGGGAGCTCGAGGAACTTCAATACCAAGAAAATAATGTAGTGGCCTCAAATCTTTCATGGCAAATAACATATTGAGGTCGCGTAATAATTTTAGCAATGCAGCACCATGATTACTTGTAACCACAATGTCATCAACATATATTAATAAGATAACAATTTCGCCACCAAAGTTGCGGATGAACAATGATGTATCTGCTGAGGAGCCATTGAACCGAAGACTTTGTAGGTAATTGGTAATGCGAAGGTACCATGCTCGTGGAGCTTGTTTAAGCTCATAAATGGCCTTATGGAGCCTACATACATGTGGTGGTCGACTTGGATCTATAAATCCCTGTGGTTGATCCATATATACTTCCTCGGAAAGGACACCATGCAAAAATGCATTGTAGACATCAAGTTGCCGAATTGGCCACCCTAGTTGGATGGCAAAGGAAAGTACAATTCTTACTATGGTGTGTTTAACCACAGGGTTGAATGTGTCACCGTAATCAGCTCCTGGTTGTTAATGAAAACCCTTAGCCACAAGGCGTGCTTAATGTCTTTCAATTGTGCCATCAGACCGCTGTTTTAATTTATAAATCCAGCGGCATCCTACAACATTCATTCCTGGCTTTAAAGGGACTAAGGTCCACGTGCCCTGTCGCTGTAGGGCATCAAATTCTAGTGCCATGGCAGCATGCCATGCCTCCATTTTTACAGCCTGAGAGTAACATGTTGGTTCAGATTGTGCTAACATGGTGTTGAGGGCCTGTGGTAAAGGATGTTTAGTTACCAATAATATTTTAGGTTTGAAATACCATCCATGGACCTTGTGCGCATAACATGAGGGCGCTGAGATGTAGTGTCGGAATTTGATATTGTTAAAGTGGGACCAGGGACCACTGTGGGCATGCTTGCTTCAACATCAGAATGGGTCATGGTACGATGATGACGACGATGCAGTGTAGATGGTGAAGTAATTTCTGGTAGCACAGATGGAGTCGGTGCATGATATGGCTTGGGTTCAAGTGCGGGCATATGGGAGCTTGACTTTGAATAAGCTGGGGTATTAGGTTGCTGCGGAGGAACAAGTTTTGAAGCTCGTGCATCAATACCTGAAGGGCTGAGATGGTCACGTATATGTACTGTTTGGATGGTGGTGCAATGAGAAGTACCCTGGGAATCATTAGACACTTGTCTAGTTTGATTTTCATAAGTGGGGCAATCAACAACCTGCTGTTAATGAGTTGAACCACCAGCAACCACTTGTGCATTTGTAGAGCCATCATTAGGTACTTGTGCTGCTGATGTGTTTTGGCTATGAGTGGGGTGATGTGGAGCAACCACCTGCGCACCTATTGGGTGTTGTCTACTACTCGAGGAGGGCACAGGCGTGGAGACTTGTTGTTCCATATTAAGCGTAGGAGAAGCAGCCACAGGAGCAGTAGGTGTCGCAACAGGGGTATAGTGACCGAGCATGACCTGTTCACCGGACCTTTCATTGGAATGACTACCCTGCAAATTATTAGTAGCAGAAGTAATGAAAGGAAAAACTATCTCATCAAACACAACATGTCTACTCATGTAAATTCTATTGGTAATAGGGTCCAAACATTTATGGCCCTAATGATTGCGCCCATAGCCTAGAAACACACAAGGAATGGTCCAAAAAGATAATTTACCATCAACATAAGGGCGAAGATAAGGAAAGCACACACAACCAAATGCACGCAAAATTTTATAAGCAGGAGTCCTTTTAAATAATTTCTCATATGGAGAGATGTGATTAAGAACTGGTGTTGGCATTCGATTTAATAAAAAGGCTGCAGTATCAAAAGCAGCATTCCAAAAAGATAGTGGAATACCCGAATGGGCTAAGAGAGTTAACCCAGTCTCTACAATATGCCGATGTTTTCGTTCTGCAACACCATTTTGTTCCGGTGTATGAGGACACGAGATGCGATAAGAGATGCCATTTTGAGTCAACATATTTTTAAAGCGAGTACTGGTAAATTCACCGCCACCATCAGTTTGTAACGATTTTATGCGTCGTTCAAACATATTCTCGACCAAAGATTTAAAAGACAAAAAGACATCAACTACTTGAGATTTAAAAAGAAATGGAAAGATCCAACAATATCTACTAAAATTATCAATAAATGTGACATAAAATCTAGCCCCACTAATAGTCGACTTAGGGGAATATCCCTAAACATCAGAATGCACTAATTCTAAGGTAAAAGACGAAATTGAAACTGAATGTTGAAAAGGTAACCTAGACCGTTTCCCCATCTGACATGCAATGCACACAAGTTCTAGCTTCGCCGATCCACTTAGCGGAAGAGTAGAAGCAAGTCGTTGGAGTACTTGAGGAGAAGGATGACCCAGTCGGTGATGCCATAGACTACTAGAAATGCGAGTGCTATAGAAAGCAGATGGAGACATAGTCAGTTTATTCTGACCACAGGAAGTGAGATGGAAAGGATAAAGACCATCACGGGTCTGTCCTTGGAAGATTATCTTCCCCGTTTTGTTTTCCTTCACATAAAAACTAGAAGAGTTAAAGACAAAATGACAGTTGTTATCTTAGGTAAACTGAGAAATTGATAGTAAATTTTGAGAAATATGTGGCACATGAAGGATATTTTCTAAAGAGACCATATTACCATTAGAAAAATAATGAGAAGAACCGGTGTCTGAAATAGAAAGCCCCTTACCACTACCAACAACAAGGTTTTCGTTACCAATATAATATGAATGGATGGAAAGATTATTGAGATCAGACGTCACATGATTGGTAGCCCTTGTTTCCGTGAACCATGTAGACTCTCCTTGCTTAGTGGCAACCATAGCTTGAAGCTTCTCTGGCGGTTGTCGCCCTTGAAAAGACAGATCCAACTGATTGAAGCAGTCAAGGGCAGAGTGCCCAAGACGATTACAAATCTGGCAAGTAGGCCTGGAATTCTGGGTTGGAGCCGACGAAGTTGAAGAGCCACCTCGATAATTGGAGTTACAACCATGACCACGCCCACGATTACCTGACCGCCCACGAGAGTTTGAAGAACCAGATCGTCCACCAGAAGTGGATGTATATAATGTAGTGACAAGCGATGTAATAGCAGAGGTAGAATTATGCAATTCTAACCGTAGTTCAAAAGTAAGAAGCTGTCCAAACAACTCTTAGAACGTAATTGGCATGTCACGATTAGCAATCGAGGTGTGAATAGCGTCATATTCAGGGCCCAACCCACTTAAGATTTGGTTACAAAGGTTATATTCAGTAACCAGTTGAGCAATAGCTTCAAGGAATCAGGTATACTTTTTATCTTATCAAGATATATAGTCAATCACAGATAAACCCTCCCCTTTTTTAAGGTTTGAAACTGTTGTTTGAGTTGCAATACTCGAGATCACGACTGAATAAGATGCAATTTTTCCAAGCGCTGCCAAACTTTCCGAGCAGACTGGAGTCTAACAACCCTTTGAAGAACTAGAACTGTAAGAGTTGCATTAATCCATAAAAGGACAAGAGAATCTTGTTCAATCCAAAGATCATATGCTGGATTGATAGTGGTGGTGGGTTTGTGGTCCTTGTCAAAAAGAAACGGGTCGGGACAAGCCGCCGAGCCATCAACATATTTTAAAAGTCTATTGGTACGAAGAATTGGCAAAAATTGACTTTTCCATAATAAATAATTATCACGATCCAACTTGATGGAAATTAGACTCGAAATGTTGGAAATCGCTGCCGATGCTTGAGATCCAGAATTTGCCATCTACGAGAGCAAAAGGAAATTCCAACAATAGACTAAGAGCACGTCAGTTGCAAAAGGATCCAACAAGAAGCAACTCCAGCAGTAAAGACACGTGGTGGAGACGTGTGCTTAGTGCACAAATGGTCCCTCAAATCACGTACACGTGATTGGAAGGTGAGGCTCTATCAAACAACACTCTAGGGTGCTTACACCACTTTGTGACTACCAGCAGGACGCAAGCTCAACACACAATGCAGATCTACAGAGTATAACAGATCTATGGATCTGTAGAGTAGACACATAGATGCAAAGAAAAGTAGGGCACACCGGGTTGTGGAGAATAAATTCCCACGGGAACCAACAAAGGACTGAATTAATGCTCTTATACCATGAAGAATATTGTGAATCAAAACGTATCTCAACATTTGTATTGAGTTCAGTATTTATCATAAACTTACAGATGAGAATGAATCTCTACATACTAGGGATGACTACAAGGAGAGTTTATCACGATGAGGTTAAATAGAGATAGACATCTATGAGATTTGAACTTCATCATTATCTATCATGATTGGAAGCATGATAAGATAAGTGGGCCATGCTTGACCGTTCAAGATTGGCTTGGCTAACACGGGATTCCTTCCCACTTGAATTAGCTACTTTTCCGTGTGTAGGAGGGCTCTCTTGGGCCCTGGTTGGGGTGAAAAAGAAAAAAAAACCCTTAAACAAATCAATGATTTTATCTTATAAGCAGTATTTAGCAGTGAATTAGTATTCAATGGTGTGTGTGGAGCCCACATATGAAGTCCAAATTGCTTAAAATCAACGTTCCGCTGGGTATTGAGCCTAGGCCAAATTTCATCCAGAATGAAGCTTGGAATCTAAACCATTTAAGATGGATATTTCCAATGTGTTTATGCTAAAATCAAATTTTACTTCAATCAAAGTCTCGCCAACCGCGCAAGTGATTTCACTGTCGTCAGGTTTTTCTTATTTAACATTTGGAACCAATGTTCTAATTTCTAAGTGCGATAATATCACCGTGTCCCCATAGGGTGAAACTTGGCTAATTATGGGGGTCATGGGGAAATATTAATTTTGAAAAGTTTGAATTTAGCACTTAATTAGTCCCTCCTAAATGATGTATAGGCCTGCTGGCAAAGAGAATTTTTGATCCCAGCATATTTGATAATTACATCTACTATTAAATTTTTTTAATTATTCTCCTACATAATGTGGGTATACTTGAGGTCTTTGACCCAACAAGATTATTCTTCCGGGTGGCACCCACTAAATTCACATAAATGCACACCAGACAAATCTAAAACGTGTTTCGAACACAAGACGTGTGTTCAACCCTACATCTTGTGCAACTCCATCAACTCCATGGTGGGTCCTCCTCCTGTTATCTATATATCTTCTCTTGGATTTGATGACATTTATCCTTAAGTTCAACTCATTTGAGCAATTTGAATCGTCCATCAATACTATGAAAACTATCTGAAAAATTCATAACACATGAGCAGAGTACATTTAGGTGGTCAAAACCCGAACCTTCTCCGACCCGATTAATGTCAGATTCTATGAACCTACACCCACCTCTAAAAGAATAGTCGTCCACTGTGTATTCACCCATAAAACCCATCCGAGCCATCACTGCCTGGCCCGGCCCACCAAAGCCCGCAAAAATGAGAGTTTTTGTTCTTGTTCAAAAGCCTGATGACTGGGTAGGGCCAGGTTCTGAAAGCCCATCAGCTTGAGAGTTGGGCTAGGGAAAGGCCCAGCCTGGCTCAGAGTGCTCCCTTTGTCCATTATGTATATGACATGCGTGCGTTCGTGTAAATGTGTGAAATTAATTTTAAAAATTTTACCAAATAAATATGAATAAATGTATGAAATTAATTTTAAGAATTTTACCAAATAAATATGAATATTTTTCATCAACCTATACAATCAATTATAAGGTCATTTGTCAATGAGTTACAATGCATTCGGTTCCCACAAACAACAAGGCCCATTATACCAATGAATTCTGATCTATTCCAATTGCATGTAAACAAATAGAGCTCACTCCATCAATGAATTTTTATCTATTCCAATTCTATGTAAACAAATAGGGCTCATTCTATCAACAAATTCATATTCATTCCAATTACGCGCAGATTGGCAAGCCCACTTGAATTAACTACTTACTACATATGAAGAACCTATCTAAAGCATTTACTTCATATGTATTTCAGTTCCATACAACCAAAATAACACATCCATCAATGAATTCCTATGTATTCCAATTCCATGCAAACAAACAGTCCTATCATTTCATCATTTATCAAAAATTTCCTATGCATTTCAATTTCATGCAAATAAACAAACTCATTAGACAATGAGTTCTCATGGAGACAAATAGGTACATTTGAGTGCGTAGATTTCGATTCCAAGCTAAACAATGGGGGAAAGGACTTTCCTTTCTTTCGAAGGTGGCCCTTAGCCCATGAGGGTAGGGTAAAGTCCGAGCTAGTGGAAGGCCCGCCGAAGGCTTGGGCCTATGCATATGTGAAGATAGGGTAAGGAAGACTACGACCCTGCTCTTGTGCCAGCCCTTAATTTGAAAGTCCTATTAACTGAAAGGGACAAATCTGAAAGGAATCTGACTGGTACCTTTTCAATAAAAACAGCAGCCAAACTTCAGTACGATCTGTACGAGACGGATATTTCAAATTGACCATGTTAATACTCAAAACTCAAATGACAATGTCAACGGTCAAATGCAATTGTGATTTTCGGTGCCAACTAGCCTAGCTCCTTTGATCCAGTGCATGTATACTTTTCAAAATATCCTGCAATATTACACGTATTTGAATTAGTCCTTTTCAAATCGTACTCTTTTTATTGCTGCTTCCTTTCCTCTATATAAACATGACACTTTCCTCCCTCAATGCATTCACCGATCTCTTCCCTCAAGAAACATAACATTTTTTCCTCTCTCTCTCTCTCTCTCTCTCTCTCTCTCTCATTGTTCTTGCTAAGTTCTAGTCATGGCTGGTGTTGCTCACTCAAGCCTGTGTCTGACCCTTCTAATTGTGATGATCACAATCTCATCTCCAGTCTCAGCACAGCTCTCTGTGTCTTTCTATGGCAACACCTGCCCCTCTGTGTTCGACACGGTGAGGACCGCTATTCGGTCAGCCATCAACCGAGAGGCCCGCATGGGGGCATCGCTCATTCGATTATTCTTCCACGATTGCTTTGTTAATGTGAGTTTGCACTATGGAATCTATTTGATGATTTATTTATTTTTTCATTCAAAGTAGAACTATGCGAGCCATTTTATCCAGATTTTATTGGACGAGGGGAAGATGATAACAATGTTTATAATTATGGTACTTTGTGATTGTAGGGTTGTGATGGAGGGGTTCTTTTGGATGACAATGGATCTTTTGTAGGGGAGAAAACTGCTCTAGCCAACAACAACTCAGCTAGGGGATTTGAAGTGATTGATAATATAAAGACACGAGTTGATCAAGCATGTGGGAGGAGTGTGGTGTCTTGTGCAGACATTCTAGCCATTGCTGCTCGTGACTCAGTTGTTGAAGTGAGTGAAACTTCTTAGAACTTGACTATACACTAATCATAAACAACCCTATTAACCTCTAATCCTAATAGAAACTACTAATGGTGAGAAAAATTATTGGAAATTTCATATTATAGTTTGCAAAAAAAAAAAAAAAAGGACTAACATGGATTCATTTATTTTTGTGTTACAGCTTGGAGGACCAACTTATTCAGTTCCCGTAGGGAGGAGAGATGCAAGAACAGCTAGTAGAGATGGAGCAAACACCAACCTCCCAAGTTTCAGCCATAACCTCGACGATCTTATTCGAGTATTTAGCAATCAGGGATTTACAGAAAGGGAGATGGTTGCCTTGTCGGGGGCTCACACAGTCGGCCAAGCTCAGTGTGTGACCTTCAGGGACCGGATATACAATGACGCAAACATTGATGCTGCCTTTGCGACCTCTCGACAGGCCAATTGCCCTCGACCAGCACCCAATGGGGATGGTAACTTGGCACCTCTAGATCCCCAAAGCCCGAACCGCTTTGGTAACAACTATTATCAAGCATTGATCAATAGAAGAGGGCTCCTTCATTCTGATCAAGCGTTGTTTAACGGCGGATCGTCGGACTCTATCGTTACCATGTATAGTAACAATGGGAATGCATTCAACACCGATTTTGCAAATGCCATGATTAAGATGGGCAACTTGAATCCTCTCACTGGGAGCCAAGGCGAGGTTCGAGTTAATTGCAGGAGGGTTAACTAAGTTGACTTCTAATTACCTATTCATTTTTATTCAAATACTTTTGTGTTTTTGCCTGGATGTTGTTAAGTTGCTTTTGGTTTTTGCTGTTCTGATTTGAGGTCAAATGTACTTACAAGTTAAGCATGTGTGGATCAGTTTTCTTTTTTCAGTTTTACTAAAAAATTTGTGAGCAAGAACTCGATCTCTCCCCCTTTTGCAATATCTGTCAGTACACTTCATTGACTTGTACTAAAAAAAAATCACATCCAATATAACTGGAATGGCAACAAATTGGTTTACTCATTTTAAGGTTTCCAACTGGATTGGGCTGCTTCAACTGGTAAACTTGGGCTTGACACAACTCGGAATGAACTCCTATGATATAGGTGTGTTATTAGACTGTAGTCAGTGAGATCAAAAAAGGCATGTGAGCATAATTTGGCAAGTTGGATCTAAACTTCTCATCTCAGAAAATTGTACCAAGAAGTAAAAGAAGAGGACATGGTTAGCCATCTAGCTTAAAATTAGCTTTATCCATTGTTCTTGACTATCAAATTCATTGTTTAGTAACTCGCAATCAAAATAAAAGTTGATGACATAATCTCATGATAATTTTATAGTTTGTGATACCAAACTTTCCTCGTTATGGACATGGGTGGGATCAGGTTTGGTGGCAACTATGGCTGAAAAAAATTTTCATTTTAAAATAATAAAATAGTAAAGGGTTAGTTTCTTATATTTCCTGCTGGAAAGAAGAGTCAACCAAAAACCAGGACTTTCATACCTCCATTACCATCTTTCCTACTTAGGATTTGTGCATCATAATCTTCTGAAAAATATGTAAGTCGGTCACCATATGATCCTTAAAGTGTGCGAAATTGCAAAATCTTTCTTTGCATTTTTGGTTAGCTATGTCATCCATGTGGATCCAAAAATCTAAGTGAGAATGTTCTACTCTAGCTCCAGTAACCTTTCAGGGCATGTTTGGCAATGGTCCATGGAGGGGATTCCTCACTTGTTTTCCTCGGATTCAAAGAAAATCCATTTTTGATAGTAAATCCAAGCATATGTGAAGAATCCCATTTATACATGGAAGTCATCAAATGCATAGAAATATGACGTCTGACCCAGGTCGAATTCTGAAAACCCGTAGTCTAGCTGATTTGCAAATGAACTGTGAAAAGGGCGGTGATATTGTGGCTGCGGTTTTTGCTTTGGGAACCTATCTTCTGAGTCCCACAATCACAATCCAAACCGTACATCATGTTTAAAGTGTCCAAAACGGCTAGTACACAAAAAATCATCTGTTAATCCATCTTATATTTTGAGATATTTGTAAAAAAAAAATCCAGACCATTGGTCATAATTTCTGAATTGTTGTGGGGCCCGTTTGTAAAATTTGAACCATTCAGTCTTTGCAAAAGAGTTACACTAACCATAGGCTCAAATTTGGTAGGTTTATTCATCACGAGTCATGAAAAAATTGGAAAACATTCTTGGCCGCTGATCATTCATAGTGCCAAAAACAACCCAACATGCCAAAGGTGCATACTCAGGCAGTAATTTGTGGTGACTGCTTTTTAACTTGGAAACCTATCCAATGGGTTCAACAATCAAGATCCAAACCATTTATCATGTTTAAAATGTCCAAAATGGCGGGTAGGTCAATTTTTAGCCGTTGAGCCATCATATATTTTGAGATATTTTCAAAATATCCCACAACCTAAAAAATAATTTTTAATTTCTATGGGACCCATAGTGAAAATCAGATCTGTTGATAATATGTAGAAGGCCCAAAACGGCTATGGGTTCAAATCTTATGGCTTGATTCATCATAGATCGTGAGAAAATGGCAAAAGATCTCTGACCGTTGGATGTAGCATATGTTAATCCACAGATTCTTTGTCTTTGCCAAACGTGGAATGCACAAAAACTTTTGCATGGGATATCCTCGGTGGATAGCGTTGTATAAAAAGGAGGAAAGAATCCTTTAAACAGATGATTCCTCCCCCTAGCATGGACGGTTGCCAAACGCTCCCTCAGTCACCAGCTAGAATCCTTGATGCCTATCTGTTGTGAAAGACTAGTGCAAAATATCTATTTGCTTTTAGAATTTAACCTTCATTCAAGCATTTCTAGACTTGGTCTACCAACCCAATTACCTGAACCAAACCTAGTAATTCAAGGTTAAGTTTGATATATCTGACCCCCACCCTTTTTAGTTTGAACGAAATCGACTCAATTAACATTTTATTCAAATAAAGTGATTTTAAGGAATGAATCTGTTTGCTCCCCAAGTCTTGTGTTTGAAATCAGTCCTAGATTTGCCCGATGTGTGTTTATGTGGGTTTAGCGGGCGCCACCAGGAGGATTAGTCCTATTGGGTCAAAGACCTTGAGGATACCCACGTCATAAAAAAAGACTGATTTGTGTGACAAATTAAAATAATGGACCGTAATTTATGGATGATTAGTTCAATAATAATCATAGAACAACAAATGAACAACTCTAACAATAAACAGTATTCAGCAATCAACAGTGAATCAGTATTCCATGGTACATAGGGAGCCCACACATGAGGTCCAAATTGCTTAAAATCAATATTCCTCCGGGTATTGTTGCTACGCCAAATTTCATCCCGATTGAAGTTTATAATCTAAACCATTTAAAATGAATATTTCCATTGTTTTGTGAGAAATCAAATTCACTTCATCAAAGTTCGGCCAACCATCAGATAGATCATGTGTTAAGATAGTGTAAGGGCAAACCATTGCCCTTCCTAGGGCAAGCCCTCAGACAGCCCCCAACTAGAAGGGACTATTTTTGTTTTTAAATTTAATCTTTGGCTAAATGGAAGGGTTAATCAGGAAGTAGATGGCTACTGCCTTTTCTACAAACGGCGGCCAAACTATCGTATGGGCCGACATTTAAAATTGACCATGCCATTAGTCAAAACAAAATTGACAATTTCAATGGTCAAATGCATTTATGCTTTTCGGTGCTTTATATAATGCCAGGCTCGTCTGACCCAGTGAATGTATACTATTCAAAATATCCTTTAATATTACACGTATTTGAATTAGTCCTTTTCAAATCACAATCTTCTGTGGCTGCTTCCTTTCCTCTATATAAACATTGTAGTCTTTTCCCTCCTTGCATCCACCAATCTGTTCCCTCAAGAAACATTAGATATACTCTCTCTCTCTCTCTCTCTCTCTCTCTCTCTCTCTCTCATTGTTCTTGCTAAGTTCTAGTCATGGCTGGTGTTGCTCACTCAAGCAGCCTGTGTCTGACCCTTCTAATTGTGATGATCACAATCTCATCTCCAGTCTCAGCACAGCTCTCTGTGTCTTTCTATGGCAACACCTGCCCCTCTGTGTTCGACACGGTGAGGACCGCTATTCGGTCAGCCATCAACCGAGAGGCCCGCATGGGGGCATCGCTCATTCGATTATTCTTCCACGATTGCTTCGTTAATGTGAGTTTGCACTATGGAATCTATTTGATGATTTATTTATTTTTTCATTCATAGTAGAACTATGCAAGCCATTTCTTCCAGATTTTATTGGACGAGGGGAAGATGATAACAATGTTTATAATTATGGTACTTTGTGATTGTAGGGTTGTGATGGAGGGGTTCTTTTGGATGACAATGGATCTTTTGTAGGGGAGAAAACTGCTCTAGCCAACAACAACTCAGCTAGGGGATTTGAAGTGATTGATAATATAAAGACACGAGTTGATCAAGCATGTGGGAGGAGTGTGGTGTCTTGTGCAGACATTCTAGCCATTGCTGCTCGTGACTCAGTTGTTGAAGTGAGTGTAACTTCTTAGAACTTGACTATACACTAATCATAAACAACCCTATTAACCTCTAATCCTAATAGAAACTACTAATGGTGAGAAAAATTAATGGAAATTTCATATTATAGTTTGCAAAAAAAAAAAAAAAAAAAAAAAAAAGGACTAATATGGATTCATTTATTTTTTGTGTTACAGCTTGGAGGACCAACTTATTCAGTTCCAGTAGGGAGAAGAGATGCAAGAACAGCAAGTAGAGATGGAGCAAACAGCAATCTCCCGCGTTTCAGCCATAACCTCGACGATCTTATTCGAGTATTTAGCGATCAGGGATTTACAGAAAGGGAGATGGTTGCCTTGTCAGGGGCTCACACTGTCGGCCAAGCTCAGTGTGTGACCTTCAGGGACCGGATATACAATGAAACAAACATTGATGCTGCCTTTGCGACCTCTCGACAGGCCAATTGCCCTCGACCGGCACCCAATGGGGATGGTAACTTGGCACCTCTAGATCCCCAAAGCCCGAACCGCTTTGGTAACAACTATTATCAAGCATTGATCAATAGAAGAGGGCTCCTTCATTCTGATCAAGTGTTGTTTAACGGCGGATCGTCGGACTCTATCGTTACCATGTATAGTAACAATGGGAATGCATTCAACACCGATTTTGCGAATGCCATGGTTAAGATGGGCAATTTGAATCCTCTCACTGGGAGCCAAGGCGAGGTTCGAGTTAATTGTCGGAGGGTTAACTAAGTTCACTTCTAATTACCTTTTGTAGCATTCATTTTTATTCAAATACTTGTACATGTTTTTGCCTAGATGTTGTTAAGATGCTTCTGGTTGATCGATGCTGTTCTAATTTGAGGTCAAATGTATTTCCATGTTAAGAAAGTGTAGATGTTTTCCTTTTTTCAGTTTAACTAAAAATTTGAGAACAAGAACTCTCTCCCTTTTGCAATTTCTCTTGGTACACACTTGATTGACTTGTACTACAAAAATCACATGCAATGTAACTGGAATGCCAACAAATTTATTAGCTCATTTCAAGGTTTTTAACTGGGTTGGGTTGCCGTAGCTGGCAAACTTGGGCTTGGCCCAATTCAGTTGTGAGTGTAACTAACTCGAAAACCTTTTCATTTTCGGGTACAGGTTAGGTTTGGGCCAGGTAGCAAATACTGAGTTCAATCCGGGTCAGTGTCAGTTCCATTTGGGTGCGATTGGCACTTTTGTAATTTAGGTAAGGTCATATTAGGTTGTGATTGGGTTCAATTTGAGCTTGGGTCGGCCCTTCAGAATTTGGACCGGCTTCATGTGGGCCCAATACCCATTGCACTACTTGAGTTGCAACCCAAAATTTATGGTGGGAGTGGAATATTTGCACTTGTGTAATAATTAGGGCGAACCATAACCAATCCTAATTAATAAATTCAATCAGCATGTTCTATTTTTATTTTTTTTTCCTCTCACCTAAGGGGCAGGGAGCTTATCCGACTCGCACATGCAAGGTACTAGGAATTCACTGATTCCATCCGCATGTTGGACCCATTATATGTTTGACAGAACTGTTCTTGGACTAAATCATTTTTCATGGGCCAGGCATCAATTTATCAAGTTAGGTTTTTTTTTTTATAACCAAGGGTGCTCCAGTCTTTTGGGCTAGACTAACTCCTTTGGGCCTGAGGGGAGTCGGGTAAATCCCCTGTGGCCCCAATGTGATAGCGCAGTTTTGAACCCTCAATTAAAAAAGACATGTAAGAAAAATTTGACAAGTTGGGTCTAAACTTCATATCTCATAAAAATGTGCCACGAAGTGTGGTTAGCCATCTGCCATAAAACTGGCTTCATCCATTGTTTTTAATCATCATTCAATATTGCTTTGTAATTCACGATCAAAATAAAATTTAATGACACAACCCATGATAATTTTATAATTTGTGATACCAAACTTGCCTCATTATGGATTAGGGGGGATTAGGTTTGTTGTTATCTTTCAAAAAAAAAAACATTTTAAAATAGTAAAATAATAAAATGTAAGTTTTAGATATTTCCAATGTTACTTTTTTATATTTCCTGCTGGAAGTATGACTTAACCTAAAACCAAGACTTTCTGACCTCCATTACCATCATTCCTACGTAGGATGTGTGTATCATATTCTTCTAAAAAGTATGTTAAGTTGGTCACCAATATAATACTTTTACAGTGAGCGAATTTGCAATTTTTCCTTCCATGTTTTTGTTAGCTTTGTCATCCATATGTTTGTGTTGTGTAAGACTAGCTAGTTTACAAAATATATATTTGCTTGGAAAATTTAACCTTCATTCAAATCCTGACCTTGTCTACCAACCCAATTACCTGAACCAAGGCTGGTTAATTAAGGTTGATATCTTTGACCCAATTATGTTACGTTCAAATTAAAATAATAGACCTTGATCTATGGTTCAGAATAGTAGGATGATCAGTTCAATAACACTCACAGAAAAACAAATGAACAACTAAACAATAAGCAGTTTTCAGTAATCAGCTGCAGTAAATTAGTATTCCATGATGCGCGTGGAGTCCACATATGATGTCCAAATTGCTTAAAATCAAATTTCTACAATCGATTTCGGGCTAACCATTTCCAAAATTATATATGGATGTAAGGATTATGATCTTTCAATCCGATATTTTTCATAAAATCCTTCAGTTCAACAGTTTCTTTTGTTGTTTTGACATCTATGAGAGCAGCTGCACACCCCATATGTGAAGAGATAGCATTCCTAGAAATCGATTCTCGAACAAATAGTTCACTCGTCTCGCAAACCTTCACAAATTAATGTGTGTAAACTGTAAACTGTAAACTGTAAAATCAAAATCAATAAAGGTTGCACATGTGCATGCCAAACTCTCTCGGAAGTCCGATTCACGTTAAATTCTATCAACCTGTGGCCACCCATTTAACCCCGTCCATTCCCATTGCTGCCTCCACTGTAGTCAACAGACACTCATATCCTATTCCTTCGTAATAAAGCACATTAGCGCAGTAAGATTGTCGATCCGGCCCTCAAATGTGGGCCCAGCCTGCCAAAACATGCAAAATAAGGGCTTTTAATTCGAAAGCATGAGGATAGGGTAGGGCCTGATTTTGAAAAGCCCATCGCCTCAACAGTTGGACTAGGGAAAGACCTAGCACAGCCTGCAAGCCTAGTACGTACCTCTTTGTCCATTAATATATGATATATAATTGTGCGTGTTGTGTGGTTGTGTGGCTTTTGTCCATTATATTAATTATATTTATGATATATGTGTGTCTGTTTAAATGTATGAAATTAATATTTATATTCTTATTAAATAATTATGAATATATTTTGCCTATATATGTAATCAATTTCATGGCCAATCTGACAAAGAATTACAATTTGTAAGTGCAAAAAATCTCACGGACTTACTTAGATGATATAAAAACTTCTTTGATAAGGATTAGTTGCCTGAAAACATGAAAGGGGAGGAGAAGAGAGGGTCAGAAGACCCGGGCTGCTGTCAGCGCAAGGCCCTCCGATGCCTAAGTTAGTTCAATAACTCAACGAAGGATGAAGGAAGAAGTGAAAAAGAGTATCTTTGTATATGTTTTTTTTTTTTTTTTTTTTTTCACTCCCCTCCTTTAGCGTACCTGGTTTGCTCTTTATATAGGCTGAGAGTTTGACTCTTGGATGTGAAGTCTCATCGGACCGTACTTCTTTAATTGCAGTCCAATCGGACCTTATCCTGAGTGGAAGTAGGTGGAGACGAAAGTCCCATCAGCTAGTACTATGCTCCTACAGTGGGGGTAGGTGAAGGCATTGTCCCATCGAACCTTACTCTGACGTCTCGAGAGTTGTGGATGTGACCGTCGGATAAGGATAACTGCTTATTTGTCAGCAAGTTCTGCAATATGGTCGTACCTTCACATGGACGCGCTTTGGCATTGTTGCTGAGATGAGATGCCTAGCTGAGCTGGTACTGCTGAGGAGCTGAGACAAGGTACCGAGCTTAGGTGCTAAGGTGCCTAACTCAGGTGTTGAGGTACCGAGCTCAGGTGCTAAGGCCAGGACCGAGCTTAGGTGTTGAGGTGCCTAGCTCAGGTGCTGAGGTTCCAAGTTTAGGTGCTGAGGCCAGGACCGAGTTCAGGTGCTGAGGTGCCTAGCTCGGGTGCTGAGGTACCGAGGTCAGGTGCTGAGGGCAGGACCGAGCTCGGGTGTTGAGGTGCCTAGTTCGAGTGTTGAGATACCGAGCTTATGAGACCGAGGTGGTGCTAACCGAGCTGAGATGTGATGACAATTTCTGTATCATGTAAATATCCCCACACAACAATGTATTCAAACTTCATGCAAACAACAAGCCCATTTGAATCAATTTACTTCTTATGCACACAAAGAAGGCCTATCTATTCCAAGTCCATGCAAACAAACAGGGCCCATTCTATCAACTAATTCCTATGTATTCAAATTCATTGCTAACTAACAGGCCAATCATTCCATTGAAATAACGGACAAGTCTATTTGATAATAAATTCCTATGTATTTCAATTTTCTACAAACATATAAGCCCATTAACAATGAATTCTCAAGCATCCAATTCCATACAAACAAATAGGCACATTTGAATTAATGATCATGTGAGAGAATGGCTAGATAAAAAGGGCAAGAAAGGAATTCTATTTTCTTATCACCCCTAGCTCAGTCTGGTCCAGGGTAGGTTAAAGGCCTATATAATGCAAGCTTGCCAAGGGCTTCGCCTTAGCTTTGGCCCGGCCTGCATATGCATGTGAGGGTAGGGTAAGGGCAGGCCAGCCCCTAGCCCAGCCCTTTGACAGCCCTTAGCTGGGACTAATATCTGAAGAAGTAGATGGCTGCTGCCTTCTCTACAAATAGCAACCAAACTTCTGTATAATTGCAAAATGACAATGACAATGACAATGTCAATGTCATTTCCAGAAGAAAAAAACGCAATGACAATGTCGATGTGATTGCAAAAAGTGGAAAAAAATGACTATGTCCATAGTCAAACACATTTAAGTCGGCTCCTTTGATCCAGTGCATGCATACTTTTCAATATATATCCTATAATATTACACGTAGTTGATTTAGTCCTATTCAAATCAACACTCTTCTATTGCTTCTTCCTTTCCTCTATATAAACATGGCACTCTCCTCCCTCAATGTATTCACCAATATACTCTTCCCTCAAGAAACACAAGTTTTTTAGTCTCTCTCGCTCATTTGTTCTTTCTGAATCCTATAGCTAGCAATGGCTGGTGTTACTAAATCAAGCCTATGTCTGACCCTTCTAATTGTGATGATTACAATCTCATCTCAAGCCTCAGCACACCTCTCTGTCTCTTTCTATGCCAACACCTGCCCCTCTGTGTTTGAAACAGTGAGGACTGCTGTTCGGTCTGCTATCAATAGAGAGGCCCGCATGGGGGGATCACTCATTCGATTATTCTTCCACGATTGCTTCGTAAATGTGAGTTTGCACTATGAAATCCATTTCATGCTATTCTTTTTCCATATTGATGATATGAATTATGATTATAATGATGATATTTTGTGATTGTAGGGTTGTGATGGAGGGATTCTTTTGGATGACACTGGGTCATTTGTAGGGGAGAGAACTGCCGTAGTCAACAACAACTCAGCTAGAGGATTTGATGTGATTGATCAAATAAAGACACAAGTTGATCAAGCATGTGGGAGGACAGTAGTGTCTTGTGCAGACATCCTAGCCATTGCTGCTCGTGACTCAGTTGTTCAAGTGAGTGTAACTTGATAGAACTTGAATCTAAACTAACAATAAATAACCATATTAACCTCTAATCCTAATAGAAACTGGTGATTATGATGAAAACTGATAGACACTTTCTTATTCTAGTTTTCCAAAAAAGAAAAGACTAGTTAACATAGAAATATCATTTATTTTTTGTGTTACAGCTTGGAGGACCAACTTATTCAGTTCCAGTAGGGAGAAGAGATGCAAGAACAGCAAGTAGAGATGGAGCAAACAGCAACCTCCCGCGTTTCACCCAGAACCTCGACGAGCTTATTCGTGTATTTAGCGATCAGGGATTTACAGAAAGGGAGATGGTTGCCTTGTCGGGGGCTCACACTGTCGGCCAAGCTCAGTGTGTGACCTTCAGGGAACGGATATACAATGAAACAAACATTGATGCTGCCTTTGCGACCTCTCGACAGGCCAATTGTCCTCAAGTAGCACCCAATGGGAATGGTAACTTGGCACCTCTAGATCCCCAAAGCCCGAACCGCTTTGGTAACAACTATTATCAAGCATTGATCAATAGAAAAGGGCTCCTTCACTCTGATCAAGTGTTGTTCAATGGCGGATCAACCGACTCCATTGTTACCATGTATAGTAATGATGAAAGCGCGTTCAACACCGATTTTGCGAATGCCATGGTTAAGATGGGCAACTTGAATCCTCTCACTGGGAGCCAAGGGGAGGTTCGAGTTAATTGCGGGAGGGTTAACTAAAGTTAATTTACTGCTATTTACCTTTTGAAGTATTCACTTTGATTCAAATATGTACTCGTGCTTTTTGCATAGATGTTGTCCATTTGCTTTTGGTTTATTTTGTTCTGTTTGGAGATCTGGACTTCCATATGTTAAGCAAAGTGTAGATGTTTTCTTACTTCAGTCCTTACAAAAAAAGAAAAATGGTTTGAGAACAAGAAGTGATCCTTTTCCTTTTTGCAGTTTCCCTTGGTTTCAATGCTTTATTAACTCATTTGAAGGTTATCAACTGGGTTGGTTCCAGCCTGTAACCTTGTACTTGTCCCAATCCAAACTTTAAGCAACTAACCCGAAAACCATTTATATGGCCGGCCCTATCAAGATTAGTAAATTTTATCAGCATGTTGGACCCATTGTATGCTAGCCAGGATTGTGTTTGTGACTAAATCATTTCATGGGCCGGGCTTCAATTTATCGAACTTTGAATGAACACCTGTAAAAGTGAATTTAGATTTTAGTTACTGAAAAAAGGGCATGTGAGAGTAGTTTTGGCAAGTTGATCTAATCTTCCCATCTCAGAAAAATGTGCTACCAAGTAAAAGCAAAGGACTTTTTTTTTGTAGAACAAAAAAAGCAGAGGACTTGGTTAGCCATTAGTATTAAATTGACTTCTTCCAATGTTCTTTCCATCAAATTCATGGCTTAGTCAAAATAAAAAAGTTAAACAACTCCATGACTATTTAGTATGCAATTGTTCCCAGTATTTACAAGGTGAATTGCTTTCCCATTAGTTTTTTTAATTCTAGGTTGGGTTTTCTTTCACTCATCAGCAAGACTCCTTCATTAATATGACCTGTTGGTAAAGGTGCACAAGGGCTGGGGCCACCCTGAGCCCGCCGAGCCGGCCTTCGGGGGTCGTTTGTCTACACATATTTACGTATGTAAATAGTGTATATGCGTAATATTTACACATCAGTTATATTTGTTTATAAGTATTTATACATCTTGTATGTAAATGGTGTGAAAATGAGCCCAGATTTGAACACCTATTCAGGTGGGAAAAGAGAATACTAATCTACATGTGATTTCAAAGAATACTCGTTAGAGGCAGACCGTGTGGTTTCAAAGAATACTCGTTAGAGGCAGACCGTTTGGTTTTGAGGCGGTTTGGTTTTGGGGTAATTTCCTTCAACAAGTTTCTGAACCCCACCAACGCATTTAAAAAATAATAATAAAAGAGACATTTCCATCAAAGAGGTTCTGGGTTCAAAACCCTCCTCCAACGCATTTACAAAATAATAATAAAAGATGCGTAAAGACCGAAACTTATGAATAAAAACTCTCGTTACATCTCATCCCCCTTTTATGAAGGTAACCTCTTTATTTCTCTCTCTTGCCTTGCTATATAAAAAAAAATCTTCATAAAATCTATTTCTATAATTGATTAATATTAGCATAAAGCCAGTGAGATGCATGGGTTAAGTTTATACAAATTGAATAATGAATTAAGATAATATTGAACTAAATATTAATTAATAAAAATATTAATATTAATTATATTTTCTTAACTATAGACTATAAACTCATATTTCCGTAAGGGCATGTTTGGTAAACGTCCTCAGAGAGGATTTCTGTCGTTTTTCCGCGATTCCGTGGAAAACCCACATTTGGATCAGCGTGGAAAAGTGTATGGAAGAAGAGAGAAATCTTGGTTTGCAAAGATTTTGGAAGTTAGACCAGCCCCACTAGGATCAGCGGAATCCACGCAAGCACAGAATTGCATAGCTAGAGTGATCTAGACGTTAATATAGGGGAGACCGGTTTTTGCTTTTTTTTTTTTTTTTTGTGGGCCCCACAATCAAGATCTGAACCGGTAAAAGTGTTCACAAAGTCCAAAATGGCTACCATACCAAAAATCATCCGTTGATTCCATCTATAAATAGAGATATTTACAAAACCATTCTGACCGTTTATATGCCCCATAGTAAAAAAAAAAAAAGGGGAATTATCTGACAGTCTTTTTTTTTTTCATTTTTTTGATTTTTGTGGGCATTGAAATCATCATCTGAACCGTGAATAATTTAGAGGAGACCAAATACAACAAAGGGCCCAACTTTCAACCGTAGATCTATCATCTATTTTAAGATATTTATAAAAACATCCATACTCTAAAATATTAATTTTTTAATTTATGTGGCCCCCTTTGTACGATCTGAATGGTTCAGAATATCTGAAGAGCCAAAACTGCTTGTGGGGTGAAAGATCAGCCCTTGATATTTCATGGATTATGAGAAATTGACTAAAAACTAATGATTGTTAGACCACACTTTGCATAGACTCCATAATTCCTCTCTACTGCCAAACGTAAAACACTATTTTTAGGAAATCCTCTCTAAGGATGGCTTGATTCCAACAGATCAAAGAAAACCTCTAACCAATGGATTCTTGTCAATTTGCCAAACGTGCCCTAAGTAAACATGTTGGAATGCATTTCTTTTAAGGTGATCACTGATATAAATGTATATTTTTTAAAAGTATATTTCATGTTGAAAGACATGTTTCCTTTTTAGGATCTAAAATGCAAATGAAAACTTTGATATAAATTAGACTTCTTTTTATTTCCTTTTCATATCATTATAATATAATATAGATTTAATGATTAATAACTATCATTTACAAAATCGTTTAATACATATACACATATCATTGAAACAAACATAGAAAAATGAATCACATGTGTAAATGATGTGAAAATAGTGTTATTAGACAAACGTTGTAAAAAGAAACGCATGCGTAAACGTTACATATTTATAATTTCAATATTCATCATTTACATATGTAAATTGTATTTACATATCACACACGTAAAAGACAAATGACCCCTAAAATTGGAGCATAATCTTAATGAGGTCAGAAATATCATTATTAGCGAGAGCTTCAGAATCAAGCATAGGCAACTCTTCACTTTAGACAGATTGGAGTTAAGAACGTTTCTAGAACCAAATAGATAGCAGCTACCCTTTAGCAACTGGACAGGTGTACATTGCCCGGGGTCAGGCCCGGCCCACTTTTAAAAAGGCCCAAGCCAGTCTATTTTCACTGTTTTTTAGCTTTCTAACTACTAGTTTGGGAATATATAGTAAACTGAACATTTATTTTTTTCAGACCGGGCCGGGTAGAGCTTTGGGCTTTCTATCACAAGGAATGTATCTGTGGACAAATATTGTTAACTAAAAGAGTATGGAAAAAAAAAATTCCATACTTTAAAGGAAGAATGTATGGAAAACAATTTCGCCAAGAAAGTGGGAAAAAAATGGAAAATTGAAGAATGGGGAAATAAGGAAAATATTTTCAAAAGAAAAAAAAATCAAAGAAAAGGAATCAAGGCACTCATGGATCGAAGAATATACGAAAAAAGGAGAAAGAAAAAGAAAACCCCATATATGTGGATTCCTTATCAGATACCAAATATTTTCGTACGAATAACTTTCTTACTTTTTATTATTCATCGTAAATTCATTGGCTGGCCTTACAGGCTCCAAACTCAAATACACGTGGATCATGATGTTGAGCTGTTTGGATTCAACCGTATCAATTAGCACTAAAATATATAGAAATTAAATATATAGGGTGGTCAAAAATGAAGATTAACGTTGAAGTTTTTAAAAATAAACGTCAAATAGCATCTTCTTTTTATTTATTCAATTCCTATGTATTCAATTCTTATGTATATTTGACGTTTATACTTATGCAGGTGCAGCAAGAGAAAAACAGGAGGGGAGGAGCTGCGTTCTCGCTTTGCAGTTACTTTGATTTAATTCTACTTTCTTGCCAATCGAATCGAATCGAATCGAGCAGACAGAGAGAGAGAGAGAGAGGGAGAGAATGGGGAATTTTCTGCAAAAGGAACCGCCTCCGCCCATGGTTTTGGTGCCACCCATGTTCGATTTTCCTCCTCTCGCAGCCCGAACCAGGTGTCAATCTCTTCACTTGTATTCATTTCTCTGTTGATTACACAATCAGAAGAAGAACCCATATGCTTTTTTGTGCTTATTGTGGAATACCCATGTTCTGTTTTTGGGAATTTTGATGTTTCTCTAATGTCTTGGTCTTGGTTTTCAGAATTCTCAGCACTTTCAGATATTTATCATTTATGGAGTTCTGCATTCTGGGTTTTCTTTTTTGGTTGGTAGTTTTCAGAATATGAAATGGAAGAAGAATGATTTCATCTGGGTTTCTTTCTTCTCATGCTATTAATGCGGGAAACCATGTTATTGTGTAGATTTGCTCTGTTTCTCCATCACTCCAAGACTCAAGTTGTATACCCTTATCAATGTTTTGTATTATTTTTTATTTTCGAGATGGATTATATTTGGGTCGTCTTTGAATTGGAGCTCCCTCTTACAAGTAAATTAAATTTTCTGAAACGGTGTTCATCTGTAATTGGTTATGGCCAAGAACAAAATAACTATCACTTACAAGTAATTTTGGCGTAAACTGATTTGCCTGAAATTGGTTTATTATGGTTCAAATGGGCACCCAGGAATGCGTGATTTTGCTGAGTTTGATCTTTGGTTGTAGACATTTGGGTGCCTTTGGGAAACTTTCCTCATATTCCTATTTTTTACATGGGAATGAACATTGATTGTCATGAAATGATTTAAAGAGAACATTAACTTACTTAACCAAAAAGTGATGCAAAGAGAATAAATTTCTACAGTTAAGAAAATAAACGGAATTTTTTAAATTTTCTTTGTTATGGGTGCCACTTGCTTCACTGGCAATCCTTTCTTCTTTTAACATTAAGACCAACATTCAAACCCCAGTCTTCACATGATGAGGGCAGTGCCTTAGACAGTGGGTTGGCGATGTTAACAGTGAAGAGAACAATTAGTGATTCAACCACATGAAAACTATTTTTATGGGGGTAAATTTATTCCTTATATGTGTTTGATGACTTTTATTCCTTCTTCCAAATGTTCATTATTATTTGTCAAGAAGTCCAGAACTTTTTCTATTTAGTTAACATTTTTAGATGAGATGAATTATTTGCATTTTTTAGGGAAATGGATCAGTTGTTTGCAGTTGTGAGCTGGCATCTTACAAATTTGTGTGACAATGCAGGATGTTGGAGTCTTCATATGACCTATTATTTGGGAAGCTTGCTCTGCGATGCCTTTTTGAGGACTATCTTGAACAAGCACGGCATTTTAACACAAGGATTATGCTCAAGCCGATTGATGATCCTCATGTTGATTTGGTTGCAAATGTATCTGGTGCAGTTTTTTTTTTTTTTTTTTCCCTTCTCTTTCTCTCCTTTTTTTTTTTTTTCTTCTAGTTTCCTTATCCTTTGAATGTGACATGTTATGAACTCTTGGTAGTAATGCTCTCATATGGACCTTTTTTTAAGTGGTAAAGATATATGAATATGTTGCTCCCCAACCTTTGAGTTTTCATTGACATATTACACTCAGCATTTGTCTCTTACAGTATACACGACTGACTTTATTCTGTAGCTGCTGCCAATCAGCATATTAGTTACTACTCACTTCTTTCATGCTGTAACAGTAATTAGGTTGAAATTTTAGGTGTTTGTGGGGATGTATATCCTTTTTGCTATGTATTTTGGTGGAACAAAAATCTGAGACAACATAAAATGGGATACTTTTTTTTTTTTTCATTTTCCCGATATCACGATCAACAGTGGTTGCCAATATCGCTGTTTTTGAAATCTTACAATTTACTATTTGAATACTACGATTTGGATCAAATCTTATGGAATTGAATTTTAATCTTATGCTTGAAGCTCATTTTATAAAATCTTACAATTTTTCTTTTGAGTTTTATGATTTTTTTCATTTGAATCTAACATGATCAAAACTTGCAATTGCTTATAAATCAGTAAGATAGAAATTTATGATAATATACTAAAGCTTCTAAGTAATCCCTTTTTAATGTTTTCTTGTTATCCTTGTCTTGTCAAACCAAAAACAGTTTTGTTGTGTGATGGGCTGCTTGGGTAATTTTTTATCCCTTTATTTATATAGTATTGTGACTTTAATCAGCTAAAACTGAATTCAAAAGTAGGTTCTTATAATCTTTTGTTGGTGGAATTTCTTGAAGTTCATTTTTGTACCTGTGCTCTTGTACTTTCAAAAGTAGTCAGGATCGGTGGTCATGCTTTCAAAATATGTGCACAAGCATTTTATCTTGGTTTTAATACTGGTGTTTAGAATTCTTGGCACTTGCAATTGCAAAAAAACACAATTCCTTTTCTATTAACCTCTTCATGTCTCAGGTCCTCTTGATAATAATAAAGGGGAGAACATTCTTGGTGATGCTTCATTTCGTTGGCAGAGGTAAAGGAAAATTTACTACTTCGGTCTTCATTTACTTCTGTGTGCAAGCTGACAAGTGGGTTGCCCCTCATTTTATTGTGCTTCCCTCTTTGTGCAGAGATTTGGATGATCCTCATACATTCATGGATCTTTATGTGTCAAATGCTCATGAGTAAGTTATTAATCCATTGCATAGTGATCCATTTTCCTGTCATTCTATTTCTAGCAAAGTTGACTTTAATTTGTCATCCTTAATGTGAAAATGATACACACGTGGAACACCATACTAGTCACAACAAAGCAACATACCACGATACACATTTGGATCAGCATTACCATTTTAATGCTGTGTACAATGTGTGGAAGAGATAAATGCAACTCAGTTGCATCTGATTACTCTAGGACTCTGGATTAGAATAAGATTATAATAACTTAAATGCAGATGAGATCATCTGTACTATCAATAAGGCACTGACAGAAAAGGAGAACAACACTCCTTACAACTTAGTATTAGATTGAAATTCCTAGGAGATTTGGTTGATGCTACAGTCCTGGGCTGATGTTGGTAGTAACTGTATCGTTGATGTCGATGGTCGTACTTAAAGAGCATTAGGGCAAGGTCTCTACATGTTGGTCTATATTTTGGAGCTGTTTGAGGAATGAATAATCGGATCTTCCTTCTAGATTCCTGAATACCCTGTTTAAGTTTTTTTATTGCTACAAGTGTGGCTTTCCAGATTTTTTTTTTATTTTTTAACTTTTATTGTTATTATTATTATTATTATGATTATAATTTTGTGTGTGTGTTTTTTTTTTCTTTCTAACTTTCTCTTATTATCTGAATTCATCCTCATGGCTAAAGGAGCATTAACTGTGAAGTTGTCAAGATTTGCCTTCCTTACGTATTGGTTGCCAAATCGAAAGTGTGGTTTTAATATCTAATTTTTGCTATGTTATTGTAGCTTTTTTGGTAAATGCTATGTTATTATAGTTGAAAGTTTATTTATTGTGTTGGCTGCACATATGGCTGGTTGAAAGGTTCGGACCTTTTTTATAAGGTTGTTTGACCTACTTTTGGTATTATTATTGTTGATATGAGATTATAATCTCCACTTTAAGGTGATGTGACCTGGTAGTGTGTGGGCAGTAACATTTGATGATTTATTGAGACTTTGATGGCGATTGGAGACCCTGGATTTATAAGCAGTGAGGTTACTTATCCAGTCATGAGTTCTTGTCGGGGTGACTTTCCCCCTGAGACTAAGTGTGAAGGGTCTATCTTTAATGGTCTTAATTGTTATCCCATAGTATTTGGGTTAGTTGAATTAATCATTTGACTGACAGGTCTTTGAAGAATAACCTCCTCTCTCTTTCTCATCCTTTTCCCTTCTTTACTATCAATGCATCAAACAACTCATCGCAGCTCTTGTTAGTTATTTCTTAAATTAAATTATGCTTTCTCGTTTCCTAGGATTTTGCGCCTGAGATCATGTGCTTATTACCCTAAATATGGAGTGGGTGCATTTGGCGTGTTCCCATTGCTCGTTGAGAAAAGGTACTTATTTCTTTGTATCTCAAGGCAATGAGATGCTTACTACATTTTATGTTCTTTGGACTGTGGTTTTATAATCAACCATTTTTTGATGTTCTCATTCTCTACAACCATTAAATTTAGACACAGATGATTTATGTCTGTTTAAGTGTTTTTTTCAGAACATATTACTATTCATGTACATCTTCTTCTTTGCAAGAACCCTTCATCGTGTCCCTACTCCTAAGGCCTGTTTGTACGAAAAGAAACCATAAGAGGCGACCTATCCTCTCTTCACCACAGGCCCCATCTGCTTCCGCATAAACCATGCTCCACAGTTTAACTTTAGACACAGATGACATATGTTATTCTGAGTGTTGGAAAAAAAAAAAAAAAACCTCACATGACAAATTACAAGCATACCACCAATAGACATTAATAACTTGTATCGTTTTAACCTCAATTCTTCAATGCCTACCTTAGACTAATTGTGGATTTATAATGTCAAGGCTAATTAATTGTATTTATGTGGAGTTCTCAAACTTAAACACTTATGCAGGATGCATTCAGAGGACTATGGTGTTCTAGGGTTGAGATATGGCTCTGAGAATTTATCAATTGGGACCACATTCTTGCCTTTCCCTTGTATGTGACTGGTATTGCCATTATTGTTTCACGTCCTACTTGTGGCTATTTCTTTTTTTAAAAAAAAAATTAATTGTAAGCATATTTATATGTTAAAAGTCTTCTAAGCTATAATTGGAGATGGTATAATGAGAAGCACATGGTGTTGAAAGAAGCTGACTTACACTGTTACACATGACCCATATATATGCTAATTGGATCATATGTCTGAGGTAAATGAGGGAGCAAAGAATTCTGTTTCTGGTCATATTGGGAGTCGATTCATCACCTGAAGCCCTTCATTTCACATATAACTGCTGCATGCCCCCAGAGGTGGAGGGGGTAGCAGTAGCAGTCTGTCCTTTTTGGGCATTTTTTTGGGGCAATGATAAATGGCTCAACATATACTGGTGCATGGCCTCAGATGGACGGGTTAAGGCATCGATTGATGTTTTTGTGCTTGAAACCCTTCAGGGCAGTATAGGACTGCTTCATGTATATATCAATTTGGATGTCTGGACTGTGTGGTTCAGGTCTTAATATGAATTAACTAGTTTATGGTGCAAATCTTAATTTATTAAAATTGCAAAAGTATCATTGTTGTAACCATGCTTTGATTATAGTGGTTTCTGAGGTTCCAAGAAGTGCATGGGTCGTAGGCCGGATAGGGAGGCTAACTGCAGGGGTGCAATACAAGCCAGATTGTAAGTGATGATTTTATGCTACTAAAACAGTTTTCTTCTATAGCACATCATGAATGAGATAATTTATGATGGTCATTTCAAAAGGATAGATTCTGTTTTCTGTCAATGATATTGGTGAGAGCCACCTTTTGGCAATCTTATCATGGTTAGGAAATGTGCCATGCTTTAGTAGTTCATCTTTTGAAACCATTGAGTACCAGACCTCCTTGAAGTCTCCCTCCTAGAGTTTGAACTTTGAAACCACTAGGGTAAATTAGAATTGTTTTAAAAAACACAACAATTGATTGGAGTCCATTATATCTAAAGATAGATGGAGAAATTTGGTGGTTTGAAGTGGTGCTGCTTAAGCAGCATAACCTGTCTATAAGCAGAAGTTGGAGGGACCCTTTCACACGCATTCACTCCTTGTCAAGAATGAAGGATATCTCATTGAGGGTCCTTCAAGACATGGTTCAAAATAGCGCTCTGTAGCGGTTGCATTATTGGCCATAGCGGTTGAAGCCGCTATGCTAATTTAAAAATAGCGGCACTATGGTTTAAAACCTAATAGAGCCAAATAATTTTAATTTATAACATTATTTTTCCTATTTCTTCTCCTCAATAGCCTTCCATAAAGTTATGTCTACCCTTATATGGTTTCAGATCACTAAAAAACATAAGATCGATTGCTACAAAATATTCAAATTCTTTTAACACCTACAATTCACACCGCTACGTATCACCCACTACATAGCGTTCTGTCCACTGGCCGCTACGCCCACCACAACCGCTATTTTGATCCTTGCTTCAAGACCAAGTAATCAATTGATTTTTACTTGTTGAGCAAAACTTGTGAGTTGTGGCCCATTTTGATTGATCTGTCCATGATCCATTGGAAAGAATTTAGTACTAGTCTTGCTGCATGTGATTGTGTTTTTACATGTCGAATATAACTTAGGGACGACAAAGAGCCTATGGCTCAGTAGAAGGTGCTCACTATTGAAACCAGGTCAAGTGTTCAAGTTATGTTGCCAATAAACAAGTAAAAAATAAAGTTATGGACATTTGTATGTATGTTATTTGTTCTTCTAGTGTTGTTCACTTTTCTTTTTTTTTTTTGTTCAAATAGAATTTTTGAGCAAAATTTGACTTGTGAACTCTAAGCAAACTGATGGCATATCTTTCTATTTATTTTGTTTTACTTCTCTTCCTAATACCACATGCTCACTTTGACATCCAAACGTGCAGAAACCCATATGCATGCATGGTAACGCATAGAAGGATGGTGTGGCATTGTAGTTATCGTCCTTTCATTTCCATTAAGCTTTAAGATAGCTTTAGATTTATCTGTGCTAGTTTTTTTTTTTTCGAAAATTTATATGGTTCCAAAATGACAATTTGTTAGATGACTTAATCTCACACTGCTGCCTTTTGCTATTTTCTCTCAGTTGGAATAAAAGATAGCGCAAGATTTAACAATTTAATGAATTGGAGCTGCGCGGTCGGCTATGGGTTAGGTTCAAGTAGCCCTTTGAGTCCATCATTCAATTTCGGTCTTGAATTTGCTAAAAGTTCACAGGTTTGTTCGATTTAAAAATCTTTTAGTGCTCATATCATAATTTTTTAGATTATGGAAACTGAAACTTTTGGGTTGAATTTTTTAGTAAAACTGAGATTTGTAGGGTATTTGGGTTTCTTCTTTTTTTTTCTCTTTTTTTTTTTTTTTTGTGAAAATGGTAATATTTTTTTTCTTTTTTATTCTTGATGGTGATGAGGATTCTTTCTCTGTTGATAATTGATGAACAATTATGATGTTGTATTTTTTTCCTTTAGACTTGGGCCTTCTTTAATCCTTATCAGGCAGGCCTGGATCCAGTTTCCAGGGTCCATGTGGGACCGAGACTTGGATTTCTACCAGAACCTGGACCAGGCCCATGTAAGCGTGGACTAAATCTGACCCATTGATAGCTCTACTACTCTCTCAAGTTTTTGCTGACATGTGTTTAACATGACTGATATAAGTTTATTTTAATAAATACTTATTCACTTTTTACTGATTTCCCGTTTAAAATTTTCCCAAATTTCAGCTGATTGCATCCTTCTATCAGCATGTTGTGGTCCAAAGAAGGGTATGCTTCTCAGCCACAATCTGATATCATTGGAGGGCTTTTCTTTTTTATATTTTTCTTTCTTTTTGGGCTTATACTACTCCCATGAATTACTTGTTTTATATTTTGGGTGGTACTGAAATCCATGCACTGATTTATCTTAACAGGTGAAAAATCCTTTTGAAGAAAGTGTGATAGTTGGAATCACAAATTATATTGACTTTGGCTTTGAGTTGGAGACAAGGTAAGTTGAGTGATGAAGTACTGTGGATGAGCCAGTGGGCCAGGTCCAGGATGAGCTGGTGTCAATCACAGCCTAGCACATTTATTTGTTCTGTCTGAAATTTATAATTCAGTCCAGACTGCAAGTGTAAGGCCCAAATCCAGGCTTGTCATTCCATGAATGGGTTTTTCATGTTTTGGCCTCTCAATGGAAACTGTTGCCAGGCCCAGGCTGTACTGGGCATGCAATCAAACCCAAGCCTAGCTGATGCACCTAACATTAAGGTAAAGCCTGATTGCCTGACTCTTAAAAGGCCTGCCCTGAATTCCATGGCTTGGCCTGGCCCATTGTATCACCTGTGGCTCAATTACTGGAAAACATTCATAAAACTAAGGAACCTGAGATTCACTTGATAATATCTAAAGGATTAAAGGAGATGAATCATCAAATAGTGTCGAAAAATCCATCTTTCAAGTAGCTGCATCTTGGCAAGCCAATAAGAACTTCTTGGTGAAGGTAATGATGCTTTCAGTTCTAATTTGTAAATGACAGATCATACTAATTATGATAGATTGCATCCATGTCCTATATAATTTTTTGGGGTCATGTTTCAGGGAAAGCTTGGTCATGTCAGCTCTTCTATTGCTTTAGCATTCAAGTCATGGTGGAGGCCTTCTTTCACTTTTAGCATTTCAGGTATATTTCGTTGTTAGAAATGTCTCATGGATGTTTCTTACGTTATTTACTACTTCCACATGCTACTTCAAACAACTGATCACACCTATGCTATGTAAGTTCCTGTGACTCTTTGTAAGTAATTTCGAGAGAGTTAATCAATTATGAGGTTCTATATGATGCACAATCGAAAGTAATGTGTCTTTTGATCAGCCATGATACATATGGTCTCAATTGTCAATTTTATAAGCTGGTGATCTTGTGGCCTTTCATGAATGGACCATGACCCAACATCATCTGACAATATCCTAGCCATCCTATGAGAATGAGCAAGTGCCAATAGTCCACATGTAACAGGAGCTCGATCTGGTGGTTAGGGTCATCTTGAAGTTGGGTTATTTGGATCGTCATGGGATCCATCACATAAATGATTTGGATAGCTAAATTGTCGGCCCACATGTAGTGTTTCTTGAGCCAAGCGAATGTTTCATTCAGAATTGCCTATTTCCCTTTATAGAACTTACTAATGATGGAAACTGAATGCAATGGTCTTCTCTCGCCTATGTTGGATATGGATTACAGGACAATATCTAATGCCGGGTGTTTCTACAGAACTTTACCATTTCTTTTGTGTTTCCTTTGCCTAGGCTTCTGCATTACTGCTTTATTTCATTCCTGATGTAGTCAGGACTTGCTTCTGCAACATTTCTTGACTCTTGACTTGCAATTGAAATTCCCAGCTTGATTGTAGCATATAAACTAGTTTGTAATTGTGTTGGATCACTTGAATTTTCAGCTGTTAGAGATCATACAGTGGGGAAGACATCCTTTGGATTTGGAATCCGAATCGAAGACCTCAGAGAAGCCAGGTTTGTCTCTTTCTTGGGCTCGGTTTCATCATGCTTAACTGCCTTCTACTTCAATAACCAATATTATTAAAGTTGAGCATTGTATCTCCAATTCGTGTGATATTTATTGGAAGTTACTGATTCTATAGCTGCTTACCCGCCAATAGGGAAAGTAAAATAATAGTAGTTTCAGTTGGATTCCATAATGTAGAGAAGTGTAAGATTTATATGAAAACAAAGAGAAATAAGTACAAAATAGGGATTTTGAGAAGAGAAGAATGGAGAGAGGAAGGATAGCTGGTGGTTCCAATTAGGGTTGGATGATTAGCATGATGTGGGGGTGTGTGTGTGTGAACTTTTACCAAAAAATAAGTTTTCAATTATTAAAAATCAGTTTTTATAATTACAAATCAGTTCTAGTGTTTACTTAAATTATAAATAAGTCCTTTACTCTCATCCTAGTTCACCAAATGCTTCCTTCTTATCCTCTGCCACTTTCCAAAGAAAATTCTATTGATTTCTCAAGTCTCTCTGCCGTCCTAGTCTTGTTTGTTGAGTCCTCTATAATAGGAGACTCAAAGAATGTCATGCCAAGAATTGGGTGGTAAGTTCAAATCATAATGGAGATTGGTGCATATGACGAAGTAAGAAGGAAATGGTTAAATCGATGAATGTAATATCATAATGGAGATTGGTGCATACCTGAAGTGCAATGTTGATGTAGATTTGTTAGCAAAATCTAGGATGTCGGACTTATATGTGGGGATATACTGCTTTTAGTAGATTCTTTTGGATTGTTCATCATCTTGATGGATGCTTTTTGCATACTTACAAGAATACATTTACAGTTTACTTGATTAGTGTAATTTTGTTATTTTCTCATGGTTAAGTTTGGGAGTCTAGATCTTCAGTAGAAAAGAATCGTCATGGGAGGATCTATTATCAGTTGTTCTCTTGAGGATCGCTAAATGGGCATGTGCTTGGAAAGAATTTTCAGATCTTAAGATACATAACTTTATGCAAAATTGGGGAGCTTATTTGAAGACGGGTGTTTTAAAGAAGAAAATGATAGTATCTTGGTGTTCTCTACTGTGTGGAGACAAAGCGGAAAAAGGAAAACCAGGGTTGGCGGGTATTGGTGGCGTTCTTAGAAATTATAAGGGGGAAGTTATGTATATCAGTGTATGTTCCCTAAACATGTAGGGATCAAAGACTTTAATGAAGCGGAAGTTTTGGCTATCCTGGAAGCTCTTCGCATTGATCATACCTTTTTTCATTGTTATCTTATTGTGGAGAGTGATTCAGCTAATGCTATATCTTGGGTGAAATTATTGAGGGGGCCATGGAAATGCAATTCCTCTTCGATGAATTTAGTCATCTAATTTTTGACATGCAGGTCACGTTTCGGTACATTAGTAGATCTGCAAATGGGATGAGAGATTATTTAGCCAAGCAAAGGGTAGATAGATCTTGTAATTTAAGTGCTTCTATTTTGTAGTTTGTGGCTGGTACATTTCTCCTGTACTGGTACTTATGTGGATGGTGTTCTTTTGTTTGTTGTATGCTGAGTTGTACTAGTTTCTTTCTTTAATGAAATTTTACTATTACTGATAAAAAAAAGGTTTGAGGTTTTGCAGAGCATTCTTTTATCTACTTTCTTCATGAAACTAACAAAAAATTTCCCCTTCCAAATGTAGTTATCAAAGGGCTGATCCTAATTATGTAATGTTGACACCAACCAAGGAACACCTGGCTGAAGGGATCATGCGAAATATTGGTAATAGGCCCATGCTGCAATCAGACATAACTTCCGGGAACTTTGACAACATACCGAGAAACTTGAAGCCCATTGACCAGTTCTTGTAACTTTTATTGACTTCTTATTTTTCTGCAAGCACACAGCTGAACATTGATGGGGATTTATCTCTACTGTCTAATAGCAATTTTGAATGTGTTATTCAAGATTCTTTTTTTCAGTTTTTGTGTATAACAAGATTTAAATGATAGGAATGCCATCATTGGAGAAAATTTCTGTGGATGTTTCTCTAAATTATATATTACACTGTAACTGCATCATGTAACATGGCACATGGCATTATATAGTTGAATTCAGATCCCTCTAGTCTATTGATAGTCGAGAAATACAGCTTAATACTGCCATGTTTGTCTTTATTGGAGTAAAACAGGCATGGGAAACCTTCCTTTTCAGGACATTTTGGGGCCTATTTGTTTGCATTAGATTACGTAGGAATGAATACATAAGAATTCATGGTCAAATAAGCTCCACGGAGGACTTTTAAAGAGGTGGGGGTGAAGCATATGAGGTGAGGAGGGAAGGAAATAAGGTGGATATGTAGAGGAAACCTTGACTTATCTAGGTATTGAGAGGTTTTTTTTTTTTTTTTTTTTTTTGTGTGTGTGTGTGTGTGTGTGTGTGTGATCTTCTTTTGATTCAATTTCCATTAAATTGGAGGTTATTTGATGGGCATTCTTAGATATTTACCTTTGGTCTTCATTTTTAATCACTTAGGGCATAAATTACAGAATTATCCCAATGGTTATGTTTTCAGCTCCTCTGTATTTTAGTGCAAACAAACAGGCCCTTGCCCTTGACTTTTGTCATAGGGTTGGAGATGAGTGAAAAGTAAGAAGGTAATGGGAAAGTAATATGATTAACAGTGAAGAAGGATATCAAGTTTTTTGCACTTATGATGGAATTTATTTTTCATATGAGTGTGTAGATGAAAAAAATATATATATATATATATATATTTTTACCATTAAAGGTATGAGAATTGATGGTCAGATCCTTATATTTGTCTCAGATCCTTGACTCTTCACCCCTACATCAATGCCAAATTCTTTGTAAATCATAAGAAAATTAACACCCACAGTGGCCTCTATATTAAAGAAAATGATCAGTTACAACTATAGCAATCCCAATCCACCTTTGTGCAGCCCACTTCAGCCATTTACAAGTATTTTCGATTGTCCGATATAAATGATTAGCATGCTCATGCCAAAGGCTCCTAGGTTGGTCTGTGACTCCTGGCATCGATTAAAGAAGCTACTTTTGATTATGCAAATATTGTCACTCATGAGATTGTTGAATGATCATCAACATTTGAAGCCTTATCCCATGAATTTGGGTTTGGGGTGGGTGGTTATGATTGTCAAATGAAAATGGTACTTTTTTTGCATATGCAATTTGTAGAGAACCCATACCTAACCATGGATCATGCATATGGGATATCTGAAGGGGCCCTAGCCACTGCATAATAAGTCCAGTGGTTTGGAGTTGATCATTTCTCTACTTTTTATCCATCAGTCAATGAAATTTAAAAAGATGCTTCAAATTCCTTCTAGTTACCCTCACTTTGTTTTATTTTTATTTTAGGGATTTTGGTCAGATAGAAAAAGGGTATAACAAATTGACAATATAAGAAAGGTCTCTAAAGTTTTTAAGGTGGCTTCCAAGTAAGTCCTTGTCATTAACTTTCTCTTAACACTATCAAAAAGAGATTTTAATAAAAGAAAGAAAGAGAGAATGCAACCAAATGGTGTCAACTGTCAATGCCTAAATCTTCAAACAGCATCTTGCTTTCTTCTCCATTTAAAATGATATTTTCTCGATAATGTTGCAATATTTCCAAAATATCATGAGAAATTTGTGAATAATATCAAAATAAGACTGAGAAAAATCTAGAAAAAATACCTTTTTGTGGTATTCCACATTTATTGTATATACATTCATTCTTTTTCAGTTATTTAGAATAATTTACTTGAACAAAATTATCCCATATCCTGCGAGAGACTTTACATACAGAATGAAGTGAAGCGAAGCCTCAAACCAAGAGTGAATAAAATATAAGTGGATTATGATGGTATTTTGTATTTAGTTACTTGATAAGGAATCTTTCTTACTTTTTAAATTTTTTTAAATTTGGGTATTTTTTATATGACTCATAATCTTTCTTATTTGAAAAATATGAAGGCTTTACTTCACCTTAACTTAATTAGTAAATTTGCCAAGCTAACGTGAAATATATTTTAGGCCCAACAATATAAGGGAGAACTCACTACGTAATAAATCTGATGTGTGTGTACAGGTAGGCTATCTTTTACGAGAGTGAAATTTATTTTGTAAGAGTTTATTCACAGCTTTTCTACATGTTCGAATCTCACAATGGGCCCAAAAAATTTTTTTGAGTGAAATATTTTCGTTTCGAGCAGTTTACATTTCTATTTCTGTCATGTGGCCCACAGACAATGTCCAGGCCTGAGGGTGATATTCATAAGTCCTGCACTCTTTTAAAATAAAATATAAGTGTTTTGACATATTATTCCTTGTTTAATTTTCTTTCAGTTTTCTATTAATATCACGATCGAAGTAATCAATAAATAATGTCATCAGTGTTGTTCAACTTTAATCAATATATTTAAAATATAAATTGTAACATATCTCTTTATATCATAAAATTTATTAATTTCAGTATCAGACTTTCTGCAAAACTATAAGTGGATTTATTTTAGCACAATACGAAAAATAATATATTGTGAAAAGTAAATACACATCCGACCACCGTTTCTAAATATTTTTTTTCCTAAAATATTGCATGAAAGTCATGCATCATAGGACCACGGGACTTATAGCTTATGTGACATATAACACTCCCACGATATTATGGGGTTTGAAGTAAAAGAGTAAAAAAATACACACATATATATATATATATATATATATAAACTAGAGTCAAGAAGCAATTTGTGATATTATTATGGTTTTTTTTTTTTTCCGCTACCGAGGGTTTCTAATTCTTTGGGCTTGACTAATCCCTCCGGGCCCATCAAAAAGCTGGATAAACAACCTTACGGCCCCAAGCTGATGACACTAGTGAACTTAATATTCGATTCCTGAAGAATAGTGAATCAGGGTCCATACTAAGACCTCTACCTCTACCTCTGAAAGAGGGAGGAACTATGGTGAAAGAGAGACGAACGATGGTCTTGATCACTCGGCCAACTACTTAGAGTCGTGGCATTATATATGATTTGAGTGATGAAATTGTAAAAAATCGGATTTAAATAATACTAATCCGACAAAGCCCCGTAAAAATAAAAAGAAGAAAAAAAAAAAAAGAAGAAGAGAGAGAGAGAGAGAGGAGAGGGGGAAGAAAGAAAGAGAGAGAAGGGGAGGGAAAAAGCTCAGTAGAGGAAGGCGCGGCGCAGGTTAGAAAACATGGGAGAGAAGCCCTTATCATCATCATCATCATCTTCATCATCATCCTTGGTCGACCAGATTGTCGTGAGTATCAATCAAATCAGTCTTCAATCCATCTTCTTAATGTGCCTCCCAATCCCCATGTATTCATTCGTTCATGGTGTGTTTGTTTGTTTGTGGTGTATTTATTTTTTTAGGTAGCAGGTGATGTGATTCTGGATCTTTCCAACATTACCAATCAGACTCTTAAACTTGGACCAGGCCTTCGCCAGGTACCTCCTACTACTACTAGTAGTACTATTTCTACTACTTAGTCTCTTTTTCATTTTCTTTCTACAGTTTCTATCTATCATCCACACCATCTTCCTTCCTTCAAAACCATTGATTGATTTGCAGGATGGGGATGCTATTTCTGTGATGAAAGCTGGGAGGTTAAGGTTCTCAAAACCAAACAAGTATTGGGTTGAAAGCTCTGAGAAGAGGGTAAGTGTCATACTCATAGCAACTTACCTAAAGTACAAGTTTTTTTGCACTTTGAAGTTGTTCTATTTCACATTTCATTTCACTTTCCTTTGTGAGAATTAAAGATGCCACCCATCCCAAATCCAGAAACTGCAATATTGCTGACCCAGATTATATGAATCCAAATGCAAGCAGCTCAACTTTTAATGGGACACTCACAAAATCAAAATCTTGGGTGATCCGGAAGCGGCTCCTTCGGCGGCGGCTCCAGAAATTCAAGTCAGTGGGGTCAACGAAAGACTTATCTTTCACAAATCGAATAAATTTATTTTTCTCTTTATCAACATTTGTCATCTACTTTCGATAATTCAACAAATATAATATAAAATTCTTAAATAATCTATTTTCGATAATCCGACAAAGATAATATTAAATTCTAAAAAAAAGTACCATAAATTTTAATACATTGTTACCAATAGTTCTTAATCTAAATACATAAACTCATACCGGCTGCCCTCAACAAGTTTTCATGTGTTGAAATCATTGTATAATAATTTCATTATCAACACTAGCAACTAACATCCTTTTCAATATATGTAACAAAATAGTCATTCATCCATTGGTCTCCCATTTGGTTACGCAACCTATTATTTATGTATTTCATTGTTGAAAAAGATCTTTCCACCGTCACAGTCGCTACTGGTAAAATCAACACCAAGTTTAGAAGCGATCAAACCAATTGGTATACAATGTCATTCTTTGTCTTCATTAATTTTTTAGCAATGTCACCAATTCCTTTTAGTTCTAAAAACTCTTTGTTAGAAAACATATTAGAAATGTGGGCCCATTATTTATTTTTTTTATATTTTGTAGACAGTTGGCCCATTAACTTAGGTGGTCGGTATTTTATGGTGACTTTTGTTCACTACCACAGAAACAAAGAGAAAGTGTAAAGTTAGCTAATGTGGGGGTGGAACTCTTAAATTGAGTGTGGTCAAACTCAAAAGTTTATGTGGAGTCAAACTCAAAATATCAATTAATCAGATAAAAATTTTTATTTTTATATATATTTTCAAATCTCAATGGGGTCAATTGACCCCACTGAGATCAGTGTGCCGCCGCCCTTGGGCTCCATATCAACATGTAAGGACCCTTTTTATGTTGAAACTCAAAAGGAGGGTTTTTGTGCCTCTTCCATAAAACCTAGTAAAGTCAAACTATCTCTCTATCCATGGAAGAGTTGTCAATGGTTTGAGAATTAATTAAGGACAATGACCTCTAATGTTGTAGACCCTTACCTGTGTCGAAGTTAAAGAGCTATGTGCGCTACGTAGAGCTGCAATATACTATACTAGCTGTTTGGCCTTCAGTATACCATATTCGTTATCAGCTATCACTTTTGTATTGATCCCCACGGATTAGTTAGGCATACATAGGAAGATTGTTATGTCGTTGTTCTGTTTCTTGTACTTTGCCTTTGGGCTGATACTTGGTGGTACCACTGCCAAGGACATGCCATATAATAACATAGTTGCTGCCTTCTATTTCTGTTTTGCGTATGACTTTTTTCTTTTTCTTGGACTTGTTTTTACTGTAGAACCTGGGTTGGGACTGTCAGATATCTGCTGAGTTAATTTTAGGAACCATTCATCAAGGCAGTGTCCAACTGTGCAGATATTCTACTATGTTTGCTGGTTTCAAGTCATTGGCCACTGTTATTTTGTAATTCAGATGAAGATAAGATACTTTTCCCTGGAGCTGTTTTCGTTTAGCAACTTGGTTTGTGTCAGATTGAGAGTGGAGACACATTTCCAATTTGATTACCACGCACCAATATGTAGTAACATTCTTAATGTTGAGACTACATCTTGTTAATCATGTTCATTAGTTTCTCTGCATTCCATTCTCATTGATAGTTTTTATATGTTAACTGAGGTATTTTTATTCTTTTACATTAATACGTATTTGGTTGGACTGAGATTAATACTTGAATGTGAATATTTTGCAGTTTCTGTTTAATGTTTTATCTCTAAATTCCCATTACTCTAGCCAATGTCCCTTTTTTTCTATTTTCTAAACAGAGTGATAGCAATTATTTGATTTTTTTTTTCTTTTTTTGGTTTTGACAGTATGTACCTTGTGTGGAGGACACAATTCTTGGTATTGTGGTCGACTGTAAGCCAGATGTAAGCTTTTCTCTATGCATTTCAATACAAACGGGAATTCCGTGTCTCTTGTTCTTCAGGATTTGAGATTTTGCAATCGATTGTAGACACTACTATTTTAGATTGGTTAATTTAATCCTGGGAAGGGGTGTGTGCTCTATCTCTTCTATTTGAGCAGTGGAATTGCTACCAATCGATCTATCTTGAACAGAAAGAAAGCGAAGTGGTTGTAATTTCTTTGAAGTGATACATTACTTGTGTTTTTCGTGGTTGATTTGCTTGATGTTCTTTCCTATAGTACCCCATTTTGGAGGGGTAAGTCTGTCAGAGATTTATGGTGTAGGGAGCTTTTATAATCTAGAAGACTTGAAAGAAACGGCTGTTGACTGTTAAGAAAGTGAAGCTCAAGTGCTGATGGAACTACATCTTCATTTTTGCTCTCCAAGTTATTTTGGGCCCTCATCTTCAACTTCCTATCAACATATCCTCTGGAAGTTTTGATGGAGGCAATTGAATGTTGTGGGCGAAATGACTTTCTCAATCAGTTTCTTACTCTCTCTCAGGAACAATTTTTTTGGTTGACTTTGTTCAACTTGTGCTGACAACATCTGTGGTTAAAAAACTTGGTGATACAAATTTATGGTGAGAAGATTGTAACACATAGTCTACATTATTGTATAATACTTGCTTGTCTTCTTGTGTGCAGAACTTTTTGGTGGACATAAAGGGTCCTATGTTGGCATTTCTGCCTGTACTTGCTTTTGAGGGAGGAACGAGAAGAAACATACCAAAGTTTGAGGTATAACTCAAGTTTTCGTTGGCCTTTTCTTTACATTTTTTAGTTATTTATTTATGTATTTATTTATTTTTGCCTAGTTTGCAAATATGGAGGACTTCAGCTGATGCAGTTTTCTTAACCAATATATGCTTACTCGTACATGCTTCTGACATTGTGTTCATGTCTTTTAGGCTGTTTCCGTCATACATTATAAAAATAGAAAATAAACAAATGAAAAATCAAAGACTGATTTTGATTAGAGAAAAAGGCAGGATATGGTGTGGACATTTTTATTTAATTAACTTTAAATAGTGCTTATAAAAAATTTCAATTCTAAGAAATGATTGAAAAAGTGAAAACTGGCTCACAGAAATTTATAAGTGAAATTCAAAAGCTATAAATAAACAACTATATTAAGAGTAGAAATATCAAAACTCTCTCTGTCTATCTTCATCTACATATTTTTTTCTCGAATCAATTCCTCTTATAATTTCTAGATTTGATGAACTTATTACTTAAATTCCATTGAAAATGACTGATAAAATGCTAAAACACAACAAAATAAAACATGTCACTCAAGTTGGTTATTGTGTTCATAGTTTTATATTCCTATTCGAATGATTTTGTGTTGTGTTTTTATTTGTTAGTATTCCTCACTCTTAACTCAGTAGCACATTACTTGCTACTTCAGATAGGTACTTTGCTGTATCTCCGAGTGGTCAAAGCGAATAGCAACATGAATCCTGAGCTCTCGTGCACTGATGGTAATGCATAACAGAATTCTGTTTTGATTAGTTTGTTTATACATGTATTCTTTTTTGTTCTGTATCACACATAACCTGCTGTGACGTACAACTGTAAAAAATAAATGACTGATTTTATGTTTTTTTTTTTTTTGGAATGGTAACTAAATTTTATTGAGATGATGCTAAGCAGTACAAGCGGAATGTACTTAAAGCAACACAAAAAGAGCACAGACAGCCCCAACACCACAAGAAAATCCAAACAAAGAACAGCGACTAAAACAAAGGAGAAAAACCTTCAGCCTGATTATCGTAAGGCTATGCTGCCAGGAAATTCCGTCCTTATCCGAAAGGTACCACTGAGTTGGTGCTTCTTTCCACAGCCGCCATCCATCAAGGCACTCTATAAGAACCCTTAGCCCATCTGATAGCATAAATGGAATCCCCCTCAACCTGATTGCCCATGATATGGAGGCAGCAAGATTCTTTAAGGCCCATTTGCAAAACTTCCATTTCCGCCTGATTAACCCAACATATTCCACCCAGACCTGAGAACATGAGCATAGTCACTCTCTCACTATCCCTTATAATTCCTCTAATGTTTGTGTGACCTGGATTACCAGTCACACTCCCATCAAAGTTTAGCTTGCAAAGACTTAATGATGGGGGGGATCCATCTAGGAAGACATTGAGGCATAGAAACTGAAGAGAAAGCTGCCTCATGCCTTTTAAGTTTCCTTAGCTAACCATTCTTACTAAAACCTAGAGGTGTTAGTAAAGGCAGCATAAATACTTTTTTTTTTCTTGATAACAACAACATAAATACTTTTCAATACTCCCCCTTGGGTGGAGCCCATTCCTCAACACTCCCCTTAGGTGGAACCCAGTCGGCGCACTTTTGGTTACATTCATTTTTTTCAACACCAAGTCGTTCCTCCTGGGACTTGAACTCGCAACTGGTTAGCTTTGATTCCATCTTAATAACGAATTCGAAACCCAACAGACAAACCATACCAATGGAGGTAACATGCCTCCCTAGGGCTTCGAACTCATAATCGCCGTCTCTGATACCATATTAATAACCAGTAACACCAAAAGCTCGAGTTGTTAGTGAACAGCATAAGTACGTAACAATTTATATCAAAAAGTGCCAACATCTCAAGATGGTCTCTAAAGGGATATCTTGTAATAGTGGGAGGGTCGATGCCCACAAAGCAACATAAACCGCACTTGCTCAAAGAGAATATCCATGGTGGAGGACTTACCCTTAAAGCACTGCGTATTCCTTTCCTTCCACAAGATCCATATAATGATCCAAAAAGAAAGCCACCACATAACTCTGCCCTTTGAAGCACTCAAGACCATACTGCATACCTCAAACAAGTGATGCAAATCATATGGACAAATCAAACTGCACTTGAACCATCTTCATGCTGAGTTACAAATAAATTGGGCCATCTTGCATCTAAGCAGCAGATGATCAACTAACTCTGCATTAACTTGAACACATGAGACAACCATTAACCAGAATCTTCCTATTTTGCGAAGATCATTCACAGTCTCAAGATTTTACCAAGGGTAGCCAACCATCCAAAAACCATAACCTTGGGGGGCCTTTGAATGCCCAAAGATGAGCTAGTGGTAAAGGATGGAAAATGCCTCCTAATATTGCCTTGCAAAAAGACATGAGCGACGTCCAAAGAGCCCATCTGAACCCTGTATGTCCATAGCTGAGACATAAATGCCATTCAACACTGCAAGCATATCTTGAAAAAGTTCCTTCTAAAAATAGGTCCCCGAACCACATGGAGATTTAACTCTTTTCAAATAGCTACTCACGAGAGCAAAATGGTCACAAGCACACCAAAACAGCTCAGGAAAGCAAACAGTCATCTCCAACCTAGATATCCAACCAGAGCAAGATATGTTCTCTTGTACCCATTCTATATCTGACTTTGCTGAGAAACAGATAAATGATTGATGGTAAGCGGCATGGAAATCACTCATTGATTTTACATGAATCGAAAGTGGGTGCTTATACATTGTTCTTAGATAAAGTGCTTTGAAGGATGAGAAGTTTTCTGGATGCTTACTAATTGGAGATATTTTTATTTGCTTTCTGAAAACTCATGTTAAATTGAATGTATAGTATCACAATGACTTGCCAACAGTACTATCCGTGGTGCTGGCGAATATGAATGATTAAAATTTGAATTTCTTCACTTGTCTTTGCTTTCTGACAGAAATTTATGATTGTAGTCAGTTCCACAATTTTTCAGTTGAGTTTATTTTGTAGTCCATATTTTCTTTTCTTTTTTTAATGGTATATCTCATTGTAACTTTATGAAGATGGTACGTAAAAGTGACCATTGGTGCCATTGTTTTTATTCCTTTTATCCCTTATTCACAGCTAGTGGTAAAGCATCGGGGTTTGGTCCCTTGAAAGATGGATACATGTTTGAATCAACAACTGGCCTATCACGAATGTGAGCACCTTAAAACATTATACTTCTCTTCTAGTTCCAGTTTTCAGGATACAACAGGAGAATGGTAAGAGAATATTTCTTTTGCTTCAACAGGTTGCTAAGCTCTCCAACATGCCCAGTTCTAGAGGCTCTTGGGAAGAAGCTATCCTTCGAGATAGCTGTTGGGTTAAATGGCCGTGTTTGGGTAAGACTCTCGTTACTTGCTTTCTGTAAGTCTAGTGTTTATAAGAGGAGGACGTTGTGCAATGCTCAGCTTGTGTTTTATGTGTACCTTACTACCTATCATGCGAAGCACCAAGTACGGGTGGAAGGTGAAACGTCTTTCATTGGATAGTTTGTTCATCCAGCAGAATCACCTCTGGAAAAAAAGAAACTACGCTATGGATCAATCAAAAACATTAAAATGGTCTTGGAATTCGTTATCGAACATCGATGATTGTTTTCTCAACAGTTCATTTTCAAGCCAACTATCAGATGGCCAAGTTTATCTGGAGGGGGAATTCTTGGTTGGTTGCTCATTCAGATCATCCCTACATATGGATGATCTCAATAACTGGGAGGTGGATCCCCCTGTTTGAAATGGATCAATTAATATTGTGAGGACTGTTATATGGCCCATAGTATGATACATTGATACCTTCTTTAGGACATCCAAAATGTCGATGGGATTCCCCAACATTCACGACTCGGTGCAGGAAGAGCAGTAGAATGACTTGCTGGTTAATTGGAAAACAAGGAGAACCTAGTCATGGTGATTGAATAGAGCAGGTTCAATTGAGATGGTGAATATAGAAGGTTTTATGGTTAATTTCTATATTTTACCATCATATGAATCCTCCGAACTGTTAAGATATGCGCCTGTCGATTAATTGAGACTGTCCTAAGTGGACAATCTCTTGGATGAGCCATAGATACAAAAACATGTGGCAGTTTGAAGTTTAAAACTGGTCTACATTAGACTTTTTGATATTGGTTAATCTTTGAGCAAGCGCGCTCACACACACCCACCCACCCATTGGGGACAGGATATTTCTGAGTTACAGAGCAGATGCCATTTTCAGAACCGTACCTGATGCACAATGGAAATATGCGAGTGCTCAGGTAGATTTTACTGAAACCACCGATTGATGTGGGGCTCATACTGCATGTTCCAGACCATTTGATTTGAGAGCTGTGTGTGAATGATGTGGCAAAATTTTCCCGGATTAGAGAATTCTCAAGCAACCTTCACTTCTTAAGATAGAATCACAGCTATAGTCCATGGAAAATTAAAGAATGGATGGCTATGATCTTCCAGCATGCAATTTTTTTGGCATAACTTATCCTTTTGAGGCCCATTTGAATGGTCTGGGTAATAATGCACTTGCTGATATAATAATTCGGCTTGTTGGTAAGCCAGAGTTCTCATTCGCATGACATTTACAAAATTGCTTGATTGTTACTTGTACATCCCCTCCTTTCAGGTGAATGCCTCCGCACCTGAGACAGTCATCCTAGTTGCAAATGCGATCATGAATGCAGAGACCTTGAGCTGGGCACAGCAAAGAATTATGGTGGATAAACTAATGAAGAGAATCCAGTGACGAACGCAGTAAACATCTCTGAAGCCTTTCTTAGTCAAGAGACATGGCATTAGCAAAAATTTAGAGCCTACAGATGCCCTCGTTATTTTGTGTGGGTCAGAAACACTGAAACTTAAGATCTTTCATGGGTTGGCAGTGTAATGGAAGTCAAATGCCCTTCACATACAGTGATTGTAATTCTGTTTTTGAATATTTTTAATTAATATCACACCATCTTTTAGAGTGTACATGTACTATTTTCGGATCATTTAATTGCAGGGACAGTTCATTTCTACAAATGTGTTTAGCATCATATGCCCGATGAAGCACCATTGTTGGGTCTTCCAATTTGCTGTACAGCAGATCCCACAATTTGTTGATGGATGGTATCCACCATCCATGATGGATGTCTGAAAACTCGATTGGAAGACATTATCCCTTTCGCAATCTGTATTTTTCTGGATTAATCTTGTATTTAACCAAACATTTTGTAGGGAATAAGCTCTTCATAGTACCAATCAAAAGAAGAAACGAGCTCTTGATACTTCCGAATATCATCCGATCGCTGGCCCACATTAGCGAATCTGGAATTGCATCTTGGTTTCTGCTCAACTATGTGGGGCTGTTGTGTAGAGAGAATCACATGCAGTTAAAAAAAAAAAAAAAAAACTTGTGTACAAGTGGGACATGGTTATGTGATCCTAGGGAATTTCTACCTCTGAGCAGACTCCATACAGTTCATATACTAGCTTCTGGGGCCTGTCTAGGGGAATATGTAGAGGTCCCATCATGTGTGAGGGTAGGGCAGAGAATCAGAAACATTATATGATCTTTACCATTGAATTTTAGCAGTCTTAAAAGTTTAGTTGTCATTTATTATATATTCGTGTGATGTCCAATCCAACGGTGAGAACATTTTAAATGTCAAGTTGGACTTGGGAATCTGCTAAGAGAGGAGAATTTCTCAGTAGATTCAAACCATCCATCTGTTGTGAGATAGGGTTCATTCACATCTCAATTGTTTCACTAGCCGAGCTCAAGCCCTGTTCCAGTTGACTGAGCTTGGCCCTTCCGTATTTTTATCCTTGACAGTTTAACGGTCACTGTCACTGTCTCTGTCTCTCTCAAAAGGTCCAAGTGCTGATATTTCTTTCACTGCTATTTCAACCAGTAATTACTTTGAGCAGTAAGATTTGAAGTAAAAAAACAGAGACCAGATCCTCATAAATTTAAACCGCTAAAAACAGCCTCTTGTATGGATTTCGCAAATTTCACTCCAATAGAAGTTTGGCCTACCCTCAGATATAAATCATTAAAATTAAAAAAAACTCGAGTGTTTTGTAGCGATTAATCTAACAGTGGGACCTTTTATTAGAATGAAATCTAACGAGGGCAAACATGAGTATATTTACTTTTGAGTGGTATTTACTTTTGAGTGGTTTGATCTCATGAGAGGCCTCCATTTAGGAGCCTCACGAATTGCCTCCACACGATTGATCAAAGCTGAACCCTTTTTGGAGTAGCCAGTATATCACAGTGATGAATTTGGGCCTGTTTTGGCCATTTGTGCTGGGGAAAAAAAATCTACAGAAGGAAGTAATTCAAATCTTCACCTTTGGTTGCTTTTTGGGTGTTTCAAATGTAAATAAAATAATAATGTTAAGAGTACAAAGCAGTAAAGCATGGAGTTTCAATACATTTTTAAGTTATATGGAGAATCAACCATTAAGCTGAAACCTTTTTTGAATTGGCAACACAACTTGGTTTGACAGTAATAATCCCCACTATACTGTGTAGGATTTGTTTTGTCCTTCGTAATTTGAGAGGACTTCCTACCAGCAAATGTATAGATTCTGATTTTAAAGCAGCTTTTCATTCGATTCTTGTCCCCAATTGCATACCAGTCGTGAAATTATACCTATGTCTTGGAACTGTTACCTGTAAGGTACCTGAGTAAACTCCAACAACCTGTTGGAATTCTGTTAAAAACTGATGGATCTTAAACACACTGTGCATTTAATTTGGTGTCTGCATGAATTCTAAGGAACAGAAAAGAGAGAAAAAAAAGAAAAAAGAAAGAAAGATGATTTAACTCTTAAATTTTGAATGTAACATATTGGAACACCATAGTCCACAGACAAAACTCTGCTTCGACCATTATTTTAAATATCAAAATTTGCAAAAACAGTAAGGCGTTTTCTGTTTTCTTCCCAAAAATTCTATAAAAATACATCTCTTTTAAGTTATTTTCGGTAGCCTGAGACTACCAAAAGCCTGGTAGCTCAGAAGCAGTAGTTTTCAGCCGCCACTAGTGCCTGAAGTGCCTAACTTTAGTGAAGAGGAGAGACACCCCATACTTATTGCAGCAGTCTATGGCGTCGCCATCTCTGATGCTACCACCCGGTTCTGCAATGGTCCCAATGCCACTCTCACATGCTTCTTCCACTGCATCTTTCCATGCTGTACATAACAAAATAATATCAATCACGCCCACAAAATCAGAGATCTGGATAACACATACTGGAGAAGATTTTCACCAGTAAGCTGACCCCGCACACTGCTTATGCAGTCCAGCTCGTAGGACCCACTTGGGTGGTCATATGAAAAACCAGCCCATCAGATTATCCTAGCCCTTTATTTGACAGCACAGCTTAACGGTCTTTTAACCATAGAAACTTTTTGAGATTCAAACAACAAAGGTTCTATAAGCATGAAAATTGGGCATGGTGTCATATCATGTGAGCATAAAAGTGTGAAGCTGCACTGATCAAAAGTGGGCCCCTCAGAGCTGGACTGTACATGCAGAGATGGAAGAAAAAACTCTTCCACATACTGGGAACCATAGGAGAAAATTCTCCCACATACTGGTTCCTGGAATATGTAGCAGAAGGGAAAAAATGGAGGTCCAGGCAATGGCATAATTTAATTTTACTCTGCAGAATAAGGTAATAACATTAACAGAAAGTAATGATTATGTGCAACTGCTGACAACCAATATGCGGACTTGCATTGATGCAGTGCCAGACCCATAACCTGCATGGATCATATAGCACAGAAACTCCACCAAAACCCCGGATACCAATTTCCTACCATTTGATAGATGACCAGCTTCTGTTAACTATTGACTAGATGGTATCACTGTTCTCCAGGCTGTTTATCTACCTAGTTTAAAACATGTTAAAAGAAGACCAACATTGCTACTAAAGAAAAACTGAATTGAGGATTTTTTCTGCTTGCTGGGTTAAAATAAATTTGAAATGGGAGTACCAAACATGTACTAACACAACAATTTTTCCTGGGTTGATGATTCCTGCACTGCAATGAATCAATTTCTTTTAACAGATTAAAATCAACTACTGGTAGATCTGAGCACTTACCAAATGGGAAGAAGGCATCACTGGCCAAAGCTGCTCCTTTAGCCTCTGCTCCTGCTTTTCTCAAAGCTATTCTTAGACTCTCTAGGCGATTGGGTTGTCCGCTTCCCATGCCCAACATGCAGTTATTCTGTGAAAAACAGGACAACATGGGGATTTTCACAATACCTTTCAAGGTCATTAACATTTTAGAAGATAATCTAGAACAGTCCCAATCCCCAATAGCACCTCAATAATTTTTTGTTGATCAGTAACGATAAAATATATTAAAAAGAAGAAAGTACAAAGCGAACGTCCTCAGACAAGACAAAAAGGAGAACCAAATGTTTTAAAAGCATCATAACAAAGACAAATAAATCCTCAATAATTAAATGAATGAATGAATGAAAAGGTTCTAGCAAAGAAACAATCCTGCTTACTATAAAGAAGGTGATGTATAAAACAAAAGAAAACAAAAAAAGGGACAAGCATTCACATCTTTTCGGGTTTTTTTAGATGGTATTCACCTCATCTTAATGTCAGATAGGTTTCAGTAATCATAGTTTTGATCAGTATTTAAAAAGAAAAAGAAATAAAGAAAGAATGAAAGAAAGAAGAAACATGGCATAAATAATTGACAGAAATACACAAGTTCAACTTGAATCAGGAGTCTAGAGATGGCAGACATAGCTAAAACATCAATTTCACATAAAATACTCTTAAAGTATCAGATGAAATTCGATATGGATAATTAATCTATTCTAAATTATCTGGGCTATTTATAGAGTTGTTGATGCAGCCCGACAGAAGACTAGGGCCCGCAGGCCCCCCTGATGGATCCACTTGATGGGATCCACATGATCTCTAAATTGGCAGAAATCCCTATCCTATCTAAATTAGTAATATTAATTAGTCGCTAATGGGAACTGCTTTCTAAATTCTATGTAGGGGTAGGATTAGGTAACTTCCTATTGTTAAAATTTTGACAAGGTCTTCGAAATAGCTTATGATGCTTCAAATGTCGGCATTGGCGGTGTTCTAAGTCAAGAGAGACACCCGATTGCATTTTTCAACGAAAAACTTTCTAATGCCAAGAAAAAGTACTCTTCTTATGATTTGAAACTCTATGCCGTGGTACAATCACTTCGTCATTAGAGACATTACTTGATTGGCAACGAGTTTGTTCTTTATTTAGATAATGATGCTTTGCGACATCTACATTCACAGCAGAAGATCAGTGCCAACCGTGCCAAGTGGAGTGCATATATACAGGAGTTCAGTTTCAGCATTCGCCACACGGCAGGAAAAGATAATTTGATAGCTGATGCACTTAGTCGATGAAAGCATTTGTTGACAACCATGACTGTTAGTGTACCAGGTTTTGATCAACTCAAGCTAGCTTATGCGGATGATCCAGTCTTTGGTTCTATCTATGCAGATCTCAGCAATGGTGATCTTGGTAAGCATCCCCATTATAGCATTCATGATGATTTCTTGTTCAAAGGTACATAACTCTGCCTCCCTGCCACACCCATTCGTGAATATGTTGTCCAAGAGTTGCATTCGGGAGGATGTAGTGGCCATTTGGGACGCGATAAAACTCTTGCTCTTGTCAGCTATAGATATTATTGGCCCTGAATGAAGACTACCATTATTCGCATTTGCGAACGATGTTAGACATGTCAGCTAGCCAAAGGTAATAAGAAGAACACTGAACTTTATCAGCCTTTACCAGTTCCTCATACTCCTTGGGAAGACATAAGCATGGATTTTGTGCTAGGTTTGCCGATGACACAACGAAAAGTTGATTCTATTTTTGTTGTTGTTGATCGCTTTTCAAAGATGGCACATTTTATTCCATGTACTTCTACCAGTGATGCCTACAAGGTTGCCAAGCTTTTTTTCAAAGAAGTTGTGCGTCTACATGGCCTTCCAAAAACTATTGTTTCGGACTGAGACACCAAATTCATGAGTTATTTTTGGAAGACTTTATGGATGCTGTCCAATACTAAGCTCAAATTCTCTACAGCTTACCATCCTCAAACTGATGGCCAAACGGAAGTGGTAAATATAAGTCTTGGACAGCTGTTGCGATGCCTTGTTCGTGATCACATCACAACTTGGGATCAAGTATTACCTATGGCTGAGTTTGAATACAATAATTCGGTCAATAGGTCTACTGGTACTTCTCCATTTGAAGCTGTTACAAGAGTTCGACCACGACTACCTGTTGATCTTGTCCCTTTGCCGGTAGATGCTAGAGTAAGTGTTGATGCTGAAAACTTCTTTCACCACATACAACAAGTACATGACGAGGTCCGCCGCCATATATCTGCTAGTAATGCCACTTATAAACAGCAAGCAGACAAGCATCGTCGATTTATTGAATTTGCTGAAGGAGATATGGTCATGGTCTGGATCCGTCCAGAACGTATGCCTCCAGGAGCTTATAAAAAGTTGCATCCACGGAATGCTGGTCCATACAAGATTCTCAAAAAGATTGGTTCCAATGCTTATGTGCTTGATCTCCCATCTGATTTAGGTGTCAATTCTACTTTTAACGTAGAGGTTCTTACACTCTACCGTGGTCATGACAATGATGGTGAAACTGAAGAGTAGACTATTGCCCTCCCTTCGAATCTCCCACCTGTTGACGAGATTGTTGATGTTCTTGATGATCAAATTGTTTCCACTCGTCAAGGAGGTTTTCAAAAGTTCTATGTCCACTGGAAGCATCGTCCTCTCTCTGATGCTACATGGATCACTGCAACAGATTTTCAACGCTTGAATCCAGATCTTTATGAGCGCTATCAAGCAATTAACTCGCCGGAGTCGAATTCTTTCAAGCCGGGGAGAGTTGATGCAACTCGACAGAAGATTAGGGCTCGCAGGCCCCCCCTGATGGACCCACTTGATGGGATCCACATGATCTCTAAATTGGCAGAGATCCCTATCCTATCTAAATTAGTAATATTAATTAGTTGCTAATGGGAACTGCTTTCTAAATTCTATTTAGGGTAGGATTAGGTAACTTCCTATTGTTAGAGTTTTGATTAGTTTAGAAATTGTCTTCTATATATAAAGAAGAACCTCTTGTTATTTGTTATGCTTAATTCAATCAATAAAAACTATCGTGAGTTATTCTGCTGGAGTATTATGGCTTGTGTTGTGCCCTAGGGCTGGAATCCTTTGGATTCGGTCAATCTCGTCACTAAGATTGGTCTACACGAGGTTGTCAGGCTGCGCCAGTTGTCAGCTTCCTATCGAAAGGTACATATTTTTGTCAAGGCATAATTTGAGATGGTATGGTGTCACGGGTAAGGTTGTTAATTGGGCCCTACTATGAGGGTACACATCCGGCCTAGCCCTCTCATCATCATCATCAGAGCCTTCTCCCAATTATGTTGGGTCGGCTACATGAATTGTGTTTCTCCATCCCGGTCTACCCAGGGCCAAATTCTTAAATAGGTTGCACTTCTACAGATCCAACCTCTTTAACTACCCCTGGTGGAATGTTATTCTCTTAGAATTCATGTTTAAGTTATGACAAGTTTTATGCTAGCTATCACCTACCTAATGCAAACCCCCTAAGAACTTAAAAAAGTTCAAAAATGGAGGAGTTGGCCTAGTCACATCATCATCATCATAAAGAGAGGGATAGAGATGACATGGTAACCTTGGGTAGGTGCTTCGTATCGATATATTGTAATTGCAAAGGAGAATGGCTCAAAGAATTAAACATCCAATATTAGCTTTAAATGCGTGGATGGGCTTGTTAAGATGCTAATACTTTTCCGTCTTGAGAAAGATCAAAAGGGGTTTTAATATTAGACTCTCTACTTCCTCTCACATTGGAGTAATCTGTTAGGGATTAGAAAAACACACAAATGTATACAAATTATCACCAAATTGTACGTCCATCCTCTAGGTGTTTTGGGTCCACCTAAAGAGGTCCATGCTGCAACCAGATCATCGTCATTATCAAAGTCCTCATCCTAACTACGTTGGGTTAGCTATATGAATTCTGTTTCACTATTCCAGACTATCCTAGGCCAAATCCTTCAGAGAGGTTGCACTTCTTTAAGTCTTTCATTACTACTTCCATCCATGTCCTCTTCGGCCTACCCCTTCATCAAGAAAAAAACACTACCTCATTGCGCAGGACATTTCCAGATCCTATAAAAAAGTCTCTCTTAATTTATCACCTATTAATGTGGAAAATGTTTCTGTGCGCACGGTTCACAAAGGAATCTGGCATCCGAACCGTACTGAGGCGTGCCCCATTCATCAATTTCAGTTGCAAAGGCAGCTACGCACGGTTCCTATGCGAACCGTACGCAGGAGAATATTTTTCCTATTAATGCTAACCATAAATGCTGAATGCGTTTATTTATGATTCTATCTTTACTAGTTTTCCATGCTGCAACCAGATGCGTGACACTAATCAGATGGCAATGATAACAGGATGCAATATCACGATCTGCATTTGACACAAGGACATAGGCACGGATATCATGCTTAATACTATGTCCAAGCCATGTATCATCAAGTGTGACCTGCTTGTGTGATCTTTGCATGATATTAATGGAAATGTAGCATGGAATGGAGAATGTTTATTTCACATTCACTTCAAGTCTCACTAATATCTATCTGTAATAACAGGTATTTATCTACAGTATTTATCACAATTAATGTTTTATGGAATTGAGTAAATCTAACTTGTTTTCCATGGGTGTTGTCTTCCTGTCATCAAGTCTGCTTTTGAATGAAAAAAGGCCCTTACACAGCAATTTGTGCCCAAGATTGGATACGTGCTAAGCAATACAATACAGTGATAGTGATGCATAAGATGATCTTTCAGATATATTAAAAGAAGAGTAGATTATTAAAATTTGAATATATTATTAAATGTAGAATAGCTTGAAAAAATCATTATTATTTATGTTGTTTTTAACTAACAAATGTTTTCTCCTCCGCCACTGGCCAACCGGCTAAAAAAAGAATCTCCATCAAGTTGATTATTGCATTGCTACCAGTGCCTGGCCTGCATATGTTGAGGCCTTGAGGGTAGGGTAAGGACGACCCCTGGCCCGGCACATTGACAACCCGGGTCACAAAAACATGTAGCTACTGCAAAAAAAGAAAAGAATGCAACACTTTTTGGACTGTATATTTATCTGTAAAGTCCTACATGCTTTTGAACACAGAGATGCTGGACCCATGATTTTAGTGTCGGGAACCTTCAAATTCAGTTATTTGGTTTGTTGCACCAGGAAAAAATTAAGATCCTTTCAAAATCAATCAAGTTCTCTCTCTCTCCCTCCCCAACATTTTTATAAGGAAAAACTAATAACCTAGAAAATAAACTTAGTACTACAGTAAGTGCCAACCTTACGTAGAATAAAAAGAAGTCAATGCATTCTTCAGAAACAGCATTTAATACCATTAAGAGTAGGAAAAAGTGAACCAACCTTAGCTACTACAACGGCATTGCTCTTGACGTGCTTAACACAGAGCCATGCAAACTGTGCATCATTAAGATCATTTTCTCCTGGAGACTTTTCGGATACTACATTAAATTCAATATCTTCTGGTGTCAAATCATCAGAGTCCTGAGCCAACCAACCCCCACCAACTTGTCTGAGTGAGAGTTTTCCTTTCTCACTCTTCTTGGCCTCAAGGATCCTCAGAGTCTTGGACTTGCCACGCAGGACCTCAAGACCCCTTTCTGAATATTTTGGTGCAACCACTATCTCATAGAACATTCGTGTCTCGCCATCTGTTGGGCTCCTGAACTCTCGGATTTCCTTGGCAAGATCCTTAAAACGCATCAAGTGACAATTAAATAAATGTAAGCCAAAGATCCTGTAAAATAAATATTCAACATGACCAAATCACTTACCTCGTCCACTTCTACATTAAAAGCAACTATTCCTCCAAATGCACTGACTGGATCAGCTTTTACGGCTAATCTATAGGCTTCAAGAACATCTCCCCGTGAAGCAACCCCACATGGATTTGTATGCTTCACAACCACACAAGTAGGACTCTTGAATTCTGACACACAGTTCCAAGCTGCATCTGCATCTAAGTAGTTATTATAAGACATCTCCTGCAGCAAGAAGTTTTAATACAGATGAGAATTGGACATGATGCCTTCAAATGAACATTGAAAGAAATTTCAGACAACAGGAATTGGTAATGGTTATCTATATTCTATTGAAGAGCCTGTCATCATTGCCAAAATGCACATAAGTTTTAGAAGGGAATCTTGAATATCAGGTTGCTTTTAAATGCAAAAGCAATTATAATATGCAGCTTTACAGAAGGTTTTTTTTTTTTTTTTTAGAAGTGACTACTCATGCCCTCCGAGCCCCTACAAGGAGGTGTTGGTGTAACCAGCAGACTGACAGCCTGGGACAAGAAGATGCTTATTATTGCAACCACAAGGTTGAGAATACAAGTCATGTCACAAATTTATTGTTAGGAAAAAAATAATTTGGCAGTAACATTTTTGTTCATTTTGAAAAAGTGGTCTTACTGATCCATTTTGAAGGGGGCAGGCGCATGAGCCTGTAGGGCCTCAACAAAACATTTGGAGGAAATGCCTAGGTGTGTCCAATAGTAGGGTTTTTTTTTTTTTTATATTATTGACGTGATTTTTCATTAATAAAGAAAAACAGTACAAGAGAGCTACACTGACAAGCTTTATCAAAGAAGAAGAAGAAGAAGGTGAAGAGACCAAAACAAAATAAAACCACTGAACAGATTAAACATCAGCTAATGGAAAGACCGATTCTCTCCAATTGTACAGAATCATATCAGCTGGAATGCCACTAAATTGGGGACTGATGGAAACCCAGGAAGTAGTTGTGAATTTCATGCATAAGGATATCATACTAGTCTCATTAAGAGTAATTTAAACTTTAAGGATATAAGTTATTAGGGCTTCAAAACATAAATAATTAGAGAGAGAGAGAGAGAGAATCAGCTCCTAGCCCTCACAAGGCATGCATTAGTTTTTTATACTTTTTTTACCGCTTAGCTAGTGCAACCAGTTGTTTCCATCAGCACTAGTTTTCTTTTCCAGTTCCGTAGTTGATATTTAATAACTTATCAAGATTTTTATTAAAAGGAAAAAAAAAAAACATGCATTCCTGATTTCTATAGAAATCCATGGAATCAAAGTGCAAATGCAGCCACCAGCATTATGTCGTGCTCTGCAGCTTTTGAAAAACAGGACACAAGGCAACGCTTCTTTCTTCTTCTTTTTTATTGGACACTGCAAGCCTGTGGTTCTGAAAATGAGCACCTTCCAACAGTGCTAAGAGCTCTTGTCCACATCAGGTGGACTTCTTTTTTTTTTTTTTTTTTGTGTGTGTGAATAGTTAGATCCCTTAGCCCTCTTGTAGTGCCATTTGTCCAAATAAGTTAAGAAAAAAAATGTAAATACGTTTTTATGTAGTTGTTTCCAACCCATAAATCATTGATAATTAACCATTGCAATGTACAGTTAGTACATGAGCCTAATTAATTGAAAATTTAACATTTCAATTGTTTCATTTGATCCTAAAATACCCAACCCATTAGAAATTAGTCAAATTACATTTAACTGCACTTCACCCTTCTCACCCTGCATGCATCAGATGCAGGGCAAGGCCTGGGTTGTTGCAGGCAGAAGACCTGGCCCTTTGACACCCCTTCAAATTTGCGACACCAATAGATATGTGTTTGCACTTCTCACTTCTCTAATTGGTGACTTTTGACAAGTGTTAAGGGCACTGTAACTGTGAGACTTGCTTAATGTACCTTTCCATGGTGTTGTATAGCAGTTGCAATTCCACCAGCATTCACCACAGAAAGACTCTTGTCAACATAAAACGCAGCTTTTTGATGAGGATTTTCACCATAACGAAGTGAAGAGTGGAGCCGGAGAGGTACTGTTGAGCTGGAAGGAAAACTATCCCCTAGAAATAAAAGAATCAAAATCACATGGTTAGTCCAATCAGATTAAACAATTATGTTTGCATTTAGGTGGTCAAGTAAAAAGAGGTATATAATTTTTTCATTTAAGACTATAAGATTGTTTAAGAAACATAGTTACCTCCATCCAACTGCGTCCACAACCATTCTGAAACTGCCGAATCATAAGAAGCAACATGCTGGAAAGCCTTCAAAGCAAGCTTTCTTCGGAACTTCTGGTTACCCTGTTCTTTTGCTCTCAAAAATTCAAGAAGAGCAGGATAGTCTTCGGCGTCCACAACGACCAGAACATCCTCGTGATTCTGTTTGAACACTTAGGAAAAATTAGTATAATATAAAAAGGTCAAGTTGTTCGAACTAAATTAAGAACAACAACAATGATAACCTTTGCAGCAGCTCTGATCAAGGTGTGGCCACCAATATCAATGTTTTCGATGCCATCCTCAAATGTAATCCCATTGGTTGAAGTAACTTTTGCAACAAATGGGTACAAGTTCACCACCACAACATCAAATGTCCCTGTGGGAAAAGAGCCCACTAGTAACTATAACAACAATTATACATTTAAAGAAGTCCTTCATGGCTATTTAAGATGGAGAATAAAGCATGTACATGTTGTATGATGACTTTCTTAATAGTAAATTTTCATGTTTAAACTTGATGTCTAAAAAGCATTTTTCCCCTTCATTGTGTAAAGCCCTCCATGGAGTATAGAAAATCAGTAATGTTGGTTCCCATTCTGAGGGATTCGCCCTCAAAATCACAATCTGAGAATTCCAGGGCAAACACAATGACGACAACATGAAAACCAAGATAGTTATAAGCATCATATCCAAGCATCATCTTAAGCTCTGCTGTGCGATTAACAGATCTTAAGGACATGTTCTTATGCCTGCCACTAGGTATGCAGACATATAAGAGTTTATTGGAATTTAGATTATAACTTACCAATTTCATGTTCATTTAGAGCCTCCATGTGATGGGCCTGATCTCTTCGAGCAAGAATTCCCCCATGTATGATGGGATGTAAGGTTTTCACACGGCCATCAAGCTGCAGAAATTATAGAACCACCATAATATATAAAAGCAATTCTCTGGACTGCAGAAGAAACCTTTCAGGTTTATTACGTGTATGGGTTCTTTCGCAAGTTGGGGAAAGGGGATTAATCGGAAAGAGTAGAAATACCAAAGATTACAGAAGCATAACTTAAAGAGGAATTAGTTGATTCTCAATCCAAGGATAAGATAACAATCCTCAAGCCATAACAAGGTGCACGATCCTTGAGCACTGCAATGAGTCAGTTCCTCACTAGGGTAGCCAGGCCAACAATGAACCCATTGAATCAATTGCGCACCTGTCAAATTTGGCAATAGTTCCATTGTCCATGTTCTATGGTTTATAACATAGAAAGTTCAATTAGACAATAGCTTATTCTCATTTTATGATTGGGGAGAAGGTTATCACTTCTGATCAACATTCACAAGTTTTAACTCCAATAGGAACCACTGATTGAAGTTCCATGACTCTTTACTATAGTTCTTGGATCGCAGTTTTCGCTGTTATGCAACAGAACTTTGAAACCACAATGAGTCTATAACAAACTTTTTTACTTATTGTATAGGGTTTAAAAGCCATCTGCATATTCATATTCGGTTTTAGAAGACAACATATAGTGCACGACACAAAAATACAAGTGATGCCTAAACTAAGCAGTGTAGGTCATGGGGCAGGGCAGTTAATTTATCAATGCACCAAAAAAAAAAAAAGGACAAACAGATGGTAATTTACACCGAAACCAAGTGCAAAAGAATATTTGTTACAACTCAGAAAGACACATCAAATACTGCAAAAGGTTTTATGTATTGGCAATCTCAAACAACCCAGCAAAATTTATAACAATTCACTTCAACACAGGAAAGGTAACTGGATTGTAAAAATGAAAAAATTTAGGTCTAGTTTACCATTTCTGGGAAGCCAGTAAGATCTTCCACATTTGTCACAGCTATCCCAGCTGCTTCTAAAGCAGAGGCTGTCCCACCAGTTGATACAATAGAATACCTATAAGGTCAAAAATCAAATGAAAATGAAAAATGTCACAAGAAATCCCATTCAAAATGGGTTGGAAACACACCCAGAAAAAACACACATACCCTGCAACACAAATTGCAAACAGGGTAAAAACCGAAACCAGTGAAAACCCACATGGAGTAGTGAGTAAACCCAAAAATGGATAGTGGGGTTACTGAAAAAAACATATCTTTAAACAGGTTCTCACAAAGCCCACCCAAAAACAGATACCTTGAGTTAAAAAAAGCAGAACTACATGCATGTTACAAAAATCCAAGTCAGGAAGAAGAAGAAGAAGAAGAAGAAGAAGAATGCTGCAAATTTACCCTAATTCAATAAGCCCATTTCCAAGTAGAAGTAAATCCCTCTTATCTGACAAAGATATCAAAGCTTGCTTCTTTCCTATCAACAAAATCAAAAAAATCAGTCACTTAGATCAAAACAAATACACACATATATGTACAGAGAGAAAGATGTAAACTTTCCATAACAGAAATCATATAAATAAGGATGCGACCAGAATGAGAATCCGAAGGGTTCTTGGAATCTGCCATGGCTTTAATGGAGCTTGAAACGGATCGGGAGAGAGGGAACGAATGAAGGCGAAAAACGAAAAGAGACTGCAGAAAACGTGAGAAGAAAGAGTGTGAGTAGTGAAGGGGAAAAGAAGGGGGGGTTTAAAGATTAGGGTTTTGTAGCGTACGTTGCTGGGGAAGTGCGAGAGAGAGATTCTGGTGTGGAATTGAGAGAGAGCGAAGGTGTTAGCGGCCATACCAAGCACAGTTTGCATTGTTGCTGTTCTTCTTCTACTTCTTGTGTAGTGGTTTTGTTGTTTTTCCCTCCTTTTTGTTGTGATGTTGTGGTGTTGGTGTGGGTGGGTGAGAAGGGACTTTTGATGAACGGTTGAGAAAAATGTAGATGGGGGATGGGTAAGTGAAGCCCTAGTCCTGACTCCTGATCACATGGGTGCCACTGGGTTCACTCTTTCTCCCAGTGGAAGGAGTGAAACTCCTTAGTGGGCCCGGCCATCCAGTGGCGGATTCGGAATTTTTATTTGAAGGGCGGATCCAAATAGGTAATTGGATTTTGTGCGCTACTCGGGATTTTCATGTGGGTTCTGGAGTGCGGACTGGAATTTTCATGCAAAATTTTATACATGTTTTGGAGGTGGACTCAAATGCAAGTAGGGTTATAAATGGGTATCCGATTTTTCAATTATCCATTAGTTTTGATATGCGAGAAACCTAAAAAATAACCTATTTTAGGTTACAATTTATAAATGGGCTAAAACCCGATTGAGGTTCTAATTAATAAACAAGTTTGATTTTGGCCCATATAGGTATCAACCCGTAGATTTGAGACTTGGCATATGAGTTTTTGATGTTGCAAATTATATTTAAAAATTAATTTTTTTAACATTTTTATATTTTATCTTGAAGGTAATAGACTTGATGCACTACTATAAGTTAAATGAGAGATTATTTTAAGAAAAAAAATTCAAAAATAAAAAATGAAAGGAAGTTAGAACTGATTTTGAAATTATATTACAACCCTCTAGCTAGAATCGATTCCGCATTTCCCTATTGGAATCAGATTTAGAACCAACAAAATATATTCCAAGTCAAAATTGGAACCAAAACCAAACAACAAGCGGGCCTGGCCCCCAGTCCAATATGGTTCCGACCCAAGACCGTCCCATTTGCAATCCAAAATGTAGGGGCAATCGCCCTCATATCCTTTTATGTGGGTACGACTTTAAACCCAACTAAAAAAAGTAGTTGGAATTGCACCAAATGAACGCCCTACCTGTGCATAGAACGTCTTAAAATTGTACTCAAACATTTCACCTTAAGATTGATAATGTGACTAATTTAGACATTTTTTTTTTATCAAATTGATTAATTGCTATTAATTAAGTGCTCAATCTTATGGTGGGATGGAAGAAAGTTTGGAGACATTTCATGTACAAATAAGACGTTCATTTTGAATGGCTCAGATATTCAGTAAGTAAGTTTCCCAAGAAATCCCAATCCTCCAATCAAAGATCTAGACTTAAGTGGCCCACTTGTTGACATCCTGAATTGTTTAAACAGACTCTTTTTTTACAATAAAGAAAAAGAAAATATTATTTGTATTTTAAATCCAAGTATAAAAGCAGTGAATCATTTTGGATAGAGATGAAGCAGTGGACTTGATTAAAATATACAAAGTGCCAACAATGAAACCCATCAGCAAGCATCCTCAGCCGGCACTGCTTTTCTTTGTAATTAGCTGTGTGGGTCCTGATGAAATGGCCTTGGTGCTGTTCCTGTTTTGTTGCGTTTATTTATTTATTTTTTACTAAGAAAGGATTACATAGTGGAGAAAAAAAAAAAAAAAACAAACAAACAAAGCTCTTGTTTTGTTTTGTTGCATTTTGGCCAAGTCTCTTGCAAAGTAATGAGTCCTTTTCCATCCAATACTAAATAAATAAGTGCATCCACTATGAAATTAGGCTCTGTGGACCAAGAGTTTGGGCACACGCTAAAGCCCTGTTCGGTTGAGAGCATTCTTTACAAAAATGTATAGGTTGTACTTGGAAATTTACAATCCTCTATTTGATTAAATTTAGGTTGTTGGAATTTGTTGAGCTAACCAAGTAAAATGTAATTTTTGACAAACTCAATTCTCTGAATTACTGAATTTAAAATGCTCGTTTTCCATTGACATTATGATAAGTTACTGATTGGGGGATATCATTTGGATTTCTCCTAACAAAATTTCTCCTTATGCTTGCAGACAGGGCATCTTTCTTTCACACTTAAGCTAGCATATATAAGGTGCCCAAAAGCCCACTGGTAAGACAGTGGTGGACATAATAGCAAGAGTAGAGATGGTGTCACATTGGTTAAACATGTAACCACTTCAAGCCACACTTTTGTTAGAGGCAAGTTTGATAGTCAGTTTTTTTGGTTCAAGATAGGTATGGATTTATAGATTTCTCACCTCAGAGAGATGGATGTAAAGAGAATTTTTTTAATGATATGAATCATCATTCAATGGCCAAGATGGACTATCTACTTATGTTGCCATCACTTGTGCAACTGTTGAAGCTAATTGCTATTTTATATATATATATATATATATATATATATATAAAGATAAAGAAAAAGATGTTTTTATAAAAAGACTCCTATAATTTTAGACAGCCTCAAAAGGGTTTCCATGTTTTGCATTTTTACTGAAATCTTCTTGACCTAATAGGGGCCTTACAGTGAAACAAACAACTCTAGGGCATGCTTATTTACATGCATGATAAAGATTAGATGAACTAAATGTTACATGAATGGTAGAGGCCAGATAAAAAGTTCAACAGTGGCACTACCTGTAACAGTGTCTTCCAAGTGGAGTGGGTCATATGTGACATCATCCAGGTGCCACATGACTGACCAGGTGCTGGGGCTATGGACACAATCTAATGATGATGGGAAGGGTAGAAAGCCAAAATATGGTGGGGGCCCCTTTCTCTATTATAAAGCCTTTCATCATCATGTGGTTTATGGCATTTGGAGCCATTCAATGTAAGGACCACCCCCACTTGTTGTGGGGCCCACCTACTGCTCAAGTCTGGGGTGAAAAAAATTTTGAAAAATTAATACAGCATGTTCATAAACCAAGTCCAACATCATCTTCTGTAATCCCTACTTAAAGATCATGAGAAACAAATCAAATGATCATTTGCTGACTTTCACAGGGGATTTTCTATGGGGAAGAATTTTTTTTTGTCTTTTTTTCTTTTTCTAGAACAGGGCAACTCCGCTTGATTTTATAAATTTTACTTTATTAGGAGTGACATACATTATTAGTATAAAAATTAAGGACTTAGATTAGTACCATCCCATCACATAAAAGTAAGGACTTAAATTAGTACTACCACACTTTGTTCACACATTTATCAATCAAATGATGAATATTAATTCGATTGGAGTAAGATTCAGACCACTTTATCGAGAGAGGCGTTGTAATATGGATGACTTAAGTTTCTATTAATCACGTAAATAAGCAAAAGCCCAATGTTAGCCCCAAGCATTAGCTCAGTAGGTTTGGACATGGGTGCATAAATAAGAGTGTGTGTGTTCGAGTTTCCAAGGGTAAATTGAGCCAATGGAATTTTGGATAGTTTAGGCGGAGTTCCTCTCCTTTCACCATCTAGGCTAAAAAAAAATCTAGGCTTTCTCACTCCATAGTCCATCCTGTAATCCTACTCTAACTTGTTGCATCAGTATCACATTAGAGCTGACATCATGAAATCTTTAACTGTAAGGCCCACTCGCTCACAAAATACACAGGAGTAAGAACCAGCCATGTACATTGATTTAGGACATGTTTGTTTGCACAAGAATATATAAACATTGGATTATACTCCCACAGATATAGGTTATGTTTAGAGGTCATCCGAACTGATCAAGAGGGTGGCTATACAATGGATTGTATGACTTCCTTCTATTCATAGGTGGGGTTATTAAATGGTTAGGATCATTTCTTATAAATCAAAACCAGCAATGGTGGGGTTTAAATGGATGGGAGTTCAACTTCAAACCATACCTTGCAGCACCTTATTAAGGGAATGTTTGGTTAAAGGCAATTCTAACATGAAAGTGGGCTTGTTGGGAATTTCTGACAAGATGTGATTTCTTGCCTTGGGCATTCTGGATGCTATGTTTAAGGCAAGAATTCAGAATTCTAGATCAAATGAAAAAGATACTTTCAGAATTTCAAATGTTAGTGAAGGATTGAGCATTTAAAATTCTACTTTAGGGGCAACATTTGGAATTCTCATAATCTTTTGAGAAAAAAATTCTCACAATTATTTCTAACAAACAGGCCTTGAGAGTGCGTTTGTGTGACCAGAGAATTTTAAAAATTATTCTGAATTTCCATGTAGCCTATTTAATCTCCATTGTTTAACACTACTCTTTTTTTCAGAAAAATAAAAAAGGAAATGATTTTCCTCGATAGGAGGATATTGATTTACTATAGGAGGGATAAAAATATAAGATTTCTGTTAGTAGTAAAAATTAAAATTTGCAGAGCACAGAGTCCCCTCATTGCACATATATGCAGTTGGACTAAAAAGTCATGAAGTATTATTATTTAAAAGTTCCCTTTAAATAATTGAAGCACATTTACTACTCATCTAAAAATTTACTGCACTCTTACTATGAAGGTTTACAAGACTTCACAGCCATTGCCAAGAACCAAGAACCAAGAATGGCCCATCTCTCTGACACCCAACATGGGTTTGGCTCCTTATATAAACTGCACTCTGCTAGAGTTCCTACTCTCTCTCTCTCTCTCTCTCTCTCTCTCTCTCTCTCTCTCTCTCTCTCTCTCAGTTCAAGTTGTAATGGGTGAAAATGAATACAAGAAAGGTTTGTGGACAGCAGAGGAAGATAAGATTCTCATTGACTACGTCGGTGAACATGGAAAAGGGAGGTGGAATCGCATTTCCAAGACAACAGGTGACAAAATTTCTCCCCCTTCCTTGTTTCCTCTACCTTCGGTCAACAAAGAGCTGATGCAGGACTTTTTGTGATGATGAGGGTGTTGTTAGTTACTTGCTGAGATGAAGGCACCTTCATCTACAGAACACGCAGTAAAATGATGTGACTGAAGGACACAGACTAAAAATAATTAGTTCTGTTGCAATCCCACCTTCTAGGATAATTATGCTACCTGCATGTTTGGCTAATTCTCTAGAATGTCCCCTTCTCAAGTGCCCTTATGTTTATTTTACACTCATATTGACTACAACCCTCAACGGCACACCCGCCACAACTCCCGCTGTGCAACTCATAAAATGCATGTCCCGTGACTCAAACACCCGACCTACCAAACTCTGATACCATTTGTAGGATTTTATACTCAATTGAGCTACCACTTATTCGAAAACTAATTGCTGATAGGAAACGGCACAATAAAAATTTTATGATGAGGGCGAGGGCTCAACCATAAATATGACCGCTCAGGAGCGAGGGTAGATGTTTGACCTTAACATCCCCTAAACCACCTCACCCAAATTGAACTCCACTTGGGTCTCACCCTTGAAGTTGAAACCAATGTGGAACTTCAATTGCTATGGTTCTATTTGCAAAATGAGGAGAGTACAAAATTTCTGCTTCTAGTTAATGTAGGTTGGTTTGTTTATTTTGCATGTGGAGCAGGTCTGAAAAGATTTGGGAAGAGTTGCAGATTAAGGTGGATGAATTATCTAAGGCCAGGTGTGAATCGAGGCAATTTCACAGAGGAAGAAGAAGACCTTATCATTCGTCTCCATAATCTCCTCGGCAACAGGTGACCACTATCATCAATCACCATCTTCTTATTCCCCTTCTGTACTTCTTTCTAGCATAATCATAGATATATCTTGAGTGATCACAAGCTAAGAAATCATCTTGAGGAATGACATTAACCCATGAATTTAACTACTCAGACAGTCCTTGCTACGATTTGACCAGGGAATTTACTGTCACTCTTATCAGTGTATTTCCAGACCCATGACTTTGCTACGATTCAACCCAACATTTATAAGGTCATTGCTATCATTGTATTTATGTGCTCATGACTATAATAGGATCATATCTACTTATATTCCTCCAACTAAGATGTGCCATATTGCATTAATTTAAATAGAAACAAGGTGTACCTTGCTTCACTGCATATAATCTTTACAGTTTATCAATGTCATACATTTCCTTAATTTTGTCATTGTTGATGTTGGCATTTTATTAATGATTTTGAAAATTCCAGCGCATCGTCGGAAAATTTTTGTATAATTTTTAAAATTGTAATTGGGTATTTAATTTATGGAAAAATATTTTTGAAATCATATAACCTTCAACAAGAATTTTAGAGGGAAAATCTCTTCTATAAAACTTGCAAAGCCCAATTGATCTTTGGAACTTGGCACTTTTCACTTGTCCTGCATTGGTTGAAATAGAAAGTGAGAATGTGTTGAGTTTTACAAAGGATTGCACCACTACCTTATGTTTCTTACAAATTTAGGACTTGAACCTTATCTGTGGCTCAAGCAGTGCGGTCCACTCAGACTCCTTTTTCAAAATTTCATGATTTCTAGATGACTAGCAAGGCAGATCATGGATCAAGTTCACCTACCACACTCACAACACATAGAGAGACTTATATATACAGGTTCCTCATTAGGCACAACATACAGCTAATACTGCTGGGCATCATTGTATCTTGGACTTCCTTTTGAACTCACTGATGTGGGTGGAGAAAATCATATTAAGGCTTTGTTTATTTGCAAAGAATACATAGGAATTGAATTCGTATGATTGTATTTTTTTTACAGCGTGTAAAAATGAAGAATCAAAGGTGAATATAACCAACAAGTAACCTCCCCTTTAATGAAAATTGAATCAAGTGGAGATGAGAAATGGATACAACCATCATCACTCTAATAGTTCAAATCTTACAAAAGTCAGGTCTCATCTACATCGCTAATGTATATCCTTCGCTCATTATCTCATGTTCTTCTTTCCTCGCCTCTTTAATAATCCTTCGTTGAGCTCATTTGACTAAGAATTAATGAAAATTGAATCAAGTGGAGATGATAAATGGATATAGCCATCATCACTCTAATAGTTCAAATCTTACAAAAGTCAGGTCTCATCTACATCGCTAATGTATATCCTTCGCTCATCATCTCATATTCTTCTTTCCTCGCCTCTTTAATAATCCTTCGTTGAGCTCATTTGACTAAGAATTTTTATATTTTCAATTCCTGTAAATTCTTTGTAAACAGAGAAACCCTGAGAAAATAACTTTGTGAAGCAACCCTTTTTACTTGTATTTTAACCCTAACAAAGGAATACCAAACCAAAGATGGTTTTTTCTGTCTTCCAGCACACTGCTAGTACTAGTCTGTCCTTGTTACTTTGCATTCAAGATTGTAGCGACAACAGTGTTGAATTGTACTATTAGTTTAGTATATGTGGTTGCAGCAGCAGCCTTCTCTGTCCTCACCACTGACGTTCACAATTGAATTTAGCACCTATGAATTGATCAACTAACTTGGATTTACGTAAAAGGAAAAAAGTTAACTTGGATTTGAAGTTATCTTGTTCATAATTTCAGATGGTCTCTCATCGCCGGTCGAGTTCCGGGACGCACCGACAACCAGGTGAAGAACCACTGGAACAGCCATTTGAGCAAGAAGCTCATGATGAAAAAAGATGAAGAAAACACAAGTCATTCCTCAATGTCACTTCCCCAGGAAGGTCAAGGAGAAAACCACCACCACCTCCTACAAGAAGCCACAAACTCCAACACTAATAGCCACCCAAGCTTCAGTGCCATTTGTGGAGAAATGGGTCCCCAATCAAAAGACTGTCCAGAGAGAACTGCTTCGGCCTTGGATCTTTCGAGTTCTTTTTGGTTTTCTAATGATGATTTTTACCTTAATAACCATGGTTTAATGGACCTTCTAGATGAGTATTGAGTATCCTCTTGTTGGCGTTTGGCTCAACTCATAATTAGATGTGCAGCTTTTGTGGTAAAGCTCTGCTTGCTTGGCTTTTAAAGCTAAAGACTTAGTTTACTGTCTGTTACTATTAGTATTGTTTTCAAGTACTGATTCATATTTTATTAAAGAGATCATATAATCCTTGTCCTAAGGTTTTTGCAGTTATGTTTATATATAGATTTGGGGTTCGTCCCCTGGTGATCTAGATCACTGATCTTAAGGCGCAACTTTGGGTAAATCATGAACTATTATTTGTAAACCTTTTTACATTTCGATAAGATCTCTTTGTTTCATTATATTTTTAGAAGTTCTCTCCAATATAGTTTGGGACAAGGCCTTGATGATGATGATGATACTTTTAGAATGTTTAAAAATTTATTCATAATTATGAATGTATGATGATGCCATAGTTTGACTGAAATGAACAACTGGTTAGAGCAGGTTTGCCCAAACCTTAGCCTGCATAGGTTCGATGGCTGGTCTGGTTTGTAAACATTGGCTAACATAAGCTCATTATTCATGAGTCAAATAGCATTGTGCATGTATGCATAATAACACAACAATTAGAGTTGTAAACGGGTCGGTTCCGATCCAGGTCCATGGTAGACCCGGAACCGTTAAGGAGAAGGTGGAACCAAATCCGAACCTAAAACCGTTTTGGAACCGGTTTCTTGGCTCCGGAACCGGAACCAGAACCATATATGGGACGGGTCTGGATCCGGATTCGGATCCGGGTTTAGGTTGAGAATGACATTAAAAAAACATGGTTTTTGGGAGAGAATTTTGAAAAATGAGGTAATATGTCAGGTCTCCGGTTTACAGATCCAAACCAAAGTGGAACCAGACCCAAACCCATTTACTTATCGGGGCCTAAATAAGGACTCAGACCTGGTTTTTAATGAGTCGAAACCTCTGAGTAATCGGAGAATCGGGTACCCATTTACATCACTAACAATAATAGAGATATAATACCACATAATTAGTGTCACTAAACCAAGAGGGTGAAAATGAGCCTGCCGAGCGAGCTGAGCTTAAGCTTGACTTGGACATTAAACAAGGCACCTTGAGCTCCAGTCAATTTGAGCTTAGCTTGAATTTAGTCAAGTTGGCTTGATTGTAATCTGTTGCACTCGAGCTTGACTTTAGGGCAATCAAGGCAAGCTTCATTGTGGCTTGCAAATGCATATTCAAGTTTGAAGCTCAAATATGATCAAATAGTGGGAAGTTTACACTTATATAGAACTCAGAATGAGCCTCTTACAATTATACTTCACAAACACAGAGTCAGAATGAGCCTCTTACAATTATACTTCACAAACACAGAGTCAGAATGAGCCTCTTAAATAGAAGCTGAGCACAAGCCTAGCCTAGTCTAGGCTAGGCTCTAAACGTCAAGTTCAAGCTGACCCTAGCTTAAGCCTGACTCATGAGATAGCAAGCCAATATTGAGCTCGAGCGCAAGCTAAAGCCCAAGCCCATCTAACCTGAGGCTGATCTCAGGTGGCTTGTTGACATCCCAACCAAAATGTCACTCAAATCTCAACTGCATCTTAGCCCTCAAGACCTCCAGGATGACTAGGATGTGACTATGCATAATGTTGCTGAGACTCATGATGAATCTGATGGTGGAAATAACTTCGACTAGATTTGTATTTGACCTCCGGCTATAAAAGAGGGATAGAAATTTTGAAAGGCCTTGGAATGGACATCTTAAACTCAAGTTAATTTGTTGTTGTGCTGGGCCATCAACTGTCCTGGATTGAGTCGTGTTGATTTTTAAAACAATGGAACAATCAGACTGTTGTCCATAGGCCCTAATCAGGCTAGTTGCACCCAGGTTTCAATCTTACGATCCTATGTTTCAGTCTGGACCTATTAAAACTGCAAACTTACTGACAATGGATGAAAGTGGGTCAGATTAAGGTTGGGCCCATAGTGTACTGGACCTCAATTCGAACTACAGGAAGTGGACCCTTTGGTACCAGACTTGGATCTAGGTTTCAACTCACAAGACCCGTTGTTCATACCTGAATTCATATTAAAGACCCATATCTATACGCCCGAACCTGAAACCAGCCCAATGGTATCGGACCAAGCGGCCCAAACACTCTGATTGATGACAACAGCCGACGACATGGGCTTCCAGGTGCACCAAGCCGAGCGGGCTCACCAAGGGAGCCAGCCGCAAAACTGGGCCTGGATTGGTTCTTGGCCTTTTAGGCCGTGGATTATAGCCTGGTTCAGCTTGCACAACCACAGTTGCCAAAATCATATTTTATTATCTATTATTTCATTTTATTTGTCTACTTAGGGTTGAGATTTTTCTAATGGGAGGGTACTGATTAAATATTAATCTTCAATTTAAGTTTGATGGAAGACCCACATTATATCCACTTTCCTCTCTTCAGAATCTAACTAGAATAAGTGACAGGTCATTAATTCTTTGGTCGTTTTCTTGACATCTCTACTTTAGAGGTCTTGTGATTTCTATGTTTGGGACACCTTATGCTTGATTCTTGCAAGATTGAGATGTGTACTGGATTTCTACACTATTTCTCCCATGAATATGAGTGATTGAATTTGGATGGAGGTATAAAGGGTACCTTCTGCTGAAAGAGACTTATACTCCCTTCTATACATTTATTATGTTCATATAATATAATATAACAGTACATGGTTGTTGTGCATCAAATATTTGGGTCATGAGATATTGAACCCATGCACCTAAACCGGGGCCCAAATTTTATTCAGGTCCATGCAGTGGATGCAAACAGGAATGAACAATTGTGGGAAGCTTAAAAAGAACATCTGACTTTCCTTTATTCCCAAAGCTTTTTAACAAGTGCTGAATGTTAAAACTAACGGAGTCCTTTTTAAGGTTACGTCTACGTAACTATCTGATATTCTTATATAACAATCGGCTGGACCACCTCTCAAAGTTGGTAGGCAACCCCACATATCACATGGTTGTTCAAGAATTGATTCCTGATTATAGTCACATGGTCACGTGTGTGTGGGCTCTCGTGGGTACCTACCCCCTAGGTTGGGGTAAAAAAAATTCGGAGTAAATAAGTAATTCTTTCAACATGTGATCAAAATTATTCCTACACAATTGTGACGACATATGAGCTCACCACCACGGCACCACCACACACCAGAATGGTGTGGCATACTTTATGTTCAAGTTATACAGAGTGGTCAAGTGGGCCCTCTTGGTGATGATGACAAGTAATTAGAAAGAAAAAATGAGTCTTTTTCTCATTGGAATTTGTTTTGCAAGAAAATTGATTGAGTCTTCTTAGAAAAACATGAAGACATTTATCACATGAAATTGTTTATGCTTTATTTTATTTTATTTTTTTTTAATTCCCTAGGATGTACTGTTTTGTGACACAGGGACCACCTAAAATAAGATTTATATGAAGTACAAGAATGACCCTTCATAAGTTTGAACCTGTTTCCCACCCTTTTAGGATGGAGCTTTCAGCTTACAGATGTGCCAAGTGCCTGAAGGCCACCACATGGAAATTTCTTCAAATCATTTTTGTTTCACATTTAACAAACCCCTCATTTAAAATTCAGCAGAACAAACTTTTGGGTTGAAATTGGAATGGTGAAAATCTCTCTTCTCATCTCTTTTTTTCTCTTTTACCTTATCCCCTCTTTTCTAGTTGCACATTTTTCACTTAACTTCTCTTGTTTTTTTTTCATTTTTCATTTTTCTTTTTCCTTTTTCTTTTGTTCTACTGAAAAATCAGCATTTGCTCTCTCAATTAACTGTATAATAATGCAGCATATTTTAATGTATCTGAAAAACAAACCCCTTGCTTAGGTCTCGTTTTCATTTTGGGACTAGGGTTAATTTTGTTATAAGTCATAGAATAAGACTTTTTTACAACATACATCTCTAACAACTTAAGCTTTTAAAATAAGTGGTCGTCAACAAACTTCACATGGAAAAAATCAGGTACCCCACTACATACTCAGTCCAATAATTTCAATCTAATTTATTATGATTTCCGATTTTTTTTTTTTTTTTTTTAAGTTTCCTACTAACATGGGGAGAGAGGGAGAGAAGCTCCCCTCCCTATTATTAACATCCATGAAAGGATGGATATACACAAAGGAGAAAGCAGAACTAAATAAATAAGAGAAACAAAAGCAAGTTAAGTTTGTTGCTGGTGAAAGCTTATACTTTAAAGGCGGGTGTGAAGCCGAAATCAACATCCCATGTCTCAAAGGATCCATTGAGAAAATCATAGTACCCGCCATGCAGAGCCAAGGTTTTATTCTCCACTGCTTTTTTAACAAATGGGTAGGTTAGTAGGTTACCCAGCGACACATTAACAGCTTCCTGCACAGGTAATTAATTCAGTTCAACAACCCCACCAGTAAATAATAGATCAGTAAAACATTGCAATGTGGATTTATTCCCATGCATAAATTATATGAAGAATCTCATTGTATAATCCTAATCTAGGCCATGGCCCATCAGACTGTCCTATTCAAGGCCTCACTCCTCCATCTCATCCAAATTCATTGCTCATTTTGGGTGGGGATAAAAATTATAGCTACTGTTCAGCAATAACATCAAATTTGACAGGATGGTTGGAACATTTTGGTTAGAGAAATTAGAAATGATATTGTGATTGAAAACCAAGCATGCATGGAATAGCGATTAGGCTCCTCCCACTAAAGTCTCACTGAAGGGTTTTCTACAACTTATCCATAAATACTTAGCATATGACCACTAGTCCTTACCAACATGTCATGTGTCCTATTTTAAGAAAAGGCAGAAAGAATCTGGACCATGCAAACATAAGAGGAGCTCCTGTTTAGAAAAGTCATATCTATATGTAGACCTCTGCTTTTAGTATTGCTCAAATCAATTATAAAGAAATATATAAATTATGGTATTCATTGAGGGCCTGTTTGGATGTAAAGAAGAGGAAGAGAAAATGAAGATGGAGAACAGTCTAGGGTCCAAAGTTTCTACCTCCACCTGTTCTCTTTCACATCCAAAATGGACTGATTTTAAGTGTATATTAAACCCACAGGAGAGGGGGGGGTCTCAAAAGTCTCACCTTCTCGCATTTTGAGCATGGGTCTTGCAAAGGCGAACTATCATGCTCTTTTCTCACCTTCTGCCTTGCAGGCAAACATATCTTAACCCATTCATCTATGAAGTCACTGCAAAGAATACAACAAAAAACTATAAACATTTTATATAGTATATCTTGATTTGCCCATAATTCTTATTCAGGTTTATGAAAGTGTGCAGACAAGTGTATTTGAGCAGTGCTCACATCCATTAATGGTAAAATGAACAACATTATAACACTGGATGATCTAAATCTCCAATTTATCCTTTTTGGGCATGCTTCATGCTTGTGCACAGCAATTTTGCAGCATTTTATATACCTGGTCCAACATTTTGGCAAAAAATTACCTCTACTGCCCAAAATGAGAATTGCAAAAAAGGTTACTACAGAAAAATAATTCCCAGAATTGGGTAATTCTATTGATTTAGCATGCAAAATGGACGATCAAGATCGATTGTGCGTGAATCCGAATATTCAAACTAGATCTAAATAGCTATGCCCTATAGAAGTTAAATAAATAACTAGACCTAATATCTGGTCTACAACAATTGGTGGGACAATTCTCATGTATCCTAAAGCAATTGATAGCAGCATGAGGCCAACCATGCAACAGGTCTTACACTAATACAACGTGAAATTGACATGGAAAGCATATCCACTCAGATAACAATATTATTCAACTAGCAAAATAAAAGACAACAGAAAGGCATTTCACCGATCATGTGCACTCTTTCAAAAGCTTGAGAACATACTCAAGAAAGGAAGCAAAGACAAAAGAAGAAAGTAAAGTAGAGAAAAGCTCCAAAACAAAAGGAAAGCAGTGAGGATTCCACTACTTACGTGCTAGTGGTCCCGGGAGACATGAGCCTCGCTATCCCACCACAACAGCTGTGCCCAATCACTACAATGTTCTCCACCTGCAGAATATGCTTCTCCATTTAAACAATTTTTCCACCACTAAAGACATACTCTAAATGCTGTTAAAAAAAGACATTACCCTAAACAAACAATAATAAGGAACAAGAAATGATCTCAAATTGCCTTTGTGTATGGTTCTGAGGGTGCAATTCTATACCTGATTTAACCAGTGTAGGGATCCTTGTTCTTTGATCAAACCCTCTCATAAAGTGTGAGACACTTTAAGTAGTACAGAGGGAAAAAACTGGCCCAAAATTTCAATTTGTCCTAATGTTGGGTTGATTATGTCATCATCAGTAAAACCTTGTCCCAACTATATTGGGTTGATCACGTGTAAGGAAGAAAAAACTACTCACAATCAATTCAGCAGTGTATGGCACTTCAAATTAAGTGAAATTTGGTGACTACCTCTTTACATAGAGGATTATGATTCAAGTTTGATTTTGCAATTCAAGGACGTACACAATTTGAATTATGTGTTAGTGACTGTCCACACCATAATGATGGCAGCAGAGGATCATTTCTCACTGTAATAATCATCATCATCAGGACTCCCGTGAGATGCATGTTGAACCAAGCTTTCAGCCCCTCGAACTTGAAATTAAAATTATATTGACCATGACCCCACAGAAAATTTTTTTTTTTTCAAAACCCATATTTTTATGGAAAATTTCTGTCTTCTTTACACGTGGCTCCCATGAAAATCTTTTTTTTTTTTTTTTTTCGTATGGAGGCCCCTCCAAAGAAAATTTCTTGAGCTCTGACTCCCCACTATCCAAGACCAAACCTATCCATGACCAAATGTTTAGTAGGGGAAAAGAAAATGAGACATTATCATTTTCTAACCTATTAGTGCATAGATGACATAATTCTCATGGTTAAAACATCTCATTTGTGGACTTTATCATTTATAGTGATCTCAATGAGAACTGTGGAATAAGAAATTTTGCTACGCATGCTTGGAATTGATTGGCACAACATCGACAGCATGTACCCAATTTTCTAGTCTATAATCTTTTTGAAAGCAATCATTCCTAGAAATGTAGGGTCTTATTCTTATTGGGTTAGGTAAGCATGTGGTCGAGGCTCAGTGGAAAATATAAAATGGCACACAGACTACCATTTAAAGATTATAAAGTACTAAACCAACCGGCGTGGAAACTGGCCGGTCCAATAGTCAACTTTTGATTGCTTTCCTAACCCCTTTCCTCTTCGAATGTTGATGAAATTTAGGCACCGTCTTGGGCGTATTCGTGGGGACATGACCAGTTGGCTGAAATCCATTAGCTTATTATTATTTCTCTTTCTGGAGACAGGACAGATGAAACGAGTGCCCCCCACCTTGTCCTTCACAAGATGCTCTTTATTATTGTTATTATTAGTGTTTGTCTTCAAATCCTCATTCTCCTGGAGTGAAATGAGGGTACAGTGCATTATGAATTTTAATACTGGAACCCCACTAAAATCTCAATAAATATGAGCGGGATCCACCTTCCCAATGCAAAGAACAGGCAAGTTCTAACTCAACAAATTGGCCATGACTGCAACTTGGCTCTTATTAGTGCAGGGCTTACTATGTTGGATTGATCATATGATTTACTTAATAGCTAATTCCATCATTAACAAAAATATATCTTTGTTCCCTTCTCCCTTTGAAATATGGAATGAATTAATCATGATTATGATACATGATCCATCTAATAATAAACCCTGCTGAGATTGTTAAAAAAATTATAAGAAGATCATATTGTAAGTGTATAGTTTGGATTTCTAAAAGGTAAGCCTCACTCTTCAAGCTTTTTGAGGTTTTGCCTTAACTAAAGTGCGCTATGCGGAGATCGACACAGCACTATGGTTCCACCCATAGAGTTTATAGAGCAAATGGCCGAAAACATATTTGAATGCTAAAGCAGAACTAACAAAGCTAACCAGATATAAATGAGAGAATGTTTAGGGCTGAAATAATCAAGATGATGAGGAGCAACAGTAGCTTTTAAAATGGGGAGTTTTTGAGAATTCCTCTCTCTCTCTCTCTCTCTCTCTCTCTATATATATATATATATATATATAATGTATGAGGGTAATTTAGTTATAAGACAAGGATACTAGCAATGGACCTGGGTGGAAACTGGAAACCCAAGTCACATGGAATTGGTTTGGGTCAATGTTGGGGTCTGCCCGTCTGACCAACCCAAAGCTGCCATGCAAGAAACTACCTCATTACCTTCCAATCAACCACTGCATGTGCTAGTTCTCTACTTTCAACAAGTGGGAGGAAAATAACTAAATAAGATGAACAGAAGTGAGAAAGGGAGACAGAAAGTAGTTTACCTTGAGATGCAAGACGGCATATTCAATGGCAGCGCCTGCCCCAGCGTATTTAGTCTGCAAGGCACAAGGCAAAGTCCACACGCTATTCTGTTTAGCTGACGCGCAAAAATTAAGGTAGGGAGGATTAAAGACTAATAAATGATAATCTGGCCTGAACTATTTTTGGACCTGGTCATATGGTGGGACCATGTTGGCAATGTTTCGGACCATGAAGGCCTCTCCTGGCTGGAAATTCAGGATATGGGAGGGGCAGACTCTGGAATCTGAACATGCAAACACCATAAACTGCAAAAGAGAACAGTGTCAGTATCATGGTAGATCAAGCATCAATATGATTAAGTTCTTCACTTGGGCACATGCTAGCCATGGATTTCCCCAAGTTTCTGGAGCTCCGGCAGTTTTTATTTATTTATTATTTTTTTTAAGGTTTTGCTGAAAAGTATTATGATTAGCCGAACTAATTTCTCCTTGGTTAAAATGATGGTTTGTGAATTTACTAATTGTGTCAAATTCTCACCCCATGGCATTGGGGGTGAAGGAAACAGTGTATTGAAGGCCCTCATGACTGATAGGCCTGTGAAAAATGGGCCTATCTCTCGGTGGACTTGATGGCTTTCATGGTTGTGTTTCCGCGATCAAGGTATAGCGAGCGTGAGGGAGTTGAATTGATCATACATGAGCCCCACCTAGTAGGATGTGCGAGCACACAAATCATCCATGAGGAATCTCAATGGCAGGAAAATTGTCCGTCCATAATTTATGTTTGTTAAGCTAAGTTTCAATTTCTGTAGTAGGCCGATCACATTTTTGCTGCTTCATTAAGAATAGTTAATCAAGGAGACCCAACCTAAAAACAATTGAAAGTCAAGATTCTCACATTTAATTGTTTTCAACAAATATTTTTGAAGACCAAAAAAAAAAAGTTGGATGTGTCTCCCCAACTCCACCATGGGCCCAGATATTGATAGCCCGAACCATTCAAAATGGAGTCCACCCCTTCTAGTGACATATCCTCAAATTTTACTTCAATTGGGTGGCCCCATTGTAAGACTGACCATATAAATTAATAGGTATGATTAATAATGCATAAATTGTGCTAATCATATTATCAACTATGTGCTCAATCTTATAATTAGACTAAATCCTATTAAAGTAAAATTTGAGAATATGTCACTGGAGGGCATGACATTCATTTTGAATGGGTTGCAGTATCAGGAGTGGGCCCCATGTAGGAATTTCACCCATTCTACTGAAGGGTCACAGGACCTGGACTCCATTGAATAGAGGCTTTAGGAATGTCACCACTTTATCGGAGAAGTATCAAGAAAAGATAAAAAAAAAACCCACACACTCTCTATCTCTCTGTCTATTCATGACCATCATTAATTATGTGAGAAACTATTATAAAACAGATTTGAATTAAAAAAAGAGAAAATTAGATATTTTGTTGAATAAATAATTCTATTTCTCGGTTTTAAGTCCTAAAATTATACATTATACGAATTTCTTTATAAAACCTAATGGCGAAAAAATGTTTAGAAAACTTTGATATTAGAATTAATGTCAATTCAATGGGAGATGATGAATTGCTTATGAGCAACCCTAAGTATGAAATTTGAAAAAGAGGAAATGGAAAATATAATATGTAGAAATACATATATTCATGTTTTTCTTCTACTAAGAAGTATTTCATACAAATTGCAACAAAAGCCTAAAGAATTCCTGAACCTAAACCCCACAATGAGGCCCACATATTGAAATTTCAAGTCACTCAAAATGAACGCCCTTACTGTGTAGTTGTCCTGAACTTTTACTCGAATAAGAGTTGGTCCCACCTTTTAATTGGCCATAAGATAACCAACGCGATTAATAATGTATAAGATTGCATTAATCACATCTTTTTTCATATGATCAATTTGATGAGGCCAACTTTTTGGTAGAGTAAAATTGTAAAACATTTCATACACCATGAGGATTTTCAATTTGAGCTGTCAAATTCTTAATATGTAGGCTCCAAGTCTAATGTGAGTTCCACTCATTTGAACTCAGGATTCTAAAGTGAAGAGACTCAGGAGATCCGGACTCGATAGTTTACCTTGGGCCTCTGGCGTTTGGCAAGTTCCTGAAACAGCTGAGTCTCCTTCCTGTAATGCATGTTGCAGCACACAATCGAAGTACAATGATTAGAGAAAACTCTGTTAGCATAGTTTTCGTACAAACTAGAAGCACGATGTTTTTCACATGTAGTACTGCTCTTAGAGCCGACATTAGGGACCGTTAACGGCTGCAGGGTGGGCCACACCAACCATAGAAAAGAAGAACATGTCTCTTCCCATTAAAGTAACATATGTCTGCATGAGTATCTACTATCTACCCGTATATTTATAAACACCTCAATCCAAATATTTATGTTAGGGGAACATTTATGTACATCTATCCTTCGTTATAGGGTGAGAGACACTTTCATAAATGAGAATTTTCAAGTATAAAAGTGAATTTTCAAGTACATAGGGTGAGGTACACTTCCTTATTTTTATGTACAAAAAGGAAAAGTACCCCTCACCTTATGGTGAAGGATAAATGCACATGAATATTCCCCTTTATACTATAGTCACTTCAATTTTAAGTAGGCAACCACAAAGGATTGGCCAAGTGGTAAGGACCACACGGTTCCTTCCTTTTTCATAGCTAAAGGTTTTAGTATCGACCCCGATTCTCCCTTTTTTAGGATTCTAAGATTGAGTCTGCTAGTGCTACCACCTTGAAACCATACGGGTGTTTACTCGGCTTCCCTCTCGGCCCGGAGGGATTAGTCAAGCCCAAAGGATTGGAAACCCTCTCATACTAGAAAAAATAAATAAATAAATAATAATAATAATAATAAGTAGGGTGCCCGGCCCAAGCCCTAAACGGGCCATTAAAGTTAGGCCCAAGCCCATCCATTTAGTCAACCAGGTCGGGTTGAAACTGGCTTTTGACCAACTTCGTGAGCTTTTCTAGCCAATGTTTGGCCTAATTAAATTGAATTACATGCACTCCTTATGTGCCATGATTTGGGTTTTGTCTCACATAATCCAAGGCTGACCCAATTATTAAATGGGCCCAAATTACATATCCAAGCCCCACCTAAAGCAAGCTGGCCCAGCCCATAAACACTTCTAATTTTAACGATTATGGATTCAATTACGCGGACCACATCCACAGGTGAATAAATGAGGCAGGTGGCATGCTACCAAGTGAAGATACTCAAACCAATTACAGAAACCATGGCCACATGATGATAGCCCCAAAGTAGCTTTCCAACGGCAGTGCTATGAAAGCCACACGTTTTTGTTTCTTATATAATTGTGGCCCCACAGTAATCCACTTCAGCTACCATGCCACACTATGACGTCAGCGTGGGTCATTTATTCAAGAAGATTTTGTGAAAAATTGACTTAGACAAAATTTCCCACAGAGGATTCAGATAACCTTTGAGGCTCACCAAAGCAAACGGGTGAGACAAGTGAAATTCCACGGTGGGTAGGGCTCAAATTTAAGACCAAAATCTCGAATCAAATCTTTTCATCTTAAATAGACATTTGCATTAAGGTTGGAAAATTCGTAACTTGAACTTGACTCATCCGGCTCTAAGTATGGAGCTCGAGAGAGTTGACTCTATAAGTCCGGAAAATCATGTTTTTACCCATACATTTATTTACATGTATTAATAATAATAAATTTAATTTATGCTTCAATCAATCATTTTTGAATTATTAACTCTAAAATCTCAAGCATTAATTACTTATATTTGACTAGGCTAAATTTACTAAATATTTGTGCTTGACCATTGGTATCCTATTCACCTTTACCATTAAAAATAGAAAAAACATATCACATATGATATCAATTAGAATAAAATTTTATGTAGGTGCCCCGAAAAGGATCATATAGAGCCAAATCTAAGAAAACAAAGATGGACCCACACAATTAGAATCCCTTCCAGCTCGAAAAGAAAGAAAAAAAGATTCATGACACATTATTTTAGGAAAAAATTAGCTGGACTTCATGAATTAGTTGGAATCTCTCCAACAGTTGACCAAAACAATCATTACATACAAAACCGGAGTTTTTAGCGAAGAAAAAAAAAATCATTAAATACTCTCAAAAAGGCCCTCCAACTTAAATGAATTTCCCAAAATGCAATTGGACTTAAATAGCAATACTGAAAAATTGAGATTTCGAAGGACCTAATTATAACAAATATAATAAACGTTCCAAAAGAGAACGTAACAGGTACGATTTCCCGTTCCCTCGAAAAACGAGAATGAAATCAACGGAACGAAAAACGACTTACTCGTATTTCTCCTTCTTAAAATACTCGAAACCGGTTTTCATCCTCTCGACCGGATACGGAACGGATGACGCCTGCAACTCGTTCGTCAGCTGAGCGATTTTCATTGCTGCAATCGGACCGAGTTCCTCCTTCCCGCTACAATCACCAACAAAAAAAAAAAACCGTTACGAACACGAAACCACCGAAATCTTAGAAAACCGCGTTTTTTTACTCGAAGAAACGGCTCGATCACCTCAACAGCTTCTTGAGACCATCGATCGCTTCCTCAAACGAAGCATTCGCCATCACTCTCGTCTGCAATTAACCAAAAACGAAAGAAAGAAATCAAACTTATGACTTTTTCCGAAAATCCAGATTTATCGGATTCTCCGAATATACCGATTCTTAATTTCAATCTCTTCATACTTTCAACGACAAATCAACAGAACAGGATCTATAATCATCAGTCAAAATCATAAAAAATAAAAAAAAAAATCGCAACTTTTTTAAAAGAATTGATCGATTTTTTCAAGAATCCGATCGATTCCAGAGGAAGAAGAATTGAGGAAATTGAGAGAATCAGTTGCAGATCTAAGAAGAAGAAGGAAGAGAAAGATGGGAAAAGACGAGGAATGGAAGAGTCTAAGGATTTCTGTTGTGGAAAGAAGAGAATGTGAAGAAAGAACAGACCTTTTTGGAGCTTTCTGCAGTGGAAAGAGAATCCTCTAACTGATCTCTTACGAAAGATCGCCACTGAGTCATACCAGAAGCACCAGGGGTGGGGGTGGTTTTTATAAATGTTAGAAGTAACAGAGAGTTGTGTTATGTTTTGGAGCGATATGGTAATGTAGACAGCGGGAGAAGGGATTCAAATGGTCCTGCAATAATGAAGACGGTGAGAAGCTCCAGAGAGGGAGGGAGAGAGAGAGACTAGGGGATGGGGTGTGTGGGGTGAAATGGTCAAAATGGAATTCTAATTTAGATGGTGATGGTGTGTAGGGCTACTGTGATAGTCTTCCACAGAAAAATTTTGATTGGAGAATGAGTTACCCTTTCTGTCAATTTATGACGTGTGTATTCTTGAGCTCGATGACCCAACGAAATAAATCTCAGGGTGGCACCCGTTAAACACACACAAACACACATCGAATAAATTTGTGGCAGTTTGGACACATAGAAAATGGAACACAAACCCATACCTTGTGCCACTCGACCAACTCCTAGGCGGAGTACCTTTGCTCATGGGTTTTTTTGGCTCGTAACTCGATCTTGCACTTTGACTCACCTGGTAGAGGAGCTGAGTTTGCTTTCAACTCGGCGAGTTATATTAGTTTTTCTATTTCAATTGGAAGTACATAATTTTTTATTTATTTTTATTTTTTATGAATGACTGGCAATTCTTAATTGTATAACTTTGAGACCCTTAGAACATTGACTCTTGCGGTCTCTTTATTTGCTTAGAATACATATGAATTGTGGAATTAAGAAAGTCAGAGATTGTACGTGGTATTTTCTACACCTCTTTGGGTAGAATGCATTTTAACATGAATTTTTTGTATTCAATTGCTGCATAATCTGATGCAAGAAAAGAGCCCTATGGTCAAATGGCTTTTGAACTTTGTATATAAATAGGTCATATAGCGTGACCTTTCATACACCCTGCCCCTCTATGTTTTTCTCATGGTCTAATCCTACTTAAAAGAAGCCAGGTTGAATGCACATCTGAAAAATATGGCAAACACATCTGAAAACTATGACAAAGTCCAAAGACAGAATTAGGTGGATGTAGAAAGCATAATTATAGAAGGAAGAGTTTGACCTTTTAAGATTAAATATAATTAAATTAGTGAGTATTCAACGTCATTAGAAAATACATATATAGTAGATGGCAGTAGAAAATAAATTGATTTAATCAATCAAGCTTATAGCTGATGTTATGTTTGAGAGATCCAAAACTATCCAGGACTTGGAAGTTGTACACTCTAAATTCAAGTTGCTAGATTGATCTTTCGGCTCCGTTTTGTTTGCACTAAAATACATAGGAACTTAATTTATATAGGGCGGTTGAAATTGAAGCTTTAAGCGAATTTCCAAAAATGAACGGCAATAATCATTTTACCAGGAAAGTAGAATAAAAGATTCACGTTTAGTTTTCATTTTAACCACTATTATTTTTATTTTTTTTCCATCCCTTTGGACAAGAATAATCCTACGGGCCCAGGAGGGTTCCCATCCCTTTGGACAAGAATAATCCCTATGGAGAAAGAAAGCTGGATAAAATCCCCATTTAACTCGAATGTGGTGGTGTAGTTTCGAACCTATCACTTTTGGGTGCAAATCGTAGTTCTAGATCAACTAACCTACCCCTCATAATTTATTTTAATCACCGTATCTATTCAATTCCAGTATATTCAAATCTCGCAAATATGTAAAAGTAATAGCTCAAGAACTCCATATGGAGCATCACTTTCGAATTTGATCATTGGTCTTCAAATGGCACTGTTTTCAAGATTTTAACAGTAACCTAATGTCGCGAGTGTGGTCCGAGGATCATGATTTGCTATGATTGTGAAATAGAGAGGCTTTTCTGGTGGTCTAGATTGGTTGGGTCCACCTAATGGAAGGTTGATATCCATTGAAACCGACACAACAGCTCACTAGTGGAAGGCACCAGAACCACCCACCTGGACACCGGAACCTCCATGAAACAGAGCAGCTATTAATGTGTTCGTTAAAATTAAATCTACTCACGTTTCTCCGGATCTCCTACGTGGCACCCACACGCGTCCAACGGGTGGGATGCGTGGAACTCTATCATGGGGCTCATTTATTGATGATCCCGACTGTTCAGATCAATGTCATCACCTTTAATGATATTTCTTCAAGTTTTACTTCATACGGCAATTGATCACATCATAAGATTGAGCAAATGCCTGATAATATTATTAATAATGTATTAGTTTGTGTTTTTCACGTTATCAATCATGTGTCACTACTGGTGGGGCTCATGGGAAGTCCACCTTGGCTAATGGGCCAAGCAAGCAAAAAAAATAAATAAATAAAAGTATTATTAAGTTTTGTGCACCGTAAAAAGGTGATTTTGAAGTTTAAAAATGAGAATGTTGTAAAAATAGAACTCCCAAAAAAACACCCCCTTTTATATTCACCCACTGAATCCCTAGTTAATTAAGTCTAGTTTCATTAATTAGCTTGACTACTCCTATTGAAGAATACTAATAATTAAAGATGATAAGACTCATCTAATGATTTAGCTCAGAATCATATGCCATAAGTGTGATGAGTTCCACTAAGTGGGTACTGTTCCCCACTCCTTGTTGATATGTAGGCATTATGAATTAGTGGTTGGAAATTTTTTTAAAAACCTTTCATGAAGAGATATAATCACTGTCTCTCTTTTTTACCTTCTCAATTTATTAGGCCAGAGTTGGAATCTTCCTTTGATCAGAATAATATTTGTTGTTTCATTGAATCACTTCAAAAGCCATGATTCATCAGCCATGGAAGTGAAGAAATGATTTAATTCAACTGCTATAACATTAAAATGGGAGAAGTTATACACCCATAGGTGAACCCCAGTCTAAATTCTAAGAGATACATGGTGGAGCTCAATTTGACCATGAATTTCTATGTCTGTTTGTTTATGTAATTAACACAAGTGTAATTATAAGACTTCTATTTTTATAAATTGTTAAGATTAAAGTAACAAATGTCAATTCTCAAAAATGACAATCAAATTACCTCTCCTCTAATGAGTAATGAATAAGGGATGGGGGGAAAAGAATACACAGCCAAAACCCAGATAAACCAAATCCACTTGTATCCTTCCTCCTCGGATCTTTAACAATTGTTATTAGAGCTCATTTAACAATGAATTCCTATTTACTCAACTTTCATGCAAACAAACAGGCTCTATGAAAACTAAACTTCGGATGAGTGCCAATTCATTAGGAGGAAAATGGGGGAACATAGTATGTTGGGTTCAGACTTATCACAGATGACCTTATATCATATATTTCAAAGATAGGAAATGATAATTTGTTCACAAAATTAAGAACTCTGATGTTTGAAGAAATCCCAAACCCCAGAGAATCCCAAAGGGTACTACTACCGTTAGGATCCATTTGGTTAGAACTATTTCAAATAGAAATTTTTTACGTTTGGAATTCCTAATAGCAATGACATCTCTTGCCCTCCAAGAATTCTAAAGTCCCTATTTTAATAGTAAAAAATTATAAAATCAGCCATATGAAAGGTCACTTTTCTGGCATGTCCAATTCTCAAAATTTGAGTTCTTAAAATGCTTCATTGCATTTGAAGAATCCATAGAAACCTCTCCTGTAAGATTCTTACAGTTCTTGCAAAGAAGCAAGCACTGATAGCATTCACCCAAATGGGCACAACAAAAAGACTATCACTCTATCAGGTTCTACTCCTAAATAATGCTACCAGATTAAAAGCTTTAGATATTTAACATTGTATCTGTACGATCTTACCCCACCCAGTTGTCTCCTTCACCTGATATTTCGTACCTGCCTACAGCCAATACGATGATGAAAAGGCAGGTGTCATTTAAATGGAGTAAACGACGTTTGGCTTCGTGGAAAGTTGTCTACACCTTCTGATCAGGTGAGAGAGTTAGGTGAAGTTCTACATATTCAACCGTCTATATTGATATTATACATAGGAAATGTACAGGAGTAATGAAGGACGATGAACCTTCCCATGCCATGATGAATACTTGTCAACGGTCTTGATAAAAAATGCAAACCTGATTTAATGGGTTTGTTAATGTAAGGCACAAATTTTCATCTGGAAAACTTGGCATTGTATTGGGGTTCATTGACCATGTTTAATGTGAAGATAATCCACTTATCATTTTAATGGTTAAAATAGTGTCCTGACAACTCCAGAGAGGTATAATGAGCCAAGTTTACTAAGGACCCTTGATCCTCAGCTCATCATATCTTGCATCTTAAACTGACCAAAAGCAGTAGGGTACTAGTTGGCATCAGCCAGAAAGTAAGAATATTAGGATCAAGGTTTCGAGGGCTATTTATGGGACTTGGTTTTGGCTGAACCTAGTGTGATCAACCTAGTGTGATGTGATCACACTATAAGTTGATCATCTCACCCATCTTAGGACAGCCTCACTTGGTTTACTATCCAAGGGCTTGTTGTTTAGGTTAGAAAAATCAATTTTTTCCTGTTTCTATGTTTTTTGCCCTTTTTGGCTTTAAGAGAGACTCGAACTCATGCACCTATAATGGACCATGCAACGAAATCCCATCTCCTGATTAAACCCATTGAAAGTCATGCGGGACAGAAAGCTTGTTAGATGTGTGGCCCTTCATGCCATGTGTGTGATTTCCTTGTATGGATAGAGTTTAGATCAGATCTAAGTTGGTGAAATCTTGGTATTAAAACACTCATATGTCGCTTAGTGGAACAGAAAGACTCCGCTTCTAAATAAGAGTGAAATGGTTATTAAAGATGTTTAACGTAGGATAAAAGCAGATTCACTGAAATAAAGACTTGCTTCTAAATTGCTTTTCGATCACACACACCAATACCAATTAGAGCGGTATGAACTATGGGAAAGAATGTTAGCCATTAAGAAGCGACGAGTATAAAGTGAATGTAGAAGAGATGTATATGCGATAAACTAAGAAAAATAGAATAAACATTGAGTGCATTTGAGAGCATTTAGGGGTAGAGCTTCATTGAGGTGATTTCGACATATTCAATGTAGGTTAGCGAACAATAATGAAGAAAAGATTTTCAATGCAAATTGATGGCTCATAAAAAAAAAGAGTAGGCCGGTTGAAGAGGAAATGGACGAAAGTAACAATGATACATCTGAAAACAGTAACCCAATCCCAAGATTTGGCTTAAAACAGATCGAAATGGTGAAACAACTCTTATATCGTTCTAAGGAATTTGAAAGAGATCACCTAGATCTCACCTCATCTCTGATTTACATGTGTCCAGACTATCAAAGGTAATAATATGTGATATGCATGTGCAGTTTTTTCATTAGATCATTCTAACTCTGTTGTTAAGTGTCTTAATATATATTAGGCAGTTTTTTATAGAGGTGTACACGGATCGAATTGCTGCGGATTGGGCCAAATCCATCACCAATCCGTTACTTACGGATTAATAGATTTGGAATCCATCACCAATCTGTGGCTATTAAAAATCGATCAGTTGAGAACCGGATCGGATCGAATTAATCTATTCAATCTAATGTTTAAAGGAAAAATATCAAACATGTTGTAAAAAATTTCATATTTGACCCCTTAAATTTTTCTTCTTATTTTATATTTAGACATCTTAACTTATAATTAGACCCCTTAAATTTTTTTTTATGTTTATATTTAATGTCAACGGATCGGATTAGATTAAATCCACGGATTGAGAGTGAAATCCGTCACCAATCGGTCACTAACGGATTACAAGATTTTCAATCCGTCAGCAATCTGTTTACCTTCGGATCGATTAAAATTAATCCTCGGATTGGATCAGATCGGTTTTACGGATGGACAGATTTTTTGTACACCTCTAATTTTTGAGACTTTGCGCAAAGCTAGCTAACCAGCTAGAAGCCAATAACAAATGTCAATATAGGATGATCGTCAATTCAAAGAATGAGTGAGTGTGAGTCAGTTAGGATTGATGATAGAGGCCTAAATGGAGATAATTTTCTAATATTTGTGGGGCTCCGAAACCATACTCATAGATGAAGAGATAATTCTCATCAAAATGAGTGGGGCTCATTCCATTTCACTATGGAATATGGGAACCTGGTAGACCAATGAATGATGTTACAGGACCCGTAATGAAGATAAGGAAAGCGAAAGATGAATACACTCCACTGGGCTTCTACTTTATAGATGTGGATTGGGAAATTATTAGATTTTTAAAGAAAGAACCTCCTGTGCACTCAACCCCAGTTCAAAGACTTACTGGTGTCTTATTGATAGGCATGCCCATACTTAACACGGGTTATTATATATGCTAGTCCGTACTAATTAAATTCATAATCACTTAATTCCTCATCATTGTTTTGAAATTTAAATTATAAAAAATCCTGGTATATCTCCCAAGAAAATCTGAAAGAAAGATGCTTGTTGATAGTGATGAGGGGAAAAGAGCCCCTGGGTGGAGGATAGGCTTACATGGGAATTGGATAAATATCCCACTGCCATTTATGTAGGATCTTATTGTTTTTAGTTTATAATATCCATACCCCATCACACAGTGAGTCACATGCCACATGCTGTCCTACGTTTTAAAATTCTTGGTGCTTGTATTAAATCTACAAAAAAACACATTTATTAAAAATTAATGGCCTACTTGTACATATGCGTTAGAATACATAGGAATACATGGTCAAATGAGCTTTAGCGAAGGCTTATTAATGAGGTGAGGTAAATGATATGAGGTGAGGAGTGAAAGACATGAGGTAACAATGTAATACAACTCTTACCTTCCTAGGATTTCAATTACTAAGGTGGTGACTAGATATTCAATTTTCATATTCTCTTGATTCAATCTTCACTTAAGGAGAGGTTGTTTGATAGTCATTCTTGTATATGCACCATTTTTCTTGATTTTTAACTACTTATGGCATGAATTCATATGAATTCTATGCAAACAAACATGCTCTAAATGTGTTTTGGAGTTCTAGCGATGGAAGCTAATTTTATTTCCTAAGGCTACTTACATTTTTATCCTTACAAGGAGGTTCTTTACAAATTATTATTTAATAATAATATGACTTGAACCCACAATCCTATCAACATTGAGGTGTCCTATGAGCTCTCCTATTCTCCCTCATATATTGCATTATTCTTTTTCAATATTGTTGGAAGCAATGTGACTTATCAAAAAGTGAGCTAAAGTGATTTGAATCTCTTCACTGAGCTTGAGTTTGCCATTTCCTGGAACATAATGCTGTGAAGCATTTGCATGAAGTTTGGGGCAAATTATGCCTAAAGACTGTCTCTACTAGCCCTGCTACATGTATAACGATGGCACCTAGTAGCATGGGCGGCGCTACATGGATGTCAGTTGGGTCAATTGATTCCATTGAGATTTGAAAAATTATTTTTAAAAAATTTTCTTTAATGAATTGAACTTATGTGAAGGTTTTTACCCCCACTCAATGCCTAAATTAATGGACCATCTATCTACAAAAATAATAATAATAATAATAATAATAACGGGCCCAACTTTTGTTTTTTTAAAGAAATTCCATTTTTTAGACATTCTGTCATTAACTCTTCATTTACCCTAACTTAGCCCATGTTTGGCATCTCTATTTCATGCCTCTATTTCTCTATATGTCTAAATCGTTCAGAGGTTTGAACAATTAGAGCGTTTGGCACAAGATTTTAGACTCTTTTCGCTTTAGACATTTAGAGTCAAATCCTCTAAAATCCAAATGCTCCAAAAGTAGGAAGATGAGAAATAGAGCTTTTGGGTCTTAAAATATAGAGGCGATGTATTTAAAATAAATTCGTGCGTTACCGAACGCGTTTTTTTTTATTCTAGCCTCTTTTTTTTATGGCTCTTTTTTTAATGGATCTATTTTAGATGGATCTATAAAAAAAAGAGTAGAGATACCAAACAAGCCCTTAACCTCTAAATACGGTATTCTCCCCATATTAGAAGGAGAAAACCCTAACATTTATATTTAAGCATATAGACTCCCAGCCCCAACTGAGCAGCAGATAAAAAAAAAAAAATGAAGAAGAATTGTCGAATTGTTTGAGAACTTATATTTATTTTTGTTTGAGAATTCAATGTTATCTTTGTCAAATTGTCAGAAATAGATTATTTGAGAATTTTATATTATATTTGTCGAATTATCGAAAGTAGATGACAGATGTTGATAAAGGGGAAAATAAATGTATTCAATTTGTGGAAAATAAGTCTTTTGTTGACCCACTGATTCGAATTCGTGAAGCCACCACTACCTAGTAGACGTCATGTTTGGCCATCTAATCCGAGGTTCTAGTTCTCTTCTTTTGTTTAATTAGAAATTAGACCCGGTTCATTTGTATATGAAATTTGAGACTGATCACTAGCTGTTATATATCAACCAAGGTTAATGTAAGTTCTATGGCCCACTTCACTTGGAGCCCATCTGGATACATTATTTATAGTGGCACTAGGGAGATGGAAAAGATCTCATGATGACTACTAGGGTTATGCAAACATAACCCCATCAAATTATCAGATCCTTGATTTGTTAAACAGATTTTTTTCTTAATCATACATTTATAAATTTAAACCAACAGTCAGCAGTGTCAGATTGAGATAAGTGGCAGTTTATAAGGAAGGGATAGTGTTTGTGACTGGATTGGATTATTATAAATTGGCCCCATCGCGCGCAATAAATAAAAATTAATCTTAGTATTAGCCTAAATCTGAATTATTTAATTATTAATACTATGAGCCGGCAGTATAGCATATAGTATAATTATATTATCTTATCCTATCCATCATCATATGGACAATTTATTGAGTGATCCTAGCCGCTGATTTAGTTGGTTCCACAAATCCAGAAACCTCCAAAATTGGGAATCACTATTCCTCAATCCCCTCAAAAACTCCAAAGAAATAAAACAAAAACAATGAACTGTTAAGATCTTCCAACATGGGGGATTAATTAATCAAATTTCTCCAACATCCTCTCCAATCATGGGCCCCACCAAATCAACGGCCGAGATCACCACAACAGAATTAAACATGGCCCACCATTCAAAACATAGTTTTTTTATAATAAAAAAAAAATCCCATACCAGTTTCTTGGAACTCTCCTTGGGTGGGCTGAACTGCCAAACGGCCTTCACCAAAACCGTTATGAGCGAAAACCCGATATAAGCGAGCGGAACGGCGAGAATCCAAGGGAACGGAGTCTGCCCGATTCTGGGCCCGGGGAGGGCCCGAGTCACCTTCCCAGTCAACTCAATGAGACTCGCCACCTTCTCTTCCTTGGCTCCTTCTCTACTGTCCTTCCTCTCTTCGGGTATTCGGATACCCGCTTCTTGTTCGGTTTTTCTCTTGGCCATGAGAGAGGCTGGTTTTCGGCGTCTCTGTCGGAGGATATGAGAGAGGGATGGGGTTGGGAAGATGATGGGGGTGGCTGTAGAGTGCGCGCGGAGGCGCAGGCTAGGACCAGGGGGCCAAGGCCGGAGGAGGAGGAGGTGGTGAGAAGCCATGGAAATGTGGGCCGTTCATGGTATATATGTATATATGAGATGAGAATTGATTGGGATGATAAGGAATAAAGGATAGTCACACACTCACACATATATATTTGAATGTATTTTTCACTCAGAAGAGAAAACAATGGTAGACTATGGAGCACTTGGTAGTCACGTGAATAGTACGTATCTTAATCTTTATATGTTGTACATAAAATTATGTACATGTAGATCTATGATGCCCAATGTGCGTTGACACCAAAAATGATAGGATAGGGGACGAATTTTACATATAAAAAGTGAAGTATTAAATACGATACAACATAATCTATGCGTTGTCCATTTTGAAGTATGACATGGGTACCTGACCATGCCGAAAACTTGCTGAACCCAATACCAAACATGCTCTCAATAGAATTGAGACTTGATGGGTTGGTTAATTACCTGTTTAATTAACCCTACCGGTTGGCATCCCTACTAGATCACATTAATTCATCATTTGTAATTCTAGATTCGTGGCTTGAATTATGTTAATGATCCTGCTTCAATGTGGGGCCTATATACTATTTGAGTTACTCATAAGTGATGAGCTTCTAGTAGAATTTTTTATTTTTGTGTGTGTGTGTGTGTGTGTGAGATGATAGAAGGACTAGGGATGAGAATGTTAAATGGGTAATTACTTGTCTCGAAGTGCTCCTATTAAGGGCGAGTTTGATAACAGTTTTTCAAGGCTTGGCCGGGCACAGGATTTTAGATTTTGATACGAGTTAAGAGGTAATAATTTTGTGTTTTGACTGCCTCGTCTTGCCTCTCCCTGGACCCTGAGTTTAAGAAATCTTCATTTTTTTTTTTAAATTATGATATACATATCTTATAAAGTACACTAAAGAAATATATAGAACACAATTTTTTCTTGTACTTGTCATGATGGATTGGAGGGGTAGGCTTGAGGTGGAGCTGGTCCCAGTTTAGCTCATCCTGTTCCAAACCCAACTCATTGTAATCCCCACCAAACACAATATCATCTAACAAGGGGATACTTGTGATATTTGATTGACAATCTTATTTTTCTTAATCTTTTGGTGCTGTCTTTAAGAAATCAGTTAATTTTCTCTTTAAAACTTCCATAAAAGATTTAAGTAGAGATTTTGAACTGCCTAAGGTCATTGTGAGATCTGGCTCCCACATGTTTCATTTGCATATGATCAGATGTGCATCAAAGGGAATGCATTTATTCAGTATGTTATAAAAAAACACAGGAGGAATTCTTTATTCTAGTGTGAAGATTATGATGATCCATACGCATGAGCACAGACGTGGCATGCATATCATAAATCTAGCTATGTGGGTGTTCATGGGCCTGGTTGTTTATCCAGACCAGCCTGTATGGTTATGGGGCCTAGTATTCGACTTGAAGCAGGCACACAGGGTAGAAATTTAGACCCTGACCCAGTACTCTGTGTAAAATATGTTAGGTTGGGCTACGATGGGTCCATATGGGGTGTTAAATTTGAGCCTACCTTAGGCCCATGGACGTCAAAACAAAACCCAAATCCATCACAATTCAGGCCTTGTTCGAATTGTCATGGGCCGATACGGCCCATTAACATCCTTATCATGTTCTTAGCCATCCAAAATCACTTTCTTCATCTGGGATGTAGTACGGTGTTTTATACTATATATATATTTATATAAACCATTGAAAGAAAATTCTGAGCAACCAATTAAAAGGGAGCACGTGGCAAATTGCTGGAGCCCATCAGCAACCTTAGATACAAACGAGAGCTCGTGGATTAACCATGTATCAGAATTTATGTCAATCGCCTTATGCTAGCCATTGGATCTAACGCCATAAAATGGATAGTCATTAGATAAAAGAGAGAGTTCTATCTCCACTGTCCATTTCATGACGGTAATTCGATTGATAGAAACTTTCTTTGATCTGACCGCAGAAGATGACTAATCCTCAAAATCCTCTGCTTATAGGTGGGCTATGTGGACTGCCCCATGAGAACATGCCTTCTGTCATCATATTTAGCACTGATCTTTCTCTCAATTAGATTTCTCTTCCTTTTTGTTCCTCGTTAATACATCAAGGAAGTGATTTTTTCTGTGGCTGAAGGAACGCAATAGATCTGATCACAGGAACTCAATCTACCACCAGTCCTATTACAGTGTTAGGAGCTAGGTTGATGACTCTCAAAATCCAAGTGAAGTTTTCCATTCATTTTTCTCCTTCTTGAAATTAAATCCACCATAAGGTATGATTCTTTTCTCTTGATTTGTAATGGCATTGATAAAACTTTATGTCATTGTGATTCAAACCATTGCTTTAGCGAAATTTTAATCCAAATGGCCCTTGTGGCTTGTGCCTTGAGAGTCATGCGGGCCTGATCCCAGGATATCCAAGAGAGAAAAAATGAATGTAAAATGCAGAATTTCAATTACCCAATTGAGGGTAGATGTGTTCTTGGATTATATCAGAAATCAAGAATTGGATCCCTGACAATCTCTATTTGAAACATAGTTGTAAGACTCATTAAGAATTGGATCAAACCAGGCTGAGCCACTCGCATGGGTAGAAAGTCTGACGACTGGCTAGTGGCGATAGACGCGGATGGTAAAAACTTCTGGCCAGATTTGGGTTAACTCAGTCAAGACTTTTTTTTCTCTTTTTGGTACCCAGCTTAGGGAGCGTGGGACCACGGCCAGCCCTAAGGAGAGGGAAGTAGACATCGGGTGATATAGGACAGCCAGTGGCGGACCTAGGTACAAGGGTCCAAGGGTTGAAGCCCCCACCCTACCTGAAAATTTTCAAAGATCCCCTGCAAATTTTGATAATTGTTATGTGTTTTTTGTTTACATTTTCCCCTTTTCACAATATTTCTTTTACATTAAGAACTCCCCATATATAAATTTTTTGGGTCCTCCCTCGAGGACAGCCCAGGTCTTAGCCCTGGACAATTAGGTAAGGATTGACGCCTCTTAATTACCACCATTATGCAGTCAAGACTTAATTGAGTTAACCACTTAACCAAAACAAGGTAAAGACTTAGGTGACTCGACCAAGACTTGATCCAACTCGAGAAATTTTAGCTCAAGTTAATGAAAGCTGCCCGAAAACTGGGCCACTCTTCTTATATTATCAATATTTCTGAACCTTTTGTTCGATGTTACTCCAAAACCTAGTGACTGTTTTGAAAATCTTCCAATTATATATAAGGACTGGATTTTGACTCTGACTCACTCAAGAACTGGCCAATTTCTCCAAATCAACCCCACTAGGCAGCTTGCTGTGGAGTGTGTCTATGCTTTTCAGCTTTTGAACTATGATTTGAAAGAAAGTTCTAATTTTTCTAGTTTGCAAGTAACTGTACTCACTGCACACATTTGTTTCTTTGGTGATTTGATTGTGAGGCTATGTTTGGATGTTCATGGAACGCTGGTGTAACCTCTAAAACCTCTGTTTATCATGACTGCAACAAAATCATATTCACATAATGACAGAAGGGACTATCCATTCTATTCAAGTACTATAAAACATAATCAGTCATTACAATAGTACTTGTTCCTGTCTATATGCTTTTAGCATTAGTAGTTTGGCACATAGTTACAGTCCAACCTTTGTGTACTACTAACATATTTTTCCTCTACTTTCTGTGTAGAACAACTCTTTCTCATTACAGAAAATCTTGCCTTTCTAGATTGTGTCTTCAAGCTTTTAGACCCAATGGATGGAGATAGGAACGATGAAGATGAAGACGCATGAGATTATAACTTTCGGAATTCAACATGCATAAGCTTGGGGCCAATGAGGGAAGAGCAAGTGTAGATGATGTGTTGCTTAGCAGTGAAGTAAATGATAAAGGAGGCCGTCATTTGAATCGACTGGTTTGGATCTTTGTGGAAAGAGATGGAATATATTTCTACCAAGGCTTCATTTACTATGGTAAGTTGACTTTACCACGCAGTTGAATCCCTTTGATCCTAAGGTCGACCGACTCACTAAGCCAGGAATCAGCCTTTTTTTTTGGGTAAGATGTACTTTTGGAGAGATTTTTTTTTCAAATGATTAGCTTGCCTGATCATTAGATCTTGCTTATATTTGAAAATCTTCAATAGGGAACCATATCCACTCATTTAAACTTCGATTTGAATACACAGCCACCCACTCAGAGTATGTTATGGGCTTGTCTGGTTGCATAGATTACCTGGGAATTGAAATTATAGGAATTCATGGTGAGATGAACTCAACCAAGATTATTAATTAAAGAGGCAGCATTTACTAGGTGAGAGGTGAAGGATATAAGTATTCATTCATCACCTTCCCTTGATTCAATTTCTATTAAAAGAGAGGTTCTTTGATGGTCATTTTTAGATGTTTACCTTTACTTCTTCATTATAACCACTTATAAAAATACAATCTCATGTGTAATTTTGAAAATTTTAAATGAAATATAATTGAATGTCAAATTAAGATAAAAAGTAAAGTGGAGGGAGTTGGAGGGGAAATCACTAAAAATACTTTTAACAACAAAATGAATGTTTTTTTTTTTTTTTTTCCCTTCAACTCCCTCTATTTTTTATTTTTTATTTATCTTGTTATGACACCCAATTATATTTTATCTTACGCCACCCTACAAGTAAACATGTCCGCGGGGCCCAAACTTGGGCCCTAGTTGGGTATTCGAGGACCCTTTTTAGCCCTACCCAAACCCAGTGAACTGGGGACAAGTGATTGCATGAAAAATAACAAGAAGTCACAGCAGTGATCATTCTTTCCAAAGAAAACACAAAACACCAGAAGAGTAAAAAGAGTGTTTTCCAAGACATATACGGCTACAGAATACGAGAGATGGTAATTTTAAAGATATGAGTAGAAAATAGTGTTTTGTGGCTGCACGTTTGGTAAGGGATATTTTATAGAAATGCCTCGGGAGTTTCAAACATTGATCAAGAAGATGCCAGGTGTCTGTTTGGTTGGAGGGATTAGCTTAATTGTTTTCAGAACAGTGTAGACAAGACTTTGATGATATTCATGATATTAGATGAAGATGAAAATTATGATTTCTCCAAATACTGTCCCACAGGTGCTTTTCAAAATACTAAATTATAACGGGAAGTTGAAATTTCAAGAATTAAATGCCAAAGTGACTTTTCAGCATTTGGTTCTCAGAATTTTGGCTTTCAAAATGCAAAGTTCTAAATGCTCTCAAGACATGATTTAGCACCAGCAAATTTTCAACACTTCCAATTTTCGTCAAAAACTACTTCTAAACAAACATACTCTAAATATATATTGAAAAGTATTTATGCAGCCTCTACTAATTACGTTCGAGGTTTTAGTAGGAATTGTTAACTGACGAAATTTAAAATGGTATTAAAACCAATCGGTTGCGAGTTTAAATTTTAGAATGAATGATTCGGTGCAAAAAAATTAAAAAAAAATGCGTCACTAAAAGGTACGCCGTGTGGATTTTTCCTAAAAGAGTGTTAAGTGATAGTTAAGAATCTCTCTTAAATCTGTCAAATGACCAACCCTCTCTTTGCAGACGACTATAATTCCTTTATCTTATCTGTTCGACTCATTAACTAAAGTTTAAACTAGAGACCATATTCACTAATCCATAAAGTGCTCTCTACCATATAGGTGCATCATGATGGCTCAATGGTGAGAAAATCACAATATGTGGTGAAAAATCATGACAATATCGGAATAAATGTTGGTAAAATTGAAAAGATCATTTAAAAAAATGTTTAACAGGCCAAGCCCTTTTACTATTGAGGAATCCTTGGCGTTATACAAATGTGTGGGTATTTTCATCGTCTCAATAAAAATTAAATAAGGGGGCCATTTTGTGGTTGTTAAGGATGGACACTAACTTCATATATGTGTTAAAAAATAATAATAATAAATAAATAAAACTGTCTACATAAGTCCCAGTCCCCGTCCCCGTCACCCCTCACCCCGGAATTTTATTGCTCTTTGTGAATATTAGCACTAATTCAAATGAACTGTAGAGTACATGAGTGCCCGAGAAAATTATCCTCTAAGCAATGATTTCAGTTTAGACCCGTGTATTATGCATTTCTTTTCCTTGATAAGAAAGCTGTAAAATGACTCTTGTACATGAGTTTACCACTGTCATTGATGTTTGACAGTACAACAACTAGCGGCAATATTAACTGTCCAAGGCCTCTCTAATCACTAAATAAAGTCAATCAAATGATAAGATGATCTTTACCATTGATTACATGGTTGGGATCCATCCATCCATGCGATTTTTGTATAGATTACAACCCGTTCTATTTTTGCTAATAAAGCTTGTTTTAATATTTCCTTCTTCTTCTTCTTTCTTTCTTTCTTTTTGGGTTCTCATTGTTTAAAAACCTGTTAATTTTGTATGAAAATTAAAAGTCCATTAACCATCTCTATATTCTATTTTCAGTATTTCATCACACGAAATATTGTAGACATTTCAAAGTTAAAATTAAGGACGGCCTCTTACCCTAGTGGTAAGCTTTTAAAAAAAAAAAAAAAAAAAGTTAAAATTGCATTACATTGAAATGCATTTGATCATGATAATATATCATTACAAGAAGAAAATGCAAGAAATAAAATATTTTAAGGTCAATTCAAATAGGTTAAAATTGTGGGTTCGTACGGTTTAAGAATATTTTCTTATTTTTATCCCCACTAGTTCAAGTGGTCTTTACCAGTTCCTAAACCAAATATGTCCATGGCATCAGCTCATCTTTCCATTTTCCTAATACATTCTATTTGTAGTAATACAAAAAAAAAAAAAAAATAGATGGGATATGCTGGAAGAAAATTTAGCTGGCCAATCCCCTAATAGCCTGGTGGTGAAGCATCTCGCTCTCACAAGTACAGCTAGGGATCCATTCATGAGTCCTTTGGATAGAAACTTGGATAGAGTGTGTACCCTGTATAGAGTGAGTGTCTCGTGTGTGAGTATGTACAAGAGTTTATTTGAAAAAAGAAAAAAGAAAAAAAAAGCACTAAGAACAGGCTGCAAAATAAGAAAAAAGATCATACTCTTGATGCATGACCCATCAGAATTCAAGCCAATCACAGTGATGACAACTGAGGAAGGATCAAAAGTTGCAACAATAATTAGATGCAGGCCAAATATCATCATGACTTTAAGCAGGTTTACCAGCTGCCAAACTTTTCTTTTAATGATATTAGAAGTGTGAACTTTTTTTTTTCTAGGAGGAACAGCCTAATCTAGAGTGAGACATTCCATAAACTTTCACACCTTGTCTTGAAAAGTTGAAATACTTTCTGGTGGGCCCCACATCATGGCTTCATACTTTTCCATATAAAGGACAAATTCTCAGCCGAATTTTCTCACTCGGGACATTACACATTTCTATCCTTACACGCAAAGAATAATGATAAAAAAAAAAAAAAGAAAAAAAAAAAATCAAGAAAGAAAAAGCAAATAACAGAAGAAGCAAAGGATAGGCTTCTTAACTCTCCTATGTATTCCTTTGGAGTTTGGATCATATCAATGTCCAAGTTGGTCGGTTGGTTTTTCCCCCAACTCAATCTGAACCATTCAGCTGTAAAGCCAAGAAAGAGATAATAAAAAAGTGTTCTTTAAAATGGACGGTCAGGATCGATTAGATTAAGGCCACATGGGGTATGTGGCAAAATGAACTATGACAAGTTTTATGACAAGTTTCATTCATTCCTCACAAAGGAGATAATGGGTCATGCAGTCATGCTCAAATAGAGATACCATCTTCATGTGCTGATGCTCTGCTCCTGCAGTGAGTGTAATAACAAGAAAAAGAAGAGAGAAAGAAGAAGGTAAAAATGGGACTATCAAATGGTGGTGTGACACAGAAAGTGGACAGTCGCTTCCCTCTCTCCTTTTATTTCAGAATTGCCAATCAAATTATCAATCAGGTGCTTTTCCTTAATCCTTTCTTTCTGATTCTTTAATGGCTGATGGTAAAGTTGGTTTTTTTTTTCTTTTTACTAGTTGTCTTGTTCTTTCTTTCTTTTCTTTGTTTAGGCAAAAGTGTATAGGGATGAGAAGAACTTATTGGATCTTTACATGACTCTTAATAGATACTCAAGGTGCTCTCTCTGTCTCTCTTTCTCTCAATTTTTGTTGGTGTTTATTAGAGTGCTTATTTTTTGAATTTTGGTCTGAAGATTTTGTGGGTGGCTTGCACATTTTTGAATTCATGGGGGCTTTTGGTATTCAAATTTTATTGGTGTACATTAGAGAGCTTATTTTTTGAATTTTGGTCTGAAGAATTTGTGGGTTTTCAGTTTTTTGGATTCATGGGGGCTTTTGGTATTCAATTTTATTGGTGTTTATTAGAGAAGTTATTTTTTGAATTTGGGTCTGTGGCTTTCACTTCTTTTGGATTTATGGGGTCTTTTGGTATGTTATATGCACTACTCCTTTACTGAACTTTCTGAAATTGAATTGGAACATGCTTGCACAAAGTTCACTTTGAGAAATTTTGGGTACCTTTTGTTATTGTCTATTATAGACATAAAATTCTCTACACACACAAAAACCAAATACATGTTAAACTTTGTAGCCATTGATTAGAGAAATTTTGCTTGAATCTTGGTCTGAAAAGGTTGTGTGTACCTTCTATTTTTGGTTTTACAGTACCTTTGGTGTGCTATATCTTTCTCCTCTCCTCCTCCTCCTCCTCCTTCTCCTCTACCTAGCTTCCCTGGAATTGGATTGGGACATAGTTGCATGAAGTAAACTTTGAGAAATCATGGGTGCCTGTGTGTGTATTGAAAATTTTCTATGCTTCCTATCTTTTCTGCAGTGTCTTTTTTTCTTTTCTTTTCTTTTGTGGTTTTTTTAACTTGGATTAGATCATACTTCCATGAAATTACTTTGGTTTGCATGAAACTCTCATTTATAAGGCATAACTTCTTATTTTATGGACTTGGACTAAATCATTAGAATTTTTGTTTTCTTCAGTTAATCATTTTTGTGTGAAGTCACTTGGGAAAACGATTGTTTACATTTAATTTAAGGGGTGTTTCTGGGATTTCTTTTGCTTTCAATTCTTCAACTATGTATGGATTATTTGAATCATTTGAGTACAGGCAGAAGACAATACTTCCAAATCATATTTACCTTCACTTCAAAAACAAAACAAAACAAAAAAACTGCAGATTGCAATTCTTGTCAAGGTACACTGTTGGATCAATACTATGTCCTGCAGATTGTAATGGGCCCTAATATCATCTGCATCCAAGTTAAGTCCACTCTTGGATTGAATTCATTTTGGTAATCTGCAATTATTAGCGCGGTGAAGAAGATGACTTCAATACAACAGGTGCATGCTCTATTGCAGCATAACCATTTGTTGATGTATTTATTTTTGAATGGTAACCATCGTTGATATATTTTGTAGTCTCTAAAATTTGTTTATCCAGGAATCCCAGTTATGCTCAGTAGAATCTTTGAGGGATGTGACATATCATTCCTTGCTCTAGTTCTGTCTTTCTTTTTCTTTTCTTTTTTTTCACTTCATAGCAACTAGAATTAATAAAGACAAGTAAAACCCAATGTTTGCTAAATTTGATTCTTACCTGAGTTGACAGGTTAGTCTCAGAAATCATACCTCAACATCCAAATTACTCAACATACTCTACAAAAGAAAAGCTTCATCACAAAAAGGTAGGGTTTTGAAATGGTATCTTCAAGTTACTTTTCTTTGTAGTCTGGCAGGTACCAAGTTAGAAAATTTCTTATTCTTGTATATTTATAAGATGCCAGATTACCTTTAGTGCATATTAGCAAAATACTTTTGTGCAACGAGAAAGCATTATAATGTCCTTATGTTTAATTGTGGTTTGATATTGGATTAGATATTGAAGAAGTTTGCCCGAGAAATGGAAACTTTGAAGCCAAAACTGGGAAAGAAACTTGATGAGATCAACCGTCAGCAAGCAGAGAAGCCTAAGAATAGTGGAAATGATTCCCATTTAACTTCACAGACGCAAATTCAAAGGGATGTTGTGGGGAAAGTATAACAATGTTGCAATGTTGTCTATCAATTTCTGTATTTTCTTTTGCTTCACAACTCAAATCCACTCAAGAATGCTCTCTTTGGCACTCAACGAGTACTATTTGCAAATTGAGTAACTTTACTTTTGCCGATATCATTCTTTCTTGAGTTTATTTATAATTTTTTTCAAAATTTTGATTGAAAAGCATTTACTCATAACCCGATTTTCTACTTTCGAGGTTGATCATCATGGTTTTAAAACTTGGCTGAAATTGAGTTGTATTGCTATACATAACGGTTTCTGCTCTTACTCATGCCGATCTATTATATATTCAGTCCGAAACTAAAAATATATTAGAACTCTATTCTTTCCACCTTTATATTTTACTTACATCTACAACACTCTAAAAGCAATTACAAGATGAAGAATCGCAATTTTTTTCAATTTTTGAAATGATTTCTCTTTGAAAAGAGGACCAAAACAAACTGAAATATCAGTCACAAACTGCTATATCGGCCAATACACAATATTTTAATCATTGACATATATTAACGTCCCAAAGTTTTTTTTATTGGTAACCAAAATTTTAAAAAGAAATAGAGGAAATTAGAAGAATATCCTGAACTGTGTTTAACACCTTGTTTGATAATGATCTGTTCCTGATACAAGTATTACCTGTTCTGCAGGATAAATTTTATGAAGGAATAGAAGATAGAAGTGACAGGTATCACGGTTCCCTTGTCATATAACATTATATTTTAGTTGGATTTTAGGATATGAAAGAAATCAGTGTTTTTTTTCTTTTTTTCCTCTCATAATTTAGTGGGCACACATGGCAATGGGAAATTGGGAATCTTCTGGTTGTCATTATGCAAGTTCAACACTGAAATGATTTCAGTTGTCATTATTTGGGGAAGCAACCAAATGTTATTTCATAGGGCCTGCTAAATGCCAAATTCTATAAAACGATTTTTCTTTATTCTTTTTTCATGATTTTTCTTTTCTTTTGATCCATCTAACTTATGTCAAGAAATTGTTTCACGGGACATGCTAATAGAGGCGAGAAAAGATCCTTTTTAGCTTTGTATTAATTCTTCATTGACTTGTACATTAGGAAATTCTCGACCAATTGTGTGTTCACTGCTAGAAGTGGTAGCACCCAAAGATGCATCAGTGCAGAGAATGTTGTGTTGGCATCCGTTATTAAAGCAGAAGCTCAGACGAGTCATGATATTAATGTGCACGTCGTCACACAGTCATCCCCTTCTCCCATTCTTTCTTGCATACAGAGTGCCCCACATGCTGCCCATGTTTCACATATTTCAGTTGCTGATTCAAGAAACAAGAATTCAGAGTCTTCATTTGAGGGATCTGTATCTAAGGCAATTCATGATGTCCACATAGTAAGCACTTGATAGCTATTGATAATTTGCCTGTCAGAAGTGGGCATTTATATTTCTCAGTAGGATTGTCCATGTCCCAGCACATGTGTTTACATACATCAGTACAAACTTTATTATTTTTTTATATTGATCTGATGATCATTGTCTACCAATAGTGGATTTATTTAATTGGCTCAAGTCATTGGCTACTGATCTGTTTCAAGTTTCAACCATCAATTTTAGTCACTAATTAGAGAGAATCATCAGTTCATTTTGATATTTGTTATGCTCAGTAACGAAACCATGCTATTTGGACGAATGGATATAGGTATAAGTATGACATGCATGCAGAAGGCATACCCTGTGTTTGGATGGTCATACTCTGGAGTCTGGTGTAAAGTATTCAATTATCTCCTCAAACATCGCTTGATTCAAGTAAAAGTTGGATAAGGAAGTAATCTGATGAATTTTGTTTCCTTTTTTAAGTCTTTTTTTTTTTTTTTTTTTTTGCAGTCAGTGAGGTTGATGGAAGATTTTCTTGAACTTGCTAGAGCTAACACAGATAATGACCTGGAGACCTGTGGCGTTCTCGGTGCTTTCCTTGTAAGAATGAGACATTTTGATTGCATTTGAATGTCACGAGTTGTAAACCTGATGATTACCTTAACATTATTACTATGCATTGTGCTGGAATGGGAATCAGAAGCCAGGTTAGGTAGCATATTTTCTTTCCTGCCCGGACCATTTATTATGGGTTGTCAGTATTGGTTTGAGGTGGGAAAGGTCACCCAACAGCATCCCATTTAATGTGATTTTTAGGTCCCTGTGTACAGAAGGGTAGCCATCTATTTATCAGAGTGTTTAAATGCATTGCAAAATTTTTACATCACATCTGTTTACATTCCTTTATGAAGAGGCCTCAGTTTTGAACTTATTTATTAATATCATTTTGTTCGCTTGGTGAATCCAGAAGAACCGGACCTTTTATGTAACCACCCTCATAATACCTAAGCAGGAGTCAACTTCCAGCACAGTGAGTGTTCTCACAATTTTCGGTGCCTCCAACTCATAATGCCTAAGGTAGAGATATGTGTCCTTATGTAACAAGTGATATTATATGCAGTGCCAGACATTGAATGAGGAGGAGATTTACGCTGTACATGATGAGAAGTCCCTTTTTCCTGTTGGTTGGATCCATGTGCGTATATTCTTGACTTTACTTGTTTTGTTTCCTTTTGTGAATACCTCTGAATGAAAGGTTCAAAGATTCCAGCTGAATCCTGTTGATGTTGTCTTGTTCTATATTGTTTTATTCTCTCATGGCTCCCATACTATTTTCTTTTCAGTTCATTTCTTCTTTCAATTTTGTGTCTCCTGCTACATGCTTACTATGGATTGCAGGCCTATACTATAGTTGCCTGGTATTTGGGATGGCAATGGATATGGGATGGCCCGCCCCCCTGGGAGACAGGTTTTGTAGTGGTTTTGATGGGTTCGTGGTGGGTATGGGTGATGCAGGCCATGCCCATCACCAAGCCCATGGATCTAATTGGCTGGCCCATGTATCCTTTTGACGTAGGGTCCACCAGGTCCAATGTCCATCAGAGCCTTTTCTCTGCAATAGGAAGCCCAAGGGTTAGGTCCATGACCCTTCCTTGGCATGAGATTGGTGTGATCATGAAGATGAAGTAGGGCCCAAGTTTTCAATGTTCATCACATGTCAATCTCTTTTGCTTAATGGAGTTTTTTTAATCTTTTCCATTGATTATATATCAATTATCTTTTCTTGACTGCATGCAAATGAATCATCTTACTATATTTAAGATATCTATTAGGATTTTGTAAATTAAGAATCTAGATATAAGAAACTTTTTTGGAAATTTAGATAGTAAGAAAAAACGCATAGTTGGTCCAATGAGCTCACTGACCATGTGTTAGGCCCAATGGATCCACCATCTATGGGCTTGCCCAAGGGCTGCCCCAGTATGGGTAGGCCTGATGGGCTGGCTAGTTGTGGGCCTCTTTTTTGTAGCCCTTAGGCCTATGATGCACTTGGGTGCATCATGTAACAATGTTTTCCTTAAAATCATTAATATTCCTTACAAAACAAAAGGAGTATGTGATAACCCATATATATCCTCTATGTCATGAGGTAAACTTGTTATCACATATTCGAAACATGCCATTGGGTGGGATAGGTGTGAGTCAGGGTGGACACAGGTTTACCTCACCCCTTGCCAAAACCTAACCTATGGTAATTCCTAACCGTGAATGGACCTTTTCCACTTACACATTAGAGGTTCTTTTTTTATAGTATTTTCATTGTTATCCAATGACCATGAACAGCACTGAGTCTTGTACACACATGCTAAAGGTTTACTATATCAACTCATGCCTCTTCAAACGTTTCCCTCTATATGATGATGCATCCATATATATGTATGTAGTAAGTATACATATATGACTGTATTGTTCTGTAAGCATTCTAACCACTTGTACTTCTATGTATGTGGAACACATGCTTGCTTGGACTATGTCATTGCATGTCATGAAACCGGCCATGTTGCATTCTTCTTGAATATGGATGCATCATCAACAAAGCATTGTCTCAACTATGTAAGGGTTAACTGCATGAATTCTATTTTTCCGTACAAGTCTATCCTAGGCTAAATCCTTAGATGCAACATATTGCATGCAAAGATCCTTATCCTAACTAGGAATGCAATGGGGCTCACCCTCTACATAAAAGTTCTGGTGGACACACCTTGGTTTCCCTGGTCTATCCTCTAAGAAGATTATGAAATTCCGTAGTCTATAGAATAGATATGTTCAATCAAGTTTCGGTCCACCACCCATATTTAAGGATATTGATGGATAGCTAGGATGATCTGAGCGAGTTGAAAAGCATGCCTTAAAAGGCGTCCCAGGTGAGCATTTACTATGCAGTAGTCCACTAAATTGAAAAGGTAAGCCCAATGAAGGGACCTATTATTAGCTAAATGTTTTCAGCGGATCATCCCTCTGAATTTTGTATTTCCCAGTTCATTGTAATGAGGTTAGTGTCTTTCCTAATTTGGTTCTGTACTTTCTATTTTGATTTTCAGACACACCCTTCCCAGTCATGTTTTATGTCATCAATCGATTTGCACACTCACTACTCTTATCAGGTAAGTGAATCACTTATACATTCTATTCTTTAAAAAAAATGGACGAAATCTCTTTTTAGAAAATTTGGATCATATACATTACTTTCTAATATTGTTTATGTATATTGGATGTTAATATAAGTTCTTATAAGGTGATCAAACATATAAGAATGTTAACTCTATAGAAAATTAGAGCTATGCGCACGTGGAGGGTGAAGCTTGGGAGAAGTGTACAACTGTGAGAAGGGAAAAATGATCATTTCACATGTTTTTAACGACCTCAACTAATGGTTACAGTGGCTATGGGCAATCAAGGGACATAGTCACGCATATTTTTTTAATCGAGGGACTATTTGGAAACATCCATCCATCAAGGGCCTATTATATATAAGGCTGTTTTTGGAATTTCCTTTTATATATTATTGACAATGAGGACAGAAAATGCTTGCTTCTACTTTTTCTTGCCCTGTCAAGCTTTACAAGCCAGCCTTTTGGTGCTCCAAACCTTTAATCCAATAAGCCCTATTATGTGATGGAAGATGCCTCCCCTTTGGATGATCCTAAACTACTCAAGATTGCCCCATCAAATGTAGACCATTGGATGTAGTGGCCTATCTAAAAGCCACAAATTAAGTGGTTAAGTTCAACTAATTATGGAGGTATCAGGGCGTGGTATTCGAGTCAAACAAAAAATGATGGTATTCTATCTAGTTCCCTGTAGTTTTTTGTTTTTTTTTTTTTTTTTTTTTTTTTTTTTTTTCATTAACTGATAAATTTTATTCACATTGCATATGAGAAAAGTGAAGAAAAGATAAAAACAAGGATATAGTAGAATTATACTTGACATCACCTACACTAATAAATAAAAAATACATAACCCAATACAAGATAGGAGCAACGAAAGAGTCATCACTGAGCATCCCTTTCTTAGTCAACATGTCCACCACATCATTTGCTGACCAAACAATGGTGTTAACTGAGAGCATGGTGTTAAATAGTGTTGAGTTAAAAAGTAAATTCATAAAGGCGGACCTGAGTAGATTGGATTTTCACTGGTGTGGATGAGTTGATGGATCCGTTACAAGTGACAGGGTGATGTAGACAAACACTATCATATACTAGGTAGAGAGTATGACACTTTTTCACAGACTTTTCATTTTAGCTTAGTTGGTGTTTTAGAGTACTATTCTTTTAGCTGACTTCAAATTGATTCGGAAAGTCTCTGATTATGATGATTGTTCATGTTACTTTTCAATTATTGTTGTATTATTATATCTTGGCACTTAAATGTTTATGGATTGTGTTTAGGTAATGCTACCAGAGGCATTGGCTATTGTCATGGCCCCAACAGATGCCACAAGGTGTGCAAAGTCGTCAACTTTCTCTATCTAGGTCAATGAGATTATTATTTCAAGGGTGCTTAGTGCTGAACTTATGACTTCGTTCTTAATAGATTAAAAGGTGTCACTCAACATGGATCTGCACCCATATCCAATAGCCTTAAGGCCATGTTTATTGCATGGTAGTTTCCCACGGCATTATATTTCCATAGTGATCTAATTTTTCTGCTGAAAATGGAAACTGAAGACTTCATTTTATACAGTTTCTGTTTCTATCGTTTGGTGTGGCGAAACATTCTCCCATGATGAATGTGTTTCTATCCCATTGGTCTGAACCTTCTTTCCACAAGAAGTATGGAAAAACGCTTTCACTTTAGAAAATGAAACTGCAGGAAATGTTAACAACACACAAACATAGGAAGATTCATTCTCCCCTCTGGAAAAGCATTTTCGTTATGCTCTGGACAAACATACTTGAAAGTCTCTCTATAACATGAATTATCGCAAAACTGAACTACTCTACATGGATATTGGAATTTGGTTACCTGTAATTGGTTGCAAGAGCAAAAGAATAGAGACAGACAATTAAGTGTATCCAAAAGAAGCAAACTGTCTACAGGGAAGAGTCCCATGGCTTCTGGGAAACCTGAAGAGTGTTTCATTTATATGCTCAGCAGAGAACCTTACTAATAAAACACAATTCCACATGGCTGCTAATAACCATGCCCGTATTGATGATCTTTCAATACCCTTATTCATTGTAGTTTTTCCTTCTTTTATATATGAAACCAGTTATGTCACAAACATTAGCTATCTTATTCCATTTAAAAACAAAGCTATTTTGTTAATTTTACAAAGAATTTGAGTATGGCAATCCATACAATGAGCTTATAGAGCATTTCAATCTCCACAGGAGCTATGGAATATTCCGTCTTTCGGACCCTGCGGGGACCAGTGTCCTAAAGGAGTGCCAAGAGAGAGGCTTTCATCTTCACCAGGAGCCTGCTGATGGGAGCCCCATCTATGAAGATTGCCCCAATGTATATATAAATCCAAATTTAAGGTTTGAAATAATAGATCTCCGCTAACTTATGATACAACTGATTGTATGATGTATGAGTTTGATTGTGTAAATCCAAATCTAAGGGACGATGATTTGGGATATATGTTGAAAGCATATTGTGTCCAGGACTACTTGGTGGTGATGATGCTGTACTCTGCTGTATATTTATATTTGGATATGTTGAAAGCCTGTGTTGTACTTGTATTGTACCCACTGTTTTTTTCCGAGTAGAAAATGATAATAAAAAAAATGAACTGATTTTCCTCTATAGGGAGGATTTCGATTTTCTAGGAAGTGGGAATGCAGGATCTCTCTCTAAAATGGAAATCCATGTGTTTTATGGGGTTGGGTTGGGCTGTGCTTGCTGGTTGAGGAACATCAGCCTGTTTATTTATTGGGTCCCAAGCCCAGATATTATTGGTATCCATGCTGGGAAGTTGCCATTCATAATAGATAAGGGTAATGTCATTGAGGATTTGTTCGACTTGTAGTGATTAGCACAACTAACATGATCGGTCCAAGGCTAAATGGTTGGATTAAGGGTGGTTGGGTTGGGTCACATTCCTCAGTCCAATGCTAAATGTTTGGATTAAGGGGTGGTGTTGGTTGGATCCAGTTACATATATTGGCCAAATCAGACCAAATTGTATGTAGGCAAACCCAATTCTGAACCCCCAACAGCTACTCTAATGTTGGCCAGGCACTCTAATATTTGGGTTTTGTTTGCTCTTAAAATGCTATAAAGTTTAGAAAATGTATATGCATCACCATCCTTCTGAGTATATGTACTGAGTATTACAGAATATATACAAATGTGTTTATGGGTAAAGCAGCACAAACCAGACCCCAGCCTTAAGTCCATGCGGGTTTTGTGCCTGGGCAGAACCCAACCCAAACAAGCCCAATCATGGTTTCAGTTTGGGTTATGTGGGTTCGGGATTGGACTGACCCAAGTTGCACCCCTATGTCGTCCTCGGCCTCTCTGATTATAAGAAGAATTGGTTTCCAACCATTCGCATTTTTATTTTATTTTTTATGACGTAGGGTTCTAGTTCTTTGGGCTAGAATAATCCTTACGGGCCCAAAAGAGAAAGCCGGGTAAAATTTCAACCATTCGCATTCATATCATCAATCTGAGTCTTAATGTATTGCCAAACAGAGATGTGGGTTTGAAATTTTAATTAGGCTGATGGATGTTATTAAAGGATTTTACGGGAAAAAAACCTTTACATGGACGGTGCAGGGCTCCAACCGATATCGATGCTACTATGTCAAAACATCATGTACGGTCCATCTAAGGGGTTTTTTCCGGTAAAAATCTGATGTTGTTACTTTGTTTTTCAGTTAAAATAAAACCATGTAAATACCATTCAGGGCAAAGGAAAAAAAAATTTCAGGACAACCCTTAAAAGCCATTTATATCTATTTGGTAGGGCAAGTGAGCTTTACAAACTATGAAATTTCAATTTTAAAAACTTAATCAGGACACTATTCACAGTCGATTAGGAATGGGTCTAATATCAGTCTGATCAAATGATCCTAAACCTTCAATTGATTGCAGGGCCTCATATATTAACGGCTCTATATGGTCCATGCTTTGCTTCCAAGAATATCACGTCCGTATATGAACAGGTACTGCCCCAACTTTTACTCAAGATTGGATCAACATGATTAGTCATAAGCAAGAAAAATAAGATTTGCAACAGCTTTTTAAAGCATTGGTCAATCCAACTCTCATTTTGGTGAGATTTTGACCTCTGCCTTTATTCATAAAAATTTTGACCACAACGCAGAACCAAACAAATCCCAATCATATAAATAACAGGTTACTCATGGCAACATCCAAGTAGCAATGGAATCAGCTCTGCATTTACAAATTTGGCACTATATACCATAATTTCATCTTAGCCTAAGCACATCTATTTAAAGCCATCTTCCATAAGTTGTTCAGGAACCCAAACCATATCAGAAGACAATACTAGGTTTTTTTTTTTTTTTCCTTACATCTCATGAATTCATTCCTAAGAGAACCTACAGAGAGCCACTAACAGCAGCTAAATAGATCATTACCAATTGCATTAATTGGTTCTGAGGGAAATTTAACATCAATGTTAGTTAGAATTCAAGACATATTGTAGTGAGAAGACTGGTTGGAGTCTCGATTTGATGCGCTCTTACAAAACAAAAAGATATGTTTAGATGAGCCTCCTAAGTTTGTTAAAAAGATGTGAAGTAGAAGAGTAGAAGACATCGCTCTGCTAAACAAGGGCTCTTGAACATGTAGTTCCTCTATATACAATAATTCAATATAAATGAATTTAATATCTGAATTCAAATCTTTTTCTCTCAAGCAATTTTTCTTACAATGAAAGATACTCACTTTTTGGCGACTCTTATCTTTGTTTTCGGAATGTGAGTTCGTGGCATCCCCATTATTCAACATCAATGAAGCATGTGGAAAAGCAGTCTACTTAGGAGCTAGCCTGACTGGGCAGATGGAAAACGCAACACGACGAGCTGCAAATGCCAACATGAAACGCTCATCTTCGGTCAAGGGCCTCTCAATTACTTTCACAACTGTTGGGTCCTGTAACACAGCACACCAGAAGAAATTGATCTGGCCTGTTAATTGTACTTGGATCACATTTTATCATTATTCCTAATTCATAAGTGCCACAGCAGACAGAAGGATACTAAATTTGTAAGCGCAGAACATAGATACGACATTGAAGCTTAACATTCTTCAGTATCCACTAATATTTTGCTAAAACTACAATACACAATCTTCAAGATTTTTCAAGAATTCTGATTGTTGATCTTCTTCATATTCTCTGAATACTTCCACATCATAAAACAAGATAAAATAAAATAATATAAAAATATGCTATCAACAACAGTGATTCTGGCTATGTTACTGCAAGAAATAGCTCTATGCTTACATGGCCTATTGAACATTTACTTAGAAACAGATTTTTGTTGGAGTTGAATGCTTAATAATAGTATGCAGTATGATCACTGCAGTACATTTGACACAAAAAGAGTAACCCAGTGAACATGTACTAAAAAGCAGATTTTCGTGGAAAGAATGCTGCAACATGTTTTGACATAGAAGGTGAATAACCCAGATTTTGACACCTGGAACTGCCTGCAAACCGTCCAGTTTGATTACTAGCATTTCAAGATTCTGTAATTTAGCATTTTGAAAAAAAAAATCTAAAATAGGAGAGATGGTTGTTGGATTCCCTCCAAGAAGAGTTGGTCTTCATTGTCAGATTGCCACTCTGGCTGACTTCAGCCCTGGACCTTTTTCCTTAAAAGGAGGATGTAAGCATCCTGCCATGTGTGTTTTATGATTATGTACCATACAGAAAACTGTAAAGTAAACTATACAAGAAGAAACCAGTCTAGTAGCCAAAAATGGTAAACCTGCATCCCTAATTACATCATCATATAGAGACTCAAGAAAGCAAAATTTATACCAGGATACACCATTTGCATAAATAGCCTATGATGCCTAGATACTTGTATATGCCTAGCATACCCGCATCCAAAGGATATGATACTGGTACTCGTACCAGATGCAGCACCAGGACTGGTTGGATACAGTTTCAGATATCCTACTGAACTGAATTGATTACTTCATAGAGATCTATAATGTTTCTTGCTTTTCAACAGGAAAGGTTAAAAACCAAAAAAAAAACTGTTTTCACTGTTCTCACTACACTGAGAAGCTTTAGCAAAATCTTTGGTGGGAAAACACACTCATGACAAGAAGAAAAAACTGACCTTTATTTGTTGTTGAGCAGGAACTGAAGATCTTATGCGGGCAATATCTCCCACTCTAATAACATTATTAACATTTCCTCGCTCATCAGTTTCAGTTGGTAATGACGTTGAGTGCCTCCATTGCCCACCAATAATGAACTTATAATAATACCTGAAGGAGAATGTTATTACATTCAAGGGACAAATTAACAGGCAAAATGTCGTCCAAACTCCAAAACCACAAAAATTGGGGTCGTAACAAAGCACAAAAGAATATAGGAATAAAAAGATGGTATCTCGTTCAAATAAAACAGCCTTTTCTAAAAGAAGTGGCATGGTAAGGAGATCTAATCTTTCATATAGAGCTTATAGTAAGATCCCAAGCTGAGTTTTATCCATCTCAAGAAACATATGACGCCTGCATATTATCATTGAACCTAATATCAATGTGACTGACTAAGAAGACTATATTTCACCAACAGAGCATTGTTTAATTCCTTAAAAGAAAAAATCAACACAAAGAGTTGCAAAAATGCAGTAGCAAAAGCCCACAAAGAAAAGTAAGACATGGGTATTCCTGTGCACCTGACATCTTGATTTGGCCTTTTTAAGTTTCATTGTATTGGGATGATAGAGTTTCCAAGTAAGCCCACATTTGCAGGCTGCAGCTCTTCATGTGACATGTTCAAGCCATGCAGACACAGCACTATACAGATGTGACTTGTGGAAAGATCAGACAGGTATTCTTCAATAGGTGCATTACACATGTGGAATGTCCATTATTAAAAGAGACTGATTTTTGGGAAAGGCAATAGACAATAAAGCCCGCCTAAGTGAGGGCTTGGGTTTTGCACGTGTGCGCGTACATGAATGTGTGCTTAAGCAAACCACTAGCCACTACAACTCAAGAGTAATCAAGTGAATGGCACTACAATTTTCGTTGTACATATCATTGGAGTCGCAACATACCCAAGACAAGCAAGCAGAAAATAGCCTCTATTATCAGAGGATCCTCGAGAAAGAATAATAGAAACAAATATTCCTAAAAACAGGGCACATCATGGAAGGCTAGACCAAAAGATCTGCAATATGAAAGAATGTATCTGTACAAATAGCATTTTGATTTTATCAAGCATAAGGCTTCAATTTTCTTAATATAAATTAACTAGGAGATTTCTAAACATTTGTCATTAATATGTTATAGAACATGCAACAAGTCTAATATCCCCGTATTCCTTTAAGGAAAAAGTAACGTACTTTCCTTGCGGAAGTTTAAGTTCAACTTCATATCTTGATCCACCCTTGTGAACTGCCTTAATGGATTCTTTCCAGTTTCCTGTGAAATCTCCAATCAAATATACATCCTCCCCCTAAGAAACACAACAGGAAAGAATGAATCCAAGAACAAGGTACAAAATTATATGGAACCACATTTTGTAAAAAATATGATGTGAATTTTTTCAGTAATCTTTTAGTTGCCGCCATTATAATGTTACAAGTAAGCAATTGAGTACATTAGCGTTTATGAAAAACAAGCTAAAAGATCTTTTAGATAATTTAAGGGAAACTGAATAAAAATAAGGGAAAAGGAGGGGGTGGGCGCTGCCATATATATTAAATTAGTAACTTAACAGAAATTACAAAAAAAATAAAAAAATCCATGCACTTATTATGTATCACAGAAAAACCCTATACAAATATCAACCTCCCACCACACACACACACACACACACACAAAATGGTGAGCAAATATCTACTAAGCCCAACTTAGATAACACATATAAAGATGTCCTTCAGAAACACCTTTTGTCAGAAAATCAACTTCTTGATATTCAGATCATGTAAACTATATCTTCTTTGCCACTTTCTCAAGCATTAAGTGACAATCGACTTCAACATGCTGCATAAGCTTATGATACATATGATTTGAAGCAATATAACTAGTTGCTCTGTCTTTGAAATGTAAAGTCATGGGATCACCTCCACTAAATCCATACTCTCAAAAAGCCTTCAACCATAATAACTCAAACATGTCGTGAGACATTGCACAAAACTCCACCCTACACTAGATCTAGCAACAACCTTCCAAGATACAATATCATCACCAACTAAGGTACAATAAATGGTAGTAAACCCTCCATCCTGACAATTTGAGACAGACAAGAATGAGTAGAATGAACTAGTGCCTTTGCATTGACAGGCCTCTCCTTTATAGAGCTTCTACTATCAATCAAAAATCTCTTAAGATAAATACAATAATATAGTGCTCTTTTATACACTATTTTACAAAATGATAATCTTGGAGGACATACTAATCTATGTTCCTTCACACTCCCTCTCAAATTCATACCGATCAAGAAACATGAATTTGGATATAGGAAAAGATGTCAATCTTGAGTCATAGCTTCAGTGAATATGTCCACAAATTGATTTAAAGATGATGCATGATGTAGTGATAGAAGATTGTCTCGAAGATTTTCTCAATCAATATGCTTTGTCTGCTCATGGCAAACTAGATTTAGGCAATTTGAATGACATTAGTGTCAACGGCATTAAGAAGAATGGGAGTGGGAAATTTGACACCAAGTTTGTTGAGAACGAACCATGTGATTTCAAAACAAAGAGATCTTTGAATTGACATGGCCAAACTTAGCTCCAGTGGGTGGTTTAGAAACCCGATCTTGCTTCTTGCATTTCCAGGAAATAATTGAACTCCCTAAAAACATTCACCAGCAAATTATGGAGTGTCAAGTCTCAGGACACCTAGCCTAGTCAGCATCAATGTAAGCAGTTAGTTGTAATGGCGATGTACGAGAAAAGAATAACACATGTTCAGGAGTTCCATGAAGATATTTGAAGATCCAAAATACAGCGGTTAATTGATGACACGTTGGATTAGACATATGAAATGGCTAACAATATTCACGACATATAAAATATCAAGTTGAGTTGTTGTCAATCAGGATGGTAACCAACTTCCTATGTAAAGTTGGATAAAAAATCGAATCACCATAATCCTTGTGACACTTAACATTGACTTTCATGGGTGTATCCACTGACTTAGAATCAGTAAGTCGTGCCATATTAATCAATTCCTATATATATATTTGGTTTAAGTAAGAATAATCCCACGTTTGGAATGATTGATCTCCAGTCCAAGAAAGTAAGCCTGTGCAGCACGATCTTTCATATGAAAATACGATCAGAGAGTCTTGTAACTTTTGAATCCCAATATTACCATTACCAAATACAAGAATACCATTCACGTACAGAAGGAGAACTGTTAAGACTCTAGATGTTCGTCGAAGAAATGAATAATCCAACTATGTTTGTTTGAATCTCAAACTGATAATAGTTTTGCGAAATTCTTTAAACCAAGCTCGAGAGGCCTGTTAAATCCATAGAGAGAATGGCATAGGCGGCACGCAAAAGCTTTACGTGCATTAAATCTATCTGGGACACACATGTAGACGATCTCCTTAAGATCGCCAATGTGTTATTCACATCCACTTGAAAAATAGGCCATGACTTAATGGCTGTCATCAGAGTGCAAACAGTTGTAATCAAAATCGTTGGTGCAAAGGTCTCATCATAATCTAGCACATACTTCTATTTATTCTCTAAAGTGACTAGACGAGTTTCGTATTGATCAAGGGATCTGTCAGCCTAGATTTTAACAAAATACACCCATTTTCAATCCAATGATCGGTGAGACATGGAACAAGATCCCACATATGATTCTCATCTAATGCTTTAAGTTCTTCTTGAATTGTTTCACTCCAACACTCATCATGTATTACTTATTTGAAAGGTCGTAGTATTGTAATGTACCATAAGCTAAAGAAAAGAGGAGTGATTAGAAAGCCACATCGGTCAAGTGCCCGAGAAACACAGATTGAGCGAAAGAGGGTGGCCATAACAAAGTCATTTGCAGGAGAAGGACCAAGAGCTGTCTCATCTAAGGTGGTAGAAGCAGGAAGAACTATCCGTTGCCGCCATTGGTAGACAAGTGATGCATACTTCTTTGGTTGTGCAAGGCAATGCATGTATGAGGAGGGTTATGTGTGGTCAATGCTGAGTTGGCATATGCATGCTTGCATGAGATTGCTGGGCAAGTAGTTATGATAGGAGTTAGTAATGGGATTATTACTGTTTGTATGTAGTTATTGGGTTGGGATGTTACATATGTTAGTATGCAAATTTTAGGGTGGTTAGGGAGTTAATGTACACATGTCATTTCTGTTTGGTTTGACAGAGAGGGTAATTATCTTGTAATTATTTAAATATGTTTGAATATAATAAAGAACCCAAACATCATTCCGTATACCTGGCAATTGTGGTAAGCTATAGTGAATCTTTACATTCAGCCAAACCGAACCCAGGCATAGTAGAAGTTGTAGTGAGTCTTTACATTCAACCAAGATTAAACACAACCATTGTAGTAGCAACAAGAAGAAGAAATTATTTAATTTTAGCCCTAGATGGTTCCGATTAAAATTGGGCCAATATCAGGCCCAGTTGAACACCAGCCCTGCGTAAATTATAAATAATATGATGTGATGCACGATCAAATTTACCTCTCTGCATCCATTGTTCCAGATGAAGGTCACGGCATGGGTCGGAGGTCCATTGTGGCTTCCATTCTCAACCATAGCAACAAGATCCCATGTTGCCCAGACGATGGCTGATCTGATTAAAGAATATACTATAAGTGCATTAAAAATATATATATATCTCTAAATAAACAGTCTTAAATGAAAATTTCTGCCACAACTAAATACATAGAGAAAATTCCAATCAAAGTTCATAATATCTTGCTAATATCATAGGATTAATGAATACTTTGTAGAAAACTTAAATCATCATCGTTACTGAAGCCTTATCCCATCTATTGAGGACAGCTTTGTGAGTTCTATTTTACCACACAACCCTACTTAAATGCAACTCCAATAAAGACAATGTATTAAAGGGTTACAAGTTCAAGTAATCAGGAGAATGGGGAAACTGATAAAACCCTCAATGGAATAGTTAAGAAGACATGATGGATTGTGGAGTTATTGAGAAGAGGGCTTTAAATAGGATGAGCAGAAAATATAACTAACAAAACTGACCCCAGATAGAAGGGATAAGGATCCTATGATGATGATGAAGATGTTCTCTATAAAACCAGCATCTACCATGTTTTTTCGCAATACTTCATTCCAGGTCATTGTGTGGGAAGTTTCATAAAACTGCCTATCAATCTGATGCCACCTAAAAAAACCATGGCAGAACGCATCCCCTCATAAAATTTAAAAAAAAAAAAAAGAACTATTCTACCCTGCAATAATCTCCCTATCTAATTTTGATAAAATTCGCAAAATTTTTTCCCCGATTTTTTATGGATGAACTGTGACAACCCAAACTCAGATTGGACTTGATCGGCCCTGATTAGTTAATTTATCCGCGGGCCCAATCATATACTAAATTGACAGTTTAGCAGATCTGATGTAAATTTTGGGTATGAGGAATTAAATAATTAATTAATTAATAGTAAGGTTGTGTTTTATCTATATAGGGTCCTTCCTTTTACTGTAAAGTGTAAACCCATTAGCTTAAAGGGTTTCTGTAGCAGGCCTTACAAAAATCTAGGCATTTTCCTACATAGAGTCAAAGTTGAATGGTTGAGATAAGAATGAAAATTGCAACAAATAGGGATAAGGTTGTTACAATCACATCCTTTGCAACCTCTCCCATGAGAATTAAAATAGAGAGTTGAAAGAAGAGGTGATTATCACGAGAACTTCAATTCCTCTTCCAACTATTGACCCTCATCTTGTTCTTCTAAAGGTCGTCACGAGCAAGGATAAAGAATCACTTTCAACGAATGCAACACCTTCTACAAGCTTCACACCACATGATGCATCAACAAGTAAGTGTTCCTACTTGTCTTGAAGAGTTCATTGTATCCAATCTTAAACCAGAAATTAGCAATATGATGTGCGTTTGTTATGATCATATCTTCTATCCATTTTACTGATATCCTGAAAGAAAATTTTGTGATTTAATCTAAATTCTAATTCTAGGCATTTTTTATTTAAATTTATATGATCTCATCATATTTTTACACATATGTTAAATATGAATTTGAGGTTGAGTGGAACGGAAAATGTAAGTGTTCTATTTGGGTTTGATCAGGTTGGTTGGATTAAATATTTGATGGGCCACCTTTTGTTCGGTTGATTTAATTTGATTAAAACCAAGGTGGGCCAGTTGGTATGTAGTGATGATTTAATCTGATTAAATTTAATGCAAATCTGTGTATGGATCGAATGAGGAGCATAACTATAAGAGGGAATCTAATTTAAGGCATCCTAAGCAAAGTTTGGATCAGTAGGTCACTCCATGATCAAGTGCCGAGCCATGCAGCAAAGTGAAACTTTCGATGCCGTTTTTTTCCAGAACTCGCCTTGGCCTGGGCTGGTCACAGGTTGGATCAAGGTGACCCGCCTGCTTAGTGTTTTGCCTTTTGTTTTTCTTAGATCCTCCATTGTTGGGTTGGTTCTAATTTATCTATATGGCCTGAACCATCGACCCAGCCCCTCTCTCCAACACATCAAGACTGTGCTAAGGTCAGAACTGACCTGAGTAAGTGGCATGACCCGATGATGGTCCATTTAGAAACCAAACGCACAAATATGAAAGAGTTACATGAGGTTGGGTAATTAGGTCATTCTGAACCTGATTTGTGTCAGCTAAAAGTCTTTCTATGATAAACAGAGGCTCAATCACTAATTGATATCAGTGATCAATTCTTGGACTGGCCAGATTAAAAAGGTTTCTTAGATAAATAATTCAAAATAAATCTCTACTCAGTATTTCCTGTGCTCATTTCTTGACGATTAGAACCGTTGGGTAAGTTAAACTAGATAAGTACAGAAACCTTTAATCAGTGATCAACATCCAAGTTGGCTGATCTTGACCATCAAAAACATAAAATGATGATTCTGGGCCCCACCCTTACTCAGATTCCTGATCTGCTTTTTCTTGTATGTTCCTTTCAATAAGCTCTATAGTCATAATGGAATGGATAGCCTAATTTGTTGCTGAAACTTTTAGATTAAATGCAACTCTTATGAAGTTATGCATGATTACTGTTAAATGTGAATCTAATTCTAATCCTAGGTTCCATTGATGTTGAAATCACTGTTGGAGTATTGAGAACTTCGATAGATCCACCCTGTATATCATAGCAATAAGGATTTAATGAGTTGTGATTGACATTGCATCAGTAGGCATTCTTAATGCGATAATATTCTATTCCTAAGTGCAATCTATGAACTGATTGAATCAAGCTCCAAATTAAGGAATCGATAGTTGGAAAAGGAGTTGCAGTTCTCGTAAGAGTCACCTCTTCTTTCAACCCTCTATTTTAATTCTTACAAAAGTGGTTGCAAAGGATCTAATTGCAACAAACTTATCCCTATTTGTTACAATTTTTATCCTTATATCAACCACTCAACTTTGACTCTATGGAGGAAGAGGCCTAGATTTTTATAAGGCCTGCGATAGAAACCCTTTTAAGCTAATGGGTTTCGGGGCCCTATACAGATAAACACAGCCTTACTATTATTTTATTTTTTTTTTATTTCTTATACCCAAAATTCACATCAGACCTGCTTAACTGTCAATTTAGTATGATTGGGCCCACATAGGATAAATAAACTATTAATCAAGGCTAATCAAGTCCAATCTGAGTATCAAACCAACCCAGTAGACAATGCATACTTAAGAACATAAGAGAAATGTTGGGGAGTATAAAAGGTGAATGGATGCCTCCAAACCCAGATACCAAATCAGTCAATCTGATTGTGGTTTACTTAAACATCACAACTGAGAAGAAGACTTCGACCATTTGTTGAACGACCTCACAAGCAATAACACTAGAAGAGGAACTGGTATAGCAGACTAAAGAAAACAACCTGTGGAGTTGAAATCGAAGTAGTGACAGCATCTGAAGTTTGTCCAAAGGATAAGGAGTCATAATAAAAATATGAGAATGGTAAGCATATGTTTCTTTCGAATTTGCGGTTGGCCTTCGCATCTAAAAGTATATACCTAAAAGTTCTACGATAGGTACAAAATTTTATTTAGCACATATGAGCAGAGTGCCCAAAATGCAAAGGCCTGGGCTTTTGATTGGTTGACCAAGCTTTTGATTTTTCCAATGGAAGATTAATTAGGCTTGTGTTACTGCAAGTAATCCATAGGCCTATACTCTTAAAAAAAAACAAAGAAAGAAAAAAAACGGTTGAACATAATGAAGGTCACAGGCAGTAACGCATAAACATAACTAAATCCTAAGAAAATTCCTCCCAAGAAGAATCAGTATGACAAAATGTGAGAAGGCACTATTTTTCTCTGAATATTTTTAGATGTGAATTACTATAGAACTGAAGAATGAGCATATGCTAACATTGAAAATTTTGCTCCAACAAGTTTTGCTAATCCCATGCATGGCCCCACACTCAGGCACATGCAAAACCATGAAACAGGTGCTGGGCAGCCCAAAATTGAAGGTGGTTTGTTCATCAAATGTTATATCTAGAGCATCAGGCTAACCTTTTTGAACCAGGCTCAAACTGAATGGGCCCACCTAAAGGACAAACAAGATTACACAGAACACTGAACGTTGGCAGAAGTCTCTGTGTATGATGGGTCCCATTTACTGTCTACACATACCCAACCACATTCCAAACTAGCACAAGCTTAAAGTTACACAAAGGAGAAATAGGAAAAAAAATAATGGCAGAGACAAATGAAGTAATTGATCCTAGATGTATGAATAGTTATACCTATCGGGCCTGCAAGAGTGCAAACCAGTTACAAAATTGTGAGCCACATGGAGTGCCGTATCTTGAATCCAGTGTAAATATGCAATCACGCAAGCTGGAGATCGATCAAATCCAGTAGTACAAGTCACAAAAACGCGAAGATTCTTTCTCAACAACCGCAATAAGAGCCCCACGCAAAATGGAAGTTTCTTCCTCAAATCAATGGAATCTACCTCCCTGCAAAATACATGATCAACAATTGAAATGGAAATTACTTTACCACATCTAATAATTACAAATAAAAGTGGAATTAAATAAAGCAAGATAGTGACACCACTAAAGAGCATTTCTGGATTGTCTAATATCCATAAAAGATTACCTAGCTAGTGTCTTTTGTTGCTTTGATGTTCTTCAAATAAAGAACTTGTAGTCCCATCTCCGATAGTCTCAAATCCTCAGGTATAAATAGCAGGAAATTCTTAACAGGGTGTTTGGATGTGCTTTTAAGTGACAGTGATGAATTTCTACATATGTGAAAGTCGGAAAAAGGAAAAACACGGAAGTGGGGAACCCCATTTATAGATTCCTGATTTTCTCCCATTTAGCATTTACTATGTTAGAAGGAAACCTTTTCCAAATGGAAAATTTCTTTTTCTTCATTGCTAAAGCGAAATCCATTGAATAAAAATACAATACAAGTCTCAGCTTATACTATATAAGAGTTTTACCCTCACCAATTCGGGGAAAAAAAAAAAATAAGAAGACACCAATTGTGCTACAAAAACATGATTCCAGAAGGAAAAACTACCCCCATCTCATAATTCCTCAAAAAAATTTAATGATAACCTGAAAATCTACACTATCTTTTGACAACATTTAATTATAATACTAATGGAACATATAGATCAGCAAAAAACAATGCAGATTATGCAGTTGTTAGGAATGTTTCTATATTTGCTCCAATTTTGTAGTTCTTTGGTTTAGGTTTTGTAGGGTACAATGCTCTTGTAGGCTTGTAGCTTTGTCTTTGTTTTTGCTAGTTTTCCTTCTTATTCCTTCTCTCTCCTTTTAACCTTTTAATTAAGTAATATGTTACCAATAAAAAAGAAAAAAAATACACACACAAAATATAACCGGACAAACAAAGGTATGGAGAAGAAACCCTCCAGCTTTTTAACAAAAAAAAAAAAATCTACTATAGCCCCAATCTCCCTCAAATTGATTGGTACCATAACTATTTAAGATCATATATCATATTAAATGAGACCTTATCACGTCAATGCAAGGTAGACCAAGTACTACTATTATCACCAACCGCTTGTTTGACGCCAACCCTCGTTCTTCGGGTATTGGGACGTGTACATGCCAAAGCCCAACACATTTCAGAGGATCTATTCAAAATGAGACAATTGAAGTAGAAAAAAAAAAAAGGATATGAGGTACCAACACGATGTTAAACCATTGTTAATCCATTCTTGTGCATCACCAATTAAGATTTTCTTTAATCAATTTCTCATTATTTAAGATAACAAGGCATATTATATATGGATCACTTCCTCTAAATTCTTGAGAGCTTGACAAAAACTATTGCCATCGTTTATTAACAGAAGAAGAAAAGGCAGAAGCCATGATTTAATTATCACCAAACATGGTACAAGAGATTATGAATGTATGAACACCTTCGGAAGTTGACCACAAGAACAAATAGAACTAGTAGGATTTTTAAGGGGGGAAATCAATTACCTTATGGGATAGTTGACCATAAGAATATTTGATTGGCGACAAGAATCATTGATTGCTTTAGAATTAATTCCCCAATTTGCTCGCTCACTTTCGCTTTGGAAATTTAGAATAGCAGTGATCCCCTGAGATAAACAAATTTTAGTTGTTACTTCATATATGTGAGAAGTTTTCTTCAACAAAACATCAATTAAGTTTCAAGAGTCCCTTATTCTATAAAAAATAATATAATAAAACAATAAAAAGATAAAATGCAAAGCTATTATTATGGTTCATACAAGATCAAACATATAACATATGTTCAAGCACCTGACTCTTATACAATAGAGTACGAATAGAGGCTAATAGGAATAGAAGCTAATAATGGGTGGGACAGGTTTTACTTAGTTAATTAGTTATGGAGCATTTTAGTATTTTTTTTCTCTTTTTTATTTTTGAAACTATAATTGAGTACTTAATTAAGCAATAAAACAAAAAAAGAAATCATCTCATGGTAAGAGAACAAGAGATGATCTTAGACTATACCTTCATAGCCATCCAATCATACGATCTATAGATCAAATGAAGTCATCCATGAAATTGTCCCATGGTAAGAGCACGGGAGATGACATTAGACTGCTTTGGAGGCAACAGCTTTGGGAATAGCTAAGCGGGTTTTAATCAAAAAAAAAAAAAATTTTTGACTGATTCTTTGGATAGTATTTTTCAGTTTTCACAATTGGGAAGCATCCATTAAGTGTGGCCCCAAGAAGAAAGTGGTAGTGTAGCCATAATTCTTTCTTTGCAGCGTCATTGTAGCCATATCCCATCAACTTGGATAGGCATTAGTTAAAGAATTATCTACTGGGTAGCAAATAGAAGGAAGTATCGCAAACAAGGGAGTATGGTGGGCAGTGGAGAGGAACAGTGGGGAAGGAGAGGAAAATTTGCAATTAAGAGGATCTTATGCTATTTTTGTATGTGCTCGTGACAATGAGAACTATGCATTGGAAGGAAAATCAAGAAAAACATTCTTATTTCCATCTAAAATATTCTCTCATCCGAAAGTTCATCCAAGTACGATAATCTCATCCTTTTCGTTAAGCCGCATGATCCACATGCGATGAGAATGAGTCGCAACAGATCTGATCAACTGGGCCACCAGCTCCAACAGACTCAAAAGGAACAAGATGTGATAGTGATGGACTTCATAGACAAACGGTGATCACTAGAAAAGCACAATGGACGCTTTGGCAAGGCATCAATTGATATCAAAGAATTAAGTTTATTGTGACCAATCACACGATCCTTCTTGAAAGGACCATGTAATTGCATGAGGCTAATAGAGAATATTAAGAAGGAATATTTTAGATAAGGAAGAGTTTATTTTACATTAAGATCAGATTGGATTTTTGTTTTCATGTGACTAGGATTAGATTAAGTTAGATTGATGAGTTGGTGACATGATATGATTAGGTTTAGATATTTAGATTAGATTTATGATGTCGTAAGGTTAATGATCTTCATTGTACTCTTTAAATAGGCAAACACTTCATCATCATCAAAGCCTTGTCCCAACTATATTGGGGTCAACTACATTTTTTTTTTAAAACGGTAACAAAGATTTCATCAAAAGAAGGAGGAGAAGAATACATCAAAACTTTAAAAAAAAAAAAAAAAGAGGAGTTGGAAGGTGCCAGAGAGAAGCACCAGCCACAACTCCAATTACAAGATGACACCCACCCAAGGAATTAACCTATTCACCCCTTGCTTTGCTAGCACATCCGCCATTGAGTTGGCGGATCTACTCTCATGATGGAAGGAGACATTAATGTGAGCTGAAATCTCCCTAATTTCATTGAAGAGGAATTGAAATTTCCATGGGTTAGACTTTCGGTTAGATACCCACGCAATCGCATTTGAAGAATGTTTCTCCATTTTGATATACCCTAATCCAAGTCCTTGGATAGTTGCACTTCTTCAAATTTATCCTTACTACTTCCATTCATGACCTCCTTCGTCTAGCCCCTCTCGTTGGTGGGCCATCAATGTGGATAGAGAAATTTTGGCCTACGTTGCACATGTCCAAGCCATGAGCCAACTCAAACAAGTTTCTCTTAATCTATCACCAATTTACACTACCCCTTAATTCCCCTAAAAGCACTCACTTCTAATTCTATCTTTCCTACTTTTACCACACATCCATCTCAATATTCTCATTTCTGCTACACTTATTTTGTGCTTATGTTGGCTCTTGATTAGCCAATATTCTGCTCTATAGGTCATAATAGTCTAAGGGCTTGTTTGGTATCTCTACTCTTTTTTTTATAGATCCATTAAAAAAAGAGCCATAAAAAAAAGAGGCTAGAATAAAAAAAAACGTGTTCGGTAACGCACGAATTTATTTTAAATACATCGCCTCTATATTTTAAGACTCAAAAGCTCTATTTCTCATCTGTCTACTTTTGGAGCATTTGGATTTTAGAGGATTTGGCTCTAAATGTCTAAAGCGGAAAGAGTCTAAAATCTTGTGCCAAACGCTCTAATTGTTCAAACCTCTGTCCGATTTAGACATATAGAGAAATAGAGGTATGAAATAGAGATGCCAAACATGGGCTAATTGTTGTCCTATAAAATTTTCTTTTAATCATGTTGATATGCACGGATCACAAAGCACTCCAGAACAAGTCTCCAGTTCAACCATCCCGCCCTCATCGTATGTTCGACATCTTCCTCAATCTCTCCATCCTTACTAATTATCGAGCCAAGGTATCAAAGTAAATCTCTTTGTATTTACTTTGAGCTACCTCTTGATCTTCAATTCTCATAAGAGTTTCAGCTCTTTGCACATCCCCACTAAAGTTGCAATTCATATATTATATCTTTGTGTGGCTTATTTTAAAGATCCTAGATCTAAAGCCTCCCACCATCGCTAAATTCATCCACCAACACTATATCATCTGCAAACAACTACACCAATGTACATCCTCTTAAGTATGAGCAATTAAGGGCTTAAATTTGACCCTTGTGCAAACCTATGGTCACTAGAAACCAAGGGTGGACCCAGGTACATGGGTCAAAAACTAATGTGTTTTTTTACAAATTGCCCCTTCCCCATAAGCCCCAAGCCCAACCCCCACCCCCCAACACCCCCCCCCCCCCCCCCCCCCAAATTGAATTTCCTGGGTCCGCCCTTGCTAGAAACTCACATCTCTCTCCACAAGTAGTTCACACTCTACTACACCCTGATACATGTATGTCCATAATCTTTTCAATACTCTATAAATAGTCAAACAATTCTCAATGAAATGTACCATAGCAAATTTATCAAGATGTAATTCCTAACTCTCTTCATTAAATCAGAGCCAAGGTCAATAGGATTGTATGATTAGATCAGCATGGTTTTGCCTTCTTTCGCTTATGTATGTTCTTCTTCTCTATTAATAAATAATGTTAAGGTTGATATGTTAGATAAGGATGAGTTTATCTTCAATTAGACTAGATCTATGGTGTGATTAGGTTAATAATCATTACCAAACTCTATAAATGGTTAGACAATTCTCAATAAATTTACCACAGCAAATTTATCAAGATTAATTTCTCAAATTTCTTCATGCACAACTGAGACACAAGTACAATCTAATGGGTAGTAGTCCTCCGAACTATCAAGATTAAGATGATATCATTGTTGATAATTGTAGATTTATTGTAATAGTAGTTTTCCTTTAACCACTAGCATATTGACTAATGAGTGTAAATTGATGTAATTTTCACAAGGGACATTGAAGAATTCTATATAAACCAGGACATTGACATGAGACCACATTGCTCCATCCAATGTTTCTGCGGTCATTTTCTAGTTTCTGCAATTATTTCATTACAATCGCAATAACGCATCCACTAAAAGAGCATATATAAGCATAGAAACACATATGAATATATTGGCATTGACGGTCAGTGACGAAAATTTGTTGTGCACAAATAATAATTCATGTAGCTCTACAACATGCACATCTTTGTAAGAGCAGGTTTTACAACAATGTGGATATAACAGAAAAAGAAACATAATGAGCATGAGTAAAAAGGAACAGTAGCATGTACCACAACATTTGACAAAGTCTGCACATCTTTCTCTGTTTGTATGCATGATCTAGAAAAACCATAACGAGCATGAGTAAAAAGGAACAGTAGTATGTACCACAACATTTGACAAAGTCTGCACATCTTTCTCTGTTTGTATGCATGATCCTACATATATTTGCTCAGTGATCTGCAACACAATCAACATTTATGGGGTTAGTGATTGACAAAAGAAAATTGAGAAGCCTAAAAGACATTGTGAATTACGAATAGCTTATGTTAAGATACACATGACAGTATGATAGTAATGTAGACACATCATCATCATCATCATCTTCATAGGCTTACCCCATTCTAGAGTAAATACAGATTATTACTTCCAAATAACTCCATTTTAAAGAGCAGGAAAATGTGTGATTCTTTTTGCAAATATAAGCTAGAACTTGGTAGTTGGTACATTAAAATGCAGGTTTGAAAGATCTTTTATATTGGTACTTAGAATAGTCTATTTTATATAGCGAATCGTCTATTTGGTGGTTTATTTAAGTCGCATATCTAACCCATTTAAATAATTTGGTGGTTTAAACTTCTGGTACTTGGAATAGTCTACTTTATATAGAGTGAGCCGAACTTGTATTGGGCTTTTTTCTGGCCTACAACTTAAATATAGCGTTACTTATTTGAAATGGATTGGGTTTAGGCCAAGATTATATGTGCTGGGTTTAGGCCAAAGATTATATGTGATGACCCACATTGAGTGCAGGTTATGTGGGTTGGGTCAGGTTGACCCATATCGGATACTGGTTGGAGTTACTTGACTGGTTGACCCATTTAAAAAAAAAAAGGTCGGATATAGGTAGAACTTCGACCCAACCCTACCCGTTTGACACCCCTCCATGCACCCTATTATTTGAAGTCAATATCAAGGATCAAGGTTGGTGGCATGTACTGATAGGATGTATTCTGCAGAAGAATGTAGTTTTTAGATGTGGTTAGAGGCAAAACAATGCTGGGATAATGAATCCAATCAAGATAGTAATAAATCGGAATAAGGAGATGTAATGGCCTCACATATAATGTTAAAAGTTAAAACAAACAAAGCAATGTCATGGTTCTTATTTCTTTAACTTCAAAGTTTTCATTACATTATACCTTCCTTGATATAAAAACTGAGTTATTATTAATGTAATATTCATGTCTTTTATATTTGAATCCAATACCAGAGATCTCTAGGATAATTTCAACCATCTGACTTCAGATGTCATGGCACTAAGCCACCCATTAAAAGGAAATAATTAGAGTTAGGTTACTTATTCATATTTATCATTGTACACTATTAAAATATTACCGTAATTCTCTCTCTCTCTCTCTCTCTCTCTCTCTCTCTCTCTCTCTCTCTCTCTCTCTCTCTCTCTCTCTCTCTCTCTTGCTGATTTTCCAGTTAGAAGGCAAAACTAAAAGAAAATAGGTTAGATCTCCCTAAAACCATGCCAAAAATAAAAATCTAAACAAATAACAACCTCCAAACAACAACAAAAGCAAACCAGAGCTTACCAACTTATACGACAATGCAAAAAATTCCCAAATCAAGAAAAATTTTGCAACCCACATCAGCCAAAAATCATACAATCCCTAGAAGAACTTGTGCAAAAATCACCGACATTGAAGAGAAATCTGTCCAACTTCTGGGCATCCACTAAAGACTATATTTATAAGAATTGTCAAAGAATTTAACCCTAGTCAACTCCTGATCTACAATCCATCATAAAACAAATATATGATGTTTTAACTAGCCATTGAAGCAATAAATAAGGGTAGGAAATTAATCAACGAAACAAATAATAGGAAAGATGTCCATAAATTTGTCACTTCCTTGTACCATGCCAAAAGGGTATCATATCTTGCCCAATACAAATCATAATTGTACAAAAACTTGGGCTTGTCGGAAATGTAATTAAAATAACCGATCCAACAGTTCCAAGTTTATGTAATTTAGACATCATTCGTCATGCTAGATCTAACCATTATTGCAAACACGAAAATAACCCCAATTGTAGCCACTCCACCAAAACATGTAATGAGGCCCACTAGACTGGGCCAACTAAGGTCTGCACCAAGTTCTCATAGGGTGCCCTAAATTAGCCCAGGTCCAAGAATCTCGCGTCTCATTGTGTCCAAGGGCTCCCGGCGAAACCCCAAAGACCCTCTCATTGTGTCCAAGGGCTTCCCGGGTTGAACCCCCAAAGACCCTAACTCCCACCACATTGCTCCATATATGCAAGTTGATAGGCCACAATAGGGTTCTTAATGTCCAAATCATTGTGAACCAGATCTCTCTCTCTCTCTCTCTCTCTCTCTCTCTCTCTCCCCCATTGTACAAGGTGGGTTGTACCGTAAGACAGTAAGAGAAGCTTGTACATGAGCATTACTCATATATATATATATATATATATAATACACATCCAAAATGTTAAAAAGAGAATGAAAGCAGATTAGATAGATTACCATAAAAGATTTTCAAAAAATCTAGTTGGAACTTTGCACTTCTTTCCTTCATCATATCATAGGAGATTTAAAAGGCGAACAACAAAGTATCTTTGAGATTGAGAATATAACAAAGCCTCAAAGAAGGAGGCAGTTACAACCACGAAGTTGCAGGACCAGTCATGTTGTCTTTCCAAGGGAAAAAAGGATGTTCCGGTTGGGCAACTTTTAAAGAAAGAATTCGTAGAATGAGATTGGGTGACATTTTAAGGTACTGGTGTTAATATGTTGCAGGAAATGTTTCCTCTTTGATTGAGTATTTGTGGGTATCCTTCTATTTTCAACCTTCTAGCTGTGTCACTTCATATTCATTTCTCAATTGATTCCAATTATAGCTGGTCTTGCTCCTTTTTCTAGAAAAAATGTTGCCTTCGGAAAAAAAATGTTTTAAATACACACCAGAAACCACCATGGATGAAGATGCCTTCTAAAACTCCCTACTTCAATCCAAAGAATCGTATTAAATGGAATAATTAAATAGTCAACAAACGAGAATACAAAAGCAAAGCACAATTTAAAAAATGGTTAGTGCAAAAATGATCGCCACCTATAGTAATGTAATGACTAAGTTTTCCATTTTCGCTTCATCCAGCTCTTAAACAATAACAGTAATGACTAATTCATTAGTAAACTTGAACATTTGAAGAATCTGATCAATAACATCTATAGTGTGATATTTTATATAACAATGTCACAAATATTCATTCTACTGAAAAACAAGTGGTACTATAGGCAGTCTAGTGTATCAAAGAATTAACACAGTTCAAAATATTGTAACTAAACGTGTAAGGAAAAATGAGTTTTACCTTACTATATCGCATGCCAAGAGAGTGATTATAGTAGAGCTCGCCTTTAGATCTATCGAGTGCTTTAATATATTCTTCTAAAGGGAAACTCCCATAAGCCCATTCAGCGTCTCCGGACTCTTCCTCAGAGAAAATACCAACAAGTTGGCTCAAAGGTTTAGCAAGAGAGTTGTCGCAGTTCTGAATTTGAGAATCAGCATGTCCATTTTGCTCACTCAAAAACTTCCACCCTTGTTGTCGTAGGAACTTCGGGGAAAAAACAACAAACCCAGAATTTCCATTTCCCTCAAATGATGGCTGCAAATTTGATGCCAACACGGTTCTATTCCAGGTAGCTATGGGAACCCTACCTCTATTGAACAAAATATCATAATCACTCAAAAGATATAATTGCTGAATGGGAAAAGGAGAGAAGGGTCTCTCAAGGACTAGGCTGAAGGATCCTGTTTTCTCCTTGAGCATCTTCCTAAAGAAACAATGATGACAATGAAGTAGCAAAATGATATTTGGATAAGAAAAAAAGAAAAATGAAAGCAAACTAGAAAAGGTAACAAGATTGAAAATTTTAATGCAATATAAACACCTGCTAACGTTTAAGAGTGGCTTGAATATATCAAAATAGATTACCTTCTACTCAATGCTAAGAACAATCAATCTACAAATATCATAAGTCACGTCTGGGGCATTGTTGTTACACTATATAACCAATACAGCCAATGTCAAATGATGGATAACAATAATATCCAAAATCAGTTTGAATTTGTAGAAGGTAGACGCACTACAAAAGCCATTTTCTCAAGATAGTTAATGGAAAAGTTAAGAGAGAAGAGAAAAGAAACTTGCATGTAGTTTTAGCAAAAGATTAAAAGTTAAAAAAAAAAAAAACACACACACACATATAGTTCTTCGTGCTTTGAAGAAAATATGTCAACTAATCTAGCTTACAATAAAGGGTAGGCTTGTCAATGGACCCAAGTCTGGCGAAATCCATCCAAGTTTGCGTCCAATGAGGATTCAAACTGTCCAATGGGCTAGGTCTAGACCCAGATTTAGGGTTTAGGTATCTTATCAAGGCATACTCAGCCCTCGGGCTTCCAGTTAGTTGGAGTTCAATTATACATAGAATTATTTGAATGGTATAGAGAGAGCTCTCTGATTGAAAAGGGGGTTTCAACAGGCTCAGGCCTTTAACAAGAATACTCGCACCTCCTATTTTATTTACCTTAAAAGGGCCTCGAACTAGAAATCCATGTCGAACCTAAAACTTGAATCAGACCCTTTAATCCTTATTGGGCTCAAATTTGGGCCCAGATAGGTCCAATCTGAATCTAACTCGTTGACAACACTAGTAAGGGGTAAATCAATATTACACAAGACATGTATGAAGGGAAGAAAATGAGCATGAGAGAAAATGAGCATGAGAAGGGGGCTGACAATGGAGTTCCTAACTAAAACTAAACCACACCACGGGTCCGCTTGGCCCCTATTCTTGTCACAATCATGAACCAAGCTCTGTTAGGCAGGTGGTTATGGAGGCTTGGTGACAAATCAGAAGGATTGTGGAAAAAGATTCTCATGTCTAAGTACAAAGAGGACAGATTTAGGTGAATATCGAATAGCCTACTTCTGATCAATCTAGCTTATGGAGGGGCATTATGTCAATGAGGGATGTTTCCTAGAAAGGATCAAATACCGTGTTGGCAGTGGAGACCAGATCCTTTTTTCAGATGCACACTTGGTTTGGGATAGACCATCAGCCATCTGATTCCAAAATCTATTGCACTGTGCTCAAAATCAGAGAACTACAGTGACTCTTTGGAAAGAATAGAGCACCAAGTGGTATACGGGCCAATTATTAGAATAAGACTCTCTGAAGGTAGAGGAAATCCAATTTTGTTTGACGCTTTCTCTCAACAATGAGGTCTATGTACCCAAAGGGAGGTAGATAGAAGAATATGGACAGAACGACAAATTGGAGCTTTTTAGTCACATCTTTCTTCTCAGCGTTAAGAGGGGAGCTATTATTCCTTTAGCTAGTTTATGAAACATCAAGGCTACTCCTAGGGTCCTTGCTTTTGGATGGACAGCAAATCGAGGATAACCTCATGCAAGAGGATCATAGTGACAACTTTTCACATGTGCTAAGCAAATGTTGAATCAGTGGATCATATCACTGATCATATTTTGCTCAACCATCGGACCACTCAACATCTGTGGAGGCCAATCCAGTCATGGTATGCATCTAGTCGGGCTGCTTTATACTCTGTCTTAATTATTTGATGAGTGGAAGTTAAAGAGTGGGCTTGAAAAAGGAAAGATCATGAGGAAGTCTTGTTTACAACAGTCACTTCCGTAATTTGGAGAGGGGAATTTGCGACGCTTGTAAGGGTAGTCTTCCAGTATGGAACCATTGGTCGCTAACGTTAAATTCTATATAGCAAAATCAATTTCCATTTACCACAGTTTCACAACATTCCCATGGTGATGATTCTCATGTGTTGGCAAGAGGGTGTCATTTTCTTCTCCATCCTTGTCAACAACTATGCCAAGTAGTCACTTCGAGCTAAACTTTGACAAGATTGTACAAGGAATCTGGGTGCAGTAGGTAATGCCGTACTGGCAAGATCATTTGGCGTGGTGCAGCTACAACCATTCCTTATTGGGTTCCTCACAGATGCTGGCATTGATGATTGGCCTCTTGTGACTAACAACTACGGCCATTCCTTCTTTAAAATAAGTCACATAAAGATGGAATATATAAATTGCACCTTCAGTGGGGACGTGCAAAGAGATGCAACTCTTGTGGAAATTGAAGCTTAAATGATGCCACTAACAGATTCTGTCTGATACCTTAGCTCTATAAATAGCAAGGATAAAGAGATTAAGGAACATGTCGAACATAGGATAAGAGCCAGATAAATGAATAGGAGACCTGTTTTTAGAGTGCATGTGTGATAGACACTTCCAACATGATTGAAGGAAAACTTTCGAGACAACGATTAGACCAGCTATGGCCTATGAAGCAGAATGTTAACCAAAAATGAATGTAGCAAAGAGGGTATGGATGGAAGCAGTAACAATATATCTGAAGAAGTACAACTCACACTAAGGATTTGGCCTAGTGATGCAACCCAAAAGTGGCTAGGGCTTCGTATAATGGGTCATACCCCCACTTTTGCGTTGCATCCCTCATTTTAGTCCTCTCCTAGGAAAATCTTTTCACCGATTGAAATTTCTCATAATAACTTGTCCATTTCCTACCAAAATTGTCTCCTATACTTTCATTTGTTCCTACTTAGGATGCATAGGCACTAACGATATGAATTATATATTCCTCTACCACTAGTTTAATTGCTATGGCTTGCACCCAATCTCTTTGCCCCCACAATCTTTTTTTTTTTTTTTTTTAAATCCCTATATAGTCTATTTCTACTTCATTTCTAACATTGTTCTTTCCTATGTAATAGAGTTTGTAGTCATCAAGGAGCTCCTTGGCTTTATCTCTTTTCCACTTTATTTCTTGCAAACAAGCTATATTAACTCTTCTTCCTTTCATAGTACCAACCAACTCCACGGTCTTGCCTATCAAAGTTCTTAAATTCCAAGTAGCAAGTTGAATCCTCCTCTTTTTCTGAAGTAATTTCTTTAGCCCCCACTCATCAAAATTGGTGTAGGAACCATTGTCTATTCCCACTCAACTAAGCACTGTTATAGAGTGTCACTTATAGCGGGGAACACCCTAGCATGATCCTGAAATATTAGTGTCTCAGGATTCATGTTGTAGTTGTGACAAAAGCTTTGCACCAGCTGTCAACCTACCTGACGCAGCCCTCCTCCTTTATCCAAGGCTTGGGACAAGCAATTAGAACAAACTTGCAGAGATTTTAACTTGATTTGCTATTAGAAAAAATTTGCAAAGGTTGTCTTTCACTTTGTAATTGAGAGAAAGAGGGTTTTCGTTCTTAATCTATTTTTGAGCTTTTGATGTTAAATTTTAAGGCATGAGCAGGTCAAAAAGAATAGATTAAAGTCATATCAATACTTGGTACAAGCCGGCCAAAAAAAAAAGCATGTTGTCCTTGTATCATAAGGTAAATTTTTTTAATACATCTGAGAGATTGAACTTTCTGGAACACAATGGGAAAAAAACTAGAAACTAATACCTTTTTTTATTGGTAACATTTACATGACTCGAACTCAAACAATGCGAAATTCTAACCATGCAAAATTAGCTTGGGGAATGTAAATGTTTTTAATAAGTAAATAATCGAGGGGAGAGCCAATAAGGAGCATGTGAAGGACCACTCAAATTCTTCGAGGGAGAACATCTCCTTCCCCATCATTACATTAAAAAAAAAAAAAAAAAAACAACCTAAGAAGGGCTTCAGTCACCCCTAGTAGAGTGTGAGCATAAGATATTCAGTGTCTTCCCCTACCATAAACTAACATAAAGGAAAGATCAAAATTTCATACTCTGTATTGCCGAAGTCCTCAATATCAATGAACCCGCCACCAGAGGACGAGTTACTTGCCTTTTTCAATGTATCTCCCACCATAATAATTCTCGACTTCTCCGCATTTCCCTGCAAAAACAAATTCCTAAATTGTATTGAGTATCAAGGATCTAGAGTGGTCTCAAATTCACAGCTCTTCAACAATTCTCAATACCAACAAATGTAAGAAAGAAAAATTACCCCTTTCTTGAGAGCGTGGACGAAGATCTTGCCATCTACAGACAACGCGAATCGAATCCCCAAAGGCTTCTCAAGAGTCACCATGTACTCATTCAAATTCATCTTAAAGGGACCTGCTTCTGTCAAAGACATGGCTAAAACCCTATGATCCAAAGGGCGGGTTTCTCTCACCCTAATCCTATAGATTTCATGAAATGAGATCCGATTTCGTCCCAAGAAAGAGGAAGAAAATGCAGGAGACTGAGAGATTGGATGAAAAGAAGATCCATAAAGAGATCTGTAATTGACAGAATGAATCAAAGTTGCAGTTGACATTGAGATTGTGAGGTTTAAGTTGGAGGAGGATGAAGAAATGAGGAGAAAATTTCACTGCTGTTCCTCTTCATCTGGTGTGTGATGTGAGACTGAGGAGGAAGAGGCTTTTGGAGTTATATGGTTTGGATGGGTTTTTCTTGCGATTGCTTTTTCGAGGGATGGAAAGGGATGGGATGGGAAAGAGCCACACGGACAAGCAACGGTTGAGAATGGCAGTTGAGCTTTGGGATAGGGGACCACCTGCACGTGAGTGCAGGCTCTGGAATCCGCGATAGGGACAGGAGGGACTTGATTAATTAAAGGGTGTAGGGGTCTGGATCCTCTGATTGGGAGAGACCGAGAGAATGGTCAGTTTTGTGGGCTCAGATCATAAGTCTGACTGTTCGAAATCAAAAGAAATTGAAAAAAAAAAAAAAAAAAAAATTTGTCACTTTTTGTTTTTTTTTTAATCAGATTTCACTCTTGTTATAATATAGGATTAACCATGTGTAAAATATGTATTTCACTGAATTTGATTTATAGTTCTGATAATGTTTTTCACATTGCTTAATTTAACAACCCTAACGGTTTGGCCGTGTGCTCGGGACCATGATTGATTTTTCTTACGAAACCATGAGTTCTCTCTTCTTCAGAAATCGAAGGTTGAGTCCACTAGTGCTACCACCTACAGGGGTTTTTATCCGGCTTCCTTATGGATCCAGAGGGATTAGTCGGGAACCCTCCAATAGCAAAAAAATAAAAATAAAAACTGCACAAGTTAATGAGTTACCATTTTGATTTGGAATAAAATTTATCCCAGGGATTTTGTAGATGAGGTGTCGGTCAGTTATTAATTGCTTCCCAGCTAAGCTCATATCAGCTGCGCTTCTTATGAATGTGCTGGCACGCAACACCATCACAAGATAGTTATATCCTCAGACTGGCCTGATCTGTAGAGCCTTGGCATTTTTTTCATTATTTCATGTGGTGAGGCATCTCTCTTCTACAAAAATAAATATGAATTCATCTATCAAAGTAGCGCAGTTGGTGAGAGATTTAAGTGAGTGGTGTGACTTGGAGTTAAGTATGTTAGTACGTGAGATTAAAAAAACAAAGTTCAAGGAGAAATCCACTCCCTAACCATGAAGAGATTCCTTGGGTGGATTTTGTTTCTACCAGGATCCAAGGATATCCCCGATACATTTTTGTTAACGTGAAGAGTTCATCGTGCATTAGATGGTATAAAGTAAAAAGCTCACCTCAACCTGACCCGACTAAGGAGTGTTGGTAAATTAATTATTGATAATTAGGATTTGTTTGGACTCAAAGTGTTCACACACCTCACTGTCCCAACTTTTCTATGGACAGGGATGGAACTAGGCTGTGGAAAGATCTAGATGAGCCCCATCTACGTACCGAATTTAGGACCCATCCGATCATCTTGATCATCGAAGGCCCACAAATTTAATGGGTGTATAGTCCATTTGGATTGGTGCATAGTCGATCGCAGAACCCAATCCATTCGAATGGATGTAAGACCAGTGCAACCCACGTAACATAGGGGTTCTATTTTTGGTTCATTTGGATGAACCAAACAATAGGCTCCACCACTACTACCCACTTAATTATTTGTCCAAACAATTGATAGAAAGCCCGTACAACTGATAACCAGTTTGACGTAGCCCAAATTGATTGACAGGCTTGGGCCTACCATTTATAACAGGTCGAGCTGAGGACGGACATGGGCCTATTTTTCTAAAGTTGTGCTGAGCATCTATATGCCTTAACCTGGCCCGGCGTGGCCATAAATAAACACCCTTAATGCCTTAACATGTACATGAGATAATCTAATAAAAAGCACTCATAATTACGAGCGCATAAGACTCTTCTCCACGTGAGCAATAAATCACGAGAGGTATCTGAACTGATGAAGATGAGACAATACCTCTATGCAATTTCAGATGAGCAAGCCTTTTTACAGAACTACAACTCTGCTTCAAGAAAGAGATTCAGCCATAACAATTTCTAAAAGGACAATGCGCAATGCCTCATGATGCCGCATTGATATCAGATAATACCCGCAGCAGCTATACCGATTCATTCCCTTAATTGACATTAATCTCAATTTGATATGATTTTAATACGTCACCTAGGGCCTATTTGTTTGAATGAATATATAGGAATTGACTATATAAAATAAAAATAAGGGTATAAAATAAGAAAATTAGTATTTTAAAATTAGGTTAGAAAAATTAAAATTAGAGGATTTTATCGGAAAAAACATATTATGTGACCATTATACCGAAAAGGTAATTTTAAGTGCCCTTACACCAAATCAGTTATTTTGCCCAAAAACGTGACTTTTTTTAACATTCTCTACTAGGATCCGTATTGAACTTTTTTTTTAATGTTATCAACCCATTTATACATTTTAGGGCTTAGAAGCCCGATTTTCTCTCAGGTTTATTTCATTCTTCTTCCTTAGTATCAACTATGACTCCACATCAGCTATCAGGCGTATTCACAATGGTTCCCAGCAGTCCTCTACCGAGCCATGGTGACATGGAACTAGGAATTATAAAAAATGTTTCTGAAAAAGTAAAAGAATCATGTTTTAGGGCAAAATACAAACTCCACATTTCCACTAGTATGCCCCAAACAATAGCATATGCACTTTAATATTCTCCACCAAACAAAGGCATGCGACTTTAATGGTCTTCAAGAGGTGGGAATATGCTACGAAGGGGAAGCAAGTCGAGCATGATCGTCTTTTTTCAATGACAGATAATGAGGGATGAGTTTCGTGCATTTATAAGCGTTAACCATAGGGTCGATAGAGACCCTTTAACATTATAAATAAAGGTCGATTGAGACCCTACAAACAAAATAAATGGGAGTTCTGTGAGGGTTATGATGGACTGCAGGACCGACTCTTAACGTTGCAAATGAAGGTTGATAGGGATCTAGTAGAGAATGTTAATAAAAAAATACATTTCAAACAAAATGATTGATTTAGTGCAAGGACACTTAAAATTACCTTTTCGGTGTACTAGTCACTTAATCTATTTTTTTCCAGTTAAATCCCCTTAAAATTAAAAAGTTGCATATATAAAAATAAAGATATAAAAAGGGAGAATAAGAAATAATATGCTATGCTTTTCTAATTGAATTTTTAATAATTCTCTATTGTTAACCTAAAAATTAACCAGGAAATTAAAAGAACATAGGAATTTTTACTATAAAATTATAAAGTAATCCGCTTATCACTTAAATGACAGGAATTTAGATTTTCGCCAAGAAAAAAAAATAACCATTAACACTTAGAATTTACTCTCAAAACTCCAAAAACCAAATTTACTCTCAAAATCTTTGCAGATGTCCATACAAATCCGTTGTTGTAACACACAAAACACATTAGAATTGTTATTTCAGACCGTCCATTTCAAAATGGAACACAATGAGCAAATCATCATTAAAACTCTCACAATGAAACAACACTAAACAAACAATTTTAACTTTCATTCATCCTCAGCTTTACTTGAAAAAGATTATAACCAAATCAGTTATCGATTCTTCACGTCACCACTTTCACAACTCTTTTGCAACAACACCACTCTTAGAGGGGCGGACCTACATGTATGGCATCTGGAGGCGGTCTCCCAGATCAAGTCCTAATTTCCCACATGTATCAAAACTACCACCCCACCCCTTCTTCGTTAGTAAGTATTGATTCCATAAAAGCCTCACATCCTCTTCTTTCTTGTTTCGTTATTCCTCCTTTCAACCCTTGGCAGTCAGCCCCTTCTTCCTTCGAGTGCTGGCATAGTGGAAATGCTTTAGGCTATATGTTTAAATCGAATTGTGCGTAGCTTGAAACAACTTTTCTCATTTACTATTTTGCGATTATGCTCTGTTTCTGTTCGTTTTGAAACAAATCTAGTCATTGGATATTCGGATGTAAGTTGGAGTGGTGGGATTGAATTTAGAAATGTGTGTTATGATTTACGTTACTTATCTCTCTGTTTCTTCTTTTTATTTTTATTTTTGTTGCCTCGTTTTTTTTTTAATGGTACTTCTCCCTTGCCCTCTCCTTCCTATCTTCTATATTTCATTCATTATCTTAGGCTATGCAAAAAAAAGATTGGGTTGCGTTTGTTTGATTTCTGTTGGGTGGTTAGGGTTAGAATTGTGTTGTTTTATGGATTTTTATTTATGATTCTATTTGTTGCATTACTTGATGGTTTTGTAGGTCTTGTGTTGCTGTTGGATCTATGAATGGGTGAAATTTGTTTATTAATACTTTTATTGTTAATGTTGTCGAATCTTATCGGATTATTTGATTTAATTTGTATTATTTGTTATTTTATGTGCAATTCGAGGCATGGCTAGGAGTTTTCTATGTTTGTTCGGTGATGGAATATCTTCCTGCAACTTGTAAGCATTGGTAAAATTACAATTTTGTAATATGCTTGTTTTTTTAATTATTTCAATTTGAGAGACTTGGAAAATCATGTGAGTCTGACATTATTTTGTTCTTTTGGCTTGATATGTTTTGAAAGGAAGATTTGTGTTTGTATTTCTGATTGATCGATTGCGGTTTCTATTTAAATGCAATATGTTCTCTTTTGTTATTGTTAATGTGAAATTTTCTTTAGCAAAAGTTTAGCTCCATCCAAATAAAAATCCTGAATCCACCCTTAATAAGGGGCGAGTGCACACATGCTTAGGATTCACTTATCAGCTTGGGTGTGGAATACAAGAAGAGAAGGTAACATCATCCTTTAACCAAAGTGATAAGAAGTTTTGTCATTAGTCTCCGCCAATTTAGATAAAAATAAATAAAAAAGATGACTACGAACGCGAAGGAGTCTAGTACGTACTTTTCAGCCACACCATTACAGAACATGAAACTTTCTTCTAAGTTTACTCAATTACATGCTCAATTACCATTTAAAAAATATCCAACTACTCAATTTCACTACTTTCTTTCTGGTTGTGACTGAGCAATGGAGCAAATTTGACACTCATCTGGTATGAATCTAACTTTAGTGTGATAGTGAGCAACTAAGAAGTTTGTTAAACTATGAAAAGCCTTGAAATCAATGATTAAGAATGTCAGTGGGCCATTATTATATATATTAAAGGGATATGATTTGATTTTGCAATTGAGCTCTGGTTTGAAACTGATTGAGAAATTAAAGCTCAATTTTAATTTCAATTTCAACTTGAATGAGAGATTTTAGGGATGAGAGAGAGATTTACGATTTCAGCCATCTAAATAAAGAGTCCAATGTAAAATGAATTTCCTTTTTAAAGGGTCCAATCTTTTGCAGTCTCTAATTAATCAGTGCATAATTAGATTTTCTTATCTAATATCATAGGTTAATCTTATCTACCCTTAGATAGCTAGATTACATCTATGATTGCCAACCTACCGAGCAACTGCACATTGTCATTGTCGTTATTGATTTTGATGGTTTTTATCCATTTTTTTCAGTTTCAGCTTTCTTTTCCTTTTTTTATTGGTTTATCGTGGGTTTTTTGTTTCTTTTAGATCACACTACTTATTTTTATACATATTCTTTTTTATGTGTTTTGTGGTGTTTAATGATTTTTTTGCCTTTTTATCATAGTCATGTTTTATTTATTTTTTTCCGATTTTGATGGGTTCTTTTTTAGTTTCTGGGGTGATAAGCTTTCTTGGATTTATGGTTTTTATTTTAGGCATTAGATTTCAATTGGTTTATTTGTTTCTTCTAAGCTGTTCTTTTCATTGGATTGTATATGGACATTTGTTTTCATATTGTATTTTTGTGATATTGTTATCATTTTTTTATTATTATTATGGTTTTATTCTTCTAATTTTAAAGGAATTATTAAAGTAAAATACTCAACTAATCGCAAACAAATTAAAGTGCTCTCATGTTGAAATTAACCAACTAATTTCTTGACTATTAGTATAGGTTTTAATTCTGATTGTAATTTTTACCATTTAATCTTATCTAAACCAAATACAATTTAAAATTATATTCTTGTTAATATTATAAATTATATTGCCCGTGCTAAGCATGGGTAATAGTTTTATTATAGTCATCATCCATGATATGATCATCATTCTACTTCTATATATTTCCTAATTAGCATATTATACTTGTTGAGACGTACCAACTTTAAACTTCTAACAAATTTGACAATAGAAAAAAAAAAATGAGATATGGTCACATTAAAGTAAATTGTAACTTCTTAAACATATCTTTTTCCTATACTACTCATTCTCATCAAGGATTTTATGACTGCAATTTTAAAAAGTAAATTGATAAATAATCCTGAAAATGAACTAATAATAGTTATAGAGAATGGTTAAAAACATAATGTAAAAGCATGAATTAGTATTATTATAAATCAAACTGGAAAAAGTTAAAAATGAACAAAAAAATAATAAAGTAGTTTTTATATCTAAGACAGTCCCTTTCAATAGGCTTCTTTGATTTTCAAAAATGTATTCTATCATGTGTCCATATTCAACTTTTAGTCTACCTATGAGAAATGGAGAGGCCTAAGTCCCTCTCATTTAAATGCAACTAGTATATTTTGATTTGAATCTAGGTTATAAAACTATAAATAAATTGATTAAAATATATAAAAACCATAAAATTCCATTTTCTATTATAGATTATTAGTATATGTAAATGTTATAATACAAATACAAAAGATTAAATAAGAAAAGGTAAAACTTTTGAAATGAAAATTGTTACTGAATTCATGCATGTTTTGACAATAACTTATGCACCATTAGCCCGAGTCAGCTCAATTTATCATGGTCATTCAAGAAAAGAAAATAAAATGTGGGTAGGGGTAGAGACCATAATACTTGAAAATGTGTGAGAATATTTTGATTGAAATGGAAGAGCATGCCCTTTTTATAAGCTAAATGAGTCATATATGATTTGACAAGTGTCATCTATTCAATTACTATATAAAAAAAAAAGTTTGTAACTCTATATGTCACACATCTAAATTGTCACACATTAAAGATGATAACAAGTACCATATAAAAAAATAGTTTAAAATAGGGAGTAATAGATGATTGACAAGTGCCATCTATTTGAATGCTATAAATAATTTAATAACTGTTAAAAAGGCATTTTGAAGTAGGGTTGCACAAAAAATCCAGTATCATCGCTAAACTGGACTGACCCAACCGAATCGGGCGGTTTGGATCAATTTTATAATAGATCGGTTCGGTCTACGGTTTGAAAATCGTAGAAACCACTTAGATCGGTTCGATTATCGATTTGAAACCCCGGCTCACCGCCTAAACCGAACTTACTGGTATATTATGTAATTTGAGTATTTGATTAATTAGATTTTAGGATTTAATTGGTATTCGACAACTCATGCACCTCCTCTGGAGGTGTCATCATTTTGAAAATTTTAATTTCTGATTAAAAAAAAAAAAAACTGTTCAACTGACTGAACCGGACAAAAGTCTTTGATTAGGTTTGGTCTAATCCCTCTCTATCGGTCAGATTTGATTGGTTAATTAAAAAATCGATAGATTCGGTTTGGTGTTAGTTTTAGTGTCAAATCAATCCGAACCGCCCATGTGCAACCCTAGTTTGAAGATACACAAATGTATTTAAATGCAGTGTGTAGTGTACAAAATGTGTATGTGCTCAATCTAAACTTTATTCATTTATCGGTACCATTAAAGATGTTAATGCAACCCCACCTTTGAATTTAAAGATTAGTCCAACCCTTAATTAATAGATCACATTCAAGTTTAGCACAAGTCAAGAAATGAGCCAAGTTAAGTTGGTAAAATATTTACTAGGTTATAAATTTTAACTTAAACCTATTAGAAATAAGAAAGATTGACTATAACTTTAAATTACCAAGTACGTTCAAGGCAGGTTGGTAGATTGGATCAAGATTGTTGCTCTCATAAATACAGTTTCAAAACTTTCCCCGTTTAAAAGATTATAGTTATTTTATCAATTACCTCGTTACAAACTTCTATTTAATTATCATAATTAAAAAGTGTTTGCAAAATGTCTTACTTAAATTTCATTAGAAGGTCACACACACCTAATCTAGACCTAAGTCATTTCCATAAATCGAATTCTATTTGATATTTGTAAGTTTGTAGTGATCTTATAATAGCTATTTAATGAGTTCGAATAAAATTGACCTAGGCACAATCCATTACAAGGGACTCTATTGTGTTTAAATTTGCTCCTTTATTTTTTTGTTTTCCATGCATTTATAAATTAATATATTTTTTTTATAAATTATCCTTTATTATTTTGTTTTCCATGCATTTATAAATTAATAATTTTTTTTTTATAAATTATCTAGGAATGTGAAAGGTTGTAACCATTTCTTCTTCAACCATTATTGTATATTATATTATATTATATATGAAAGCTGTTGATTTCGATTGAGCCAATTTCCATTTTGACCATCAAAATCTCAATCATTACCGCTAAATTGCAAATTTTGACCATCGAGTTGCTCAATCATTAGGATAATTCTTTTTATTTTTCATTCCAAATATAGTTAAGATTATTGTATCTGTTCTTTTTTAATTGTGTTGATAAAAATATATCTAGAGGAGAAAATCCTCTTTTTTTAACAACAAAGAAACTCACGCCCATCTTTCTGACAATTTGAAATTATGAGTAATTTACTCTTTACAGTTATAGAAGTTCTACTTTGACCAAAATAACCTTGAGAAGTATACACTTTTGACAATTTATAAATGGAGCTTACTTTTGGACTTATGCCCAATAAATTACACAATACTTGCAGTTGGGATCAGACCCATCTATTATATATATATATATATATATATATATATATAATATATATAATGAAGCGAACTGATTCCAATTGAGAAATCAGCCGCTTCATTTCAATTTTATTTTGACCATTTTGATACCAATTTGACCATCTTTAATGCATCTTTAAGTTCCTCTTAATTTTCGTCTGAGCCTATTATTAACTCTTAAAACTGTTATGGAGATTTGTAATTGAAATTGGTATATATGGAGCCCACTTTTTTGTAATTTAAATGAGTAATTGAGAACATGAGTTGCAACCTTCTTCATACAAAGTCTTCTCACCACGAGCCTTTTTTCTATGTGGCATTTTTTTTTTCTTTTCTCCGTGTGAATGACCACGTCTCATTAGGTCTTCTCTTCTCTACAAGAAACTAAGGTATTTGCATATTTTTTTCTCTTTTTTTTGTTATTTTAGTTTCTTTTTATGAATCTTAATTTCAATTTTCGACATAGATCATTATTCACAGTACCTATATGTGATAATTGAAATATATATATTATTTTCTCTTGGTTGACGTAAGGCAACAAACTCACTACAAAACCCGTCTCTAATTGGAAAATCTCATATTTTTAAATTTCTTATAATTTCACTCGTCTCAATATTTCATATTTCATGTTTCTACTAAAAATTTTAAATTTCTATATTTATTAATTATTTTAAATTTTAGTTGTGTAATTTTTAAGAAACCCATAAATTTGTGTGAGAAATTAACACTTCTATTTTAGATTTTATAAAATCTAAATATATCAGATTAAAATTAAATTTTTTGTTTATTTCATAAAATTATTCTCTGTATGACTTTTAATGTCCGTGCTAAGCACGAGGGCGTTTTGCTAGTAAAATTAATTATGCTTAAAATACATGATCAACATTTAAAAACCACGTTACTAAATGTGCAGTAAATAAATTCAAATGTCATAAAAACCTGTATTAATTTCTTTCTTCTCGTAAAATCTATAATTTTTTTTTAATTTTAATTTTTTCAGTTTTTAACATTGACACCACTAGAATTTTAATTTTTAACATTGACACCAATAGAATTTTAATTACAACCAATTTATACAAATAATAATAGATTTGAAATTTTTATTTTTTTATGTTAGATAAATTTAAATTTTTTTATGTATCTATATATCCATGCTACATGCTTGGTCAAGCTAGTGATAATTTAATGTAAATTGCAATTGAGTCCAGATCTCTAAGTAGTCTACTATATGCTTCCTGCATGGGATGTGTGGAACTCGCACTAGGCTCCCTACTTTTCGAACTGTTAAAATCGAATGCAATTTTCTTTAGTAGCATAATGTCAAAATTTTCTTCATTGAGATTTGGTCCCACCATAAAGGTTAAATACATAATTCAGAACTCAATTAACACAATATTTTGTATTATTGATCTTACGCATCAGTTTGATTATCAATCATGTGTTTGATTTTATGGTCATACCAAATCCTATGAAAATAAAATTCGAGGACGTGGTCTGGAGGGGATGACATTCAATTTTAAAGGTTTAGATCATCGGTAAGTGGGCCTCAAGGAAGGGTGTAATAGACCACTTGTTAGAAATTATCTAGAAATGTGAATCGTTGTGACCATTTATTTTTCAACCATCATTATATATTCTTCTTCTTCTTATTATTATTATTATTAAAGTTGTTGATTTTGACTGGGCCAATTTCAATTATGACCATCGCAACTTCAATCATTACCTCTAAATTATAAATTTTATATTATTACCTTAAAAAAAGTTAGTCACTCAATCATTAGGATATTTTTTGTAATTTTTTTCTTTTTAAATATTGTTAAGATAATTATCTCTTTTATTTTCTAATCTTGTTGATAAAAAAATATCTAGAGGAGGAAATCCTCTTTTTTATACTAAAGAAACTCAAATTCAAATCACAGACAATTTAAAATTATGAGCAATCTACTCTTTACAATTATATAAGTTTCACTTTGACCATAATAACCTTGAGAATTATACATTATTTATCATTTATAAATGGAGTTTACTTTTAGATTTATACTCAATAAATTGCAAGATATCTTGCAATTGGAACTGGACCATTTATAGAATTAATTAAGCTTAAAGAACTTGCTCAACATTTAAAAAAAAGCCAAATCAATAAATGTGCAATATTAATTCTCATTGTCATATAGAATTTCTATTAATTTCTCGCTTCTCATAAAAATTTATATTTTTTTATTAACTTATATTTTTAACTTTTTAATTTTGACACCAATAAATTCTTTATTACAATCAATTTATCAAAACAATTAAATATTTAAATTTTTTATTTTCTATATTATGATAAACTTGAATTTTTTTAATGTATTTATATATCTATGCTTTCTGCATGGTGGTCATTAGGGCTATCAAAATGCCACATGACTCGTTAACATGACACGAACCCACACAATGTTAACAGATTTGAGTGGGCTCTTAATGGGTTCGGACCGTTAACGGGTCGTGTACGAATTAGATCAGTAACCCATCAACAACCCGCTTAACCCATTAAATTTGTTTTAGTCCCTAAATGTAGCTAGAATTATTTATATTTATAAAGAAAAAATTGAAATTTATTGTTTTACAGTAACGTTTTAGGTGGGATCCACTTGAGATTCTCGCTTACAGTTTGGTGTAGTTTATATATTTTTCTCCTTCTATTTTTGTATATATATTTTTTAATTTTTGAAATGACTTAATTATTTTACGGGTTAATGGGTTGGGTCATGTAACTCGTTAAATTAAGGGGTCGTGTTCGGGTTGGATTTTTTGATCTGTTAAGTTAATGGGTAGTATACAGATTGAGGTGATTTTAATTCGAATTCATTAATTCGTAACTCAAATTCGTTAATACGACACGATTGACGGCCTGATGGTCACTGTTCAAACAGGTGATAATATAATGTAAATTGCAATATAAGTCTATATCCCCTGGGTGGCCTATTATATGCTTCCTGCAATAGTGCCATGGTATGTATGGAACTCACACTAGGCCCCACCTATTGGTGATCAAATCATCAGTAGGTGGGCCCCAGGGCTGGAGTTTGTGATTCGGACTGATTCCAATTTCCAACCATGTCAACGTGTCATGTTTCCTTCCGACAGGGCGTACGTTAATTCACGAGGGCTGGTCTGATGATTTTTTGTTCTTACCGGCCACGTGTATCATCCACACAAAAGTGGGATTATACTAGTCTACAATGCATTCCTCCACACCATCCACCAACCGTTAAAAAATATTAAAAAGGTCAACACTCGACCGACATATATCCAAGTGGACCCTCATTTCATCGGAGTGGAGCACACAGTTTTTAAATCCCAACCGTTAAAATGAAACGCTATTTCCATGAATTGATGATATGCTTCAAATACCCCTCTATTAGAGGGTCCCACCGTACGTCTAATCAGTCCGGATCTTCTTTCGTAGATATTGCACGAAACTTTGAATAACACTTTTTTTTTTCTGAAATTATGTAGAGCCCTTTAAGAGATAATTCAGATATTTTAAGATGAGTTTCATCTCCTCTAATAATATTTACTCTTAAAATTTTAACTCAAGATGATCTACCCCACTATATGATTAACCACAATAATAGAAATATGATTAACACCTAATCAGCAGTAGCGATGGGCACCTAAGTGCCTAGTCAAGTTTTGTTATGGTGCTCAATTGGATGGTGCCATGCTCTTATTTTAAGCTGAGACTGAAGGTTATTTAAGTGGTGAGGATGAAATTCATCTTGAACATGCCGAAGTACTTCAATAAGGCTCCATGATGAAATTTAAAAAAAAAAAAAAGTTTTACACCTTGTTCTAAAATATGTGCGACTTAACCCAAATGGGTAGTTCAGTTGGCCTACGACCATAGTTTGCACCCGGAGGTTATTGGTTTATAGGAGAATTTACCCAACTTCTCCTTAGACTTGGAAGGATTAGTCCAGTCTAAAAGGTTGATGACCCTTCGATAGAAAAGAAAAGAAAAAGGTGTGACTTGAGGAATCAGACTCATATCTAACACATTCTATTTAAGCAAAAAAAAATTTTTTTGTTTAAAATTAATTTGTACGATATGAAGCTGAACCTCAAATATGTAGGAAATCGTGTGGCCCGTATACCACGGGTCCTATGTCAGATCAAGCAGGGTCGATGCCGATAGAGAATACAATTCCACTTAATATAAGACTTGATCTAGTCCCACTAATAAGAATTCCAATATGATTTAGTAGATGCTGATTTCTTGGCAAAAAAATATTTAATAAGTGTAACTGTTTAGAACTTGTCTATATAAGATAATGAGGTCCTATGGTTGATATTATTTTATTTTTTATAAAAGACAAGAGGCGAAAAAGATTTATAAAAATTTTTAATTACCAAAAAAATTATAGATTTCCTGCCGCGTGTCGAAGTTCGTGCATTCAAATTCATCAAAATAATCATTATAATAAGAAAAGCTCATCACCTATCTAACTCTCCGGCGAAGGATACTTGTCCGGTGTGGTGAAAATTAAATTTCTAAGACCACACTGTCGCGGCAGACATTCCAGTTGAGTCTGGCTTCTGACGTTAGGTGGGCCATCCTAGGTTGAAACTCTAATTTCCCCTGGTCCTCCCGTGTACCGTACAAAGCAACGTTCGTGGAGGGGACTTGCAAAGCGATACATGCATAAACATGAGAGCGACTAGGACCTACCTTGCGTTTTTCACGCACACCTCAAGTGGGCCATGCTCGTACAACCAACGTGAGGATCGTGGAATCAAGATAAGGGGTTGCCTAATATTGCTTTGATCAAATAATCTTAGGCCTTAGCCTCTAATTCAAATATTCTATAGTTTGGAAACTTGATATAGTGCAAAACAACAAATTAATCAAGATTAAATTCAATAGTAGATAACAATTGGATCAGTGTTTGGTTGGTATTTCTTTAAGGTACGAGTGATAGATTTGCAAAGAGAGTGGATTGATCATAAGTGTGGCCCTATACGAGAACATGACTTTGAATTACATTCAAGTGGGTGGGCGATTTCAAGGATTTTTATTTTCACTTGCTTGCAGATTTGAAGGTCTTTTATTTTTTTAGTATATGTACTAAAGAGTGGTTTTAAATCTTGTTCCTGGGAACCAAATGTGAAAAACATGACTTTGAAAGCAATGTTTCTGAAAAATTGATTGGCTGGTTGAAATATGCTCATCTAGAATCAATTCCTAAACACGTTTAGTTAGATTAAAATTAAATCCATGCCAGTCAAAACCAGATGTAAACTAGTAAGAAGCAGTAAAAACTAGTGCTTGAAATGATTGGAGCAACTATTAATAATCTTCAAATAGTGTGTGTGTCTATATGTATATGTATATGATGATGAACTAGGTTTAAACCGGATGGTTGAGAGGATTTGGACTGAACCACTCTCTCCATTGGTTCATCCTTCCGTCTGATTTTTAAAACATTGATTGAAATGGACAATTTTTAGGATAATATTAGACTAGATTACATAGTTAGCCAAGGGACCAACCTCGTCAAAGGAAAAGGCACGGACTAACCTAGATCGAATTGATTCTAGACCATCATAACAGTATGGTCCCAACTAATATCTATGGATAGGAAGATGCATTGCCACTGAGCTACTCGTGGATTGATATTGTATATAGTGTATGTAATAAATATAAACTAACAACATTTTAGATTAAAGAAGTTGCATATAATAAAATGAAATTATATATAAGATATCATAATATATTTGAGCTTTGAGTCTGATTTGAGTTCGGAAAAGTTAAGAGTTTGGGTACGAGTTCTAGTTCACCCTGGATCCAATTTATGAACCATTTAAGGGGTCTTTTTTTTATATTGAAATCATCAATAAATAGTATCAATTCATATTGAAATCAACTTTGAACGGTTCTCATATTTTCCTCGAACTAACTTATTTTCCACATTAACTTTCACTAATAATTTGCATAATCCCCCAACTTGGAAAATCAGATTTCTATTTAAATGAAAACTACAGTCGTGACAATAACCGCCGTTTTTAATCCAAGTGTTGTTTTGTTGGCCTAGGACTAAAGTTTGCACTCGAAGGTTGTAGGTTCGAAACTACACTACTACACTAAAGTTACATGAGAGTTTACTCAGCTTTTCTAGACTTGGAAGAATTATTTCAGCCCAAAAGCGTTAACAGCGAAAAAAAAAAAAAAAAAAAAAAAAAAGAGACAAGAATAACCGCCGTACAGTGAACGAGTGATGCATTCACCCTCAATTTCCCCAACAAGCCACGTGTATGTGAAGTCGGTAGACCACGATTTCAAGAGGTACCGAAGACCACAAACGAAAGAGGAACGTTGAGAATCCACTGAGAATCCACGAGGTAAACGCATGATCAATAGACAGCGACACATATTCAACGTAGTTTATATTACTTGGGTAAAAAAGGTAGATTGCCCAATGAGCGTTATTGGAGGCCACGGACGATTCCATAAAACGGACAACGTAGTAACTGGGCCCCACATATGAAAGAGAGTGTGGCACGACATCTGCTGGTGCAGGCAAAAAAAAAAAAAAACTCAACAGTGTTCCATCTTCTCCAGCCGTCTAATCTTGATTAAATTCAGGGTTGGTCACAGAATTCAATTCTACGTAGTCAGTCAGTCAGTCAGCTTTACAAAATTGACGCCTAAGTGAACCTTATAGCAAAAGTCCTAATCGCAGACGCCGGGCTGGGGTGGTCTTGGACCTTGTGTGGGGGACTGGGGGTGATGTTACTATAAAGAGAGGGGAAAATTAGTCATTTGTTTAGGCAGGCCACAAATGATGATTTCATGCAACACTCTTTGTTTTTTTCCCTACTAAAAAGAATAAATGAAATTGGTTTTTATGAATGAAGAGAACTTGACTGTCAATGAAAGAATTAGAAATGCATATCTCAAATATATTGATATCAGTAGTGGAAATAGGGGCAGCAATTAGCCATACCCTTCCCCCTAAATTGAGAGATCTCCAACACAAATGTGGAAAATAATAGTCTTTTATAATGTTTGATTGCCTTTTAGGATTTTTTCTTTTTAAGATAGGGACTCAACTCTCAAGGAAAATCTTTGTGGGCCTACCCTGGTGGAGGTGATGCAAAATTTGTTTCTTGTTATAGAAGTTAATTATGCCGTTTAGATTTGATGAATTCTAATTATGCCGTTTAGATAGGTCATGTATATAAGACGCCATTTGCATGTGATCAACTTGACAATGGCCAAATTTAACCATGGTTAGCTTATTTGGTGAAAAACTTCTTTATATAACGTTGATGGTGAAGGACTTTAGTGAATAGGCGTGTAGATACTTATTTTATATACACAATAGAAAAAGTACTCTAAATTTCTGTTTTAATGTTAAAACATCAAGATACTGTCTCGTTCCAAATTACAACCTGTCAATTAGAGGAGAGGAATGACTTGAGCACTTTTTGACTCTTTTTTGGCATACCTCCAAATTTTAAGAGTGTGACAATGCTGTTGATGAATTTAAGTGGTGGGCCATTGGCTTTACAAATGATGGTCTCATAGGAACCAAAATCCATTTGTTTTGCTACATTACAAAGCCCATCCAAATGGTAGGCCCCACAGGGACACGTTGGTCACGCCGAGCCGGCCTGGAAAGCATAAGACGTAGGTGCTCTCTTCCGTAACTCGCTCAGATTCCCATTTTGCGATTCTCGTCTTATCCTTTCTCTGCCACTCTCTCTTGCCTTTTATAAGCTCTCACATATCTTCTTCTCTCTTCGTGTCTCTCTCTCTCTCTCTCTCTCTCACTTTCACAGTTTCCTTCCTTTTTGGCTTTCACCTTTTCGAGAAGAGATGGCTTTGAAATCCCCCCTGCACGCAGACATCGGAGGAATCTCCTTCTTGGATTCCAGGAAAGGAAGCCTTTTGAAGCTCAAAGGTATCATCTTTTTCTCATTCAAACTCTCCAGTTTCTAGGGTTTCTCATGCTTGTTTCAGCATTTCAAGCTCTTCTCCTTCTTTTTCGCTTTTGAGCTGTTCACTTCATCCATCTTGGCGCGAAAGAAACGATCTTTGCGTGTTCTTTTCTGTTTGGGCTCACTTGTTTTTTGTTTTCCTCTCGATTGGATTTTATTCGTCAAATCGGCTTGATTTTGACTGTATTGTGTAAATGAAGTGTATTTCAGTGTGATTTTGGTACTTGTTCTGTCTTTGATTCATTTGGATTCTGTTGAGTTCTGTTATGTTGTTTGGTTCGTGGATTTAATTCCTTTTTTTTTTGTGGATTGATTTGATAAACTTGATGTGGTTTTTGTGTGATTGATATGAACTTCAGTTGGTTTGAAGCTAGAAAAAGCTCAGAGCTATGGATTCTGCCGATTGCTGTTATGCTCTGTTTTGCATGTTGAACTGTTTTCTTTTGTCTTGAGTTGTTTTCGTTTCTTGGGATTGCTTATATGTGAGAATCTACGATGCCGGGATTCTTCAAGATAAGAAATACATCTGTATAGTATGGTATTAACTGATTCTTCAATTTTACGTATAAAATCCACGTCGTATTAGGTGTATTACAGTATGTTCCTGCGATGTCCTTTTGCTCTGTCTGGGCATCAGATGCTAGGGTGTGTTTTTAACAGTTGTTTGAATACCATTCCACTGATCTTTGTTAGCTCAGATTGTAGCATTTCGGAAAAAAAAATGGTACTATGATCTGATGATCACAGATATGTATGCAATGGCCCTTTCTTTGGTGGTCTAGACCATTGATCAAATCGTTCCACTGGATCTGCAATGTATTTGTCTTCTTATTGGTTTTTTCCTGGTGTGGATTCGTTTGCTCTCTCTCTAGTTATATTTAACATTTGTGGATTCATTTAAAAGGCTGTTTTTGTGGATTTTTACCGAATTGGATGGATATGTAATGCTTCAATTGGACTTTGTGGAATTCTGTGTATTGACATTTGACAAAATAAATTTCAGCGTCTCTTTTGTGAGTTTGGCCTACAGCTTCATCTAGGCTGTAGCTTGGTTTAGTATGATTAATTGGGTTTTGATTGATTTATTTATTGTTTGGGTTTTCAGGAGGATTTTATTTGAAGAGGAAGGAGAATGGAATGCCACATATAAGGTTGACTCGCTGTTCTGCCCAGGTGCCCCCACCGGCATGGCCAGGACGAGCCGTTGTAGAGCCAGGACGGAAGGTGTGGGATGGTCCCAAGCCTATCTCGATTGTTGGATCCACTGGTTCTATTGGAACTCAGGTATAAAACCTTTGAATCTAGTAAACATCAAATTCACAATTTTCTAATCTTTCCACCTTTATGTTTATGAACGCTCATGGTGGATGGCCCTTGGTATTATATTTGTTGGCCGTTGTTTACCTAAATTTGAGATTGTTAGCCAATTCAAGCAATGAGAACAATTTGTATTCTTTTGAATTGGTAAATTCAGCGAAATAAAATTATTGGACTCAGCAGTCAGCAGCCCTGCTAATTTGAACGGAGTTGGCCAATTTATGAGTGAATTATTAGTTTCTTTTTCCCTTTTTTCCAGGATGATTTGAGGGTCTTTAGATGTTTTATTTATTCTTATCATTATCTGATTTCTTGTTTTGGCTGATTGATTATCTTATATTTTTTTATGCCTTTAATTTTCTTTTCTTATCTTTAAGTCTAAATGTCATTTAACATTAAAAAAAGAGAGTCTAAATATCATTCAAGAAAGTTAATTGTCTTTTATTTTCATTTTAAAATCCATTTTGAATACATTGCTTCAGTTTATTCCTTGTAACATCGTCATGAAAGCCTTGTCCCATTTATTTGAGGTCAGTTTATTTGAGGAATGTAAATGGGTTGGTTAGGTCAGGTCTATGTGGAAGCAGACTTGAACCTGGTTAAGGTTTGTGCATCTGGTTTTAGACACATACCCAACTCAAAACCCAACCATCATTACCATATTCATCATCAAAGCCTTGTACCAATTTGTTGGAGTCGGCTACATGAATTTTGTTTCTTTATTTTGGTCTATCCTGAGCCAAATTCTCAGATATGTTGCACTTCTTTAGATTTATCCTTACTACTTTCCTCTGATAGATTGCACTTCTTTAAATTTATCCTTACTACTTCTATCCATACCCTTTTCGGCCTACCTCTTCTCCTTTGTGGGCCATTAAGTTGCATGGAAAAACTTTTCATCAACGATGTCGTTCCTAGCCTACATTGGACACGTCCAAACCATCACAAGCGAGTTTCTCTTAATTTATTTCCCATTGATGTTACCTCTAATGCTTTTGAAAGCGTTCATTTCTAATTCTATCTTTCCTAGTTTCACCATATCCATCTCAACATTCTCATCTCTGCTACACTGATTTTGTGCATGTGTTGTTTTTTGATTGGCCAACATTCTACTCCATAGGTCAAAATCCAACCATATAATATATAATCTATTGTACATTTGTGTAAAGGGTTTTGAGGTATGAACCCAACTAGACCCATATTAGAACTTGAATCGTGGACCCAGTCTCAATTACCAATCGGACCTAAGAAAGGATCAAGACTCAGGTTTTTAGGGCTAGGTACTACAAGTAACTAGGGAATTGAAGGATCCTCCTATATATATATATATATCATAAGTTAAATATATATTATAACTTATTACATGGAATACATGATAATATATATCATTTTTTTTGCATATTATAGCACATCCCTAATGTTTTATAGTCAGATGTTGAGGTGGAGAAAATCCAAGCTGTGGATTTAGGCAATGGGTATTCTGGAATAACAGGGTATGGGGTGGGATTTTTTTGGGCTCTAAATCCACATCTTTTGTAGATTCATAAATCCATGGATTCTATGAATAGACAAATCCATGTATATCCAAAGGTGAGATAACTGGTGTGGATTCTGGAATCCATGGGTTTTAGGAATTCATGTTCGAAATCCTCATATCTAGACAACCCCTGAGGATTGAACTATTAGTTTTCTGAATGGTCCCATTCGATCAATCGGTTGTGGTCATCTAACTACAAATCTTTGTTCCGAGTTGAACCCCAATTGGTTTTTAAAGACAAATTTGATTAGAGGTCTGAGCTGCATGAGATCAGCTGGGTTGTTTCTCATCTTTCGTTTAGTTGCTCTAATCATCTCAAATCTGAGTTATTTATTCACTTTTTTTTTTCTTTGCTTTTTTTTTTTTCATCCATGAATTCTACGGTGTACTCATCTCTAATCTTATCTTTTGTTGTTACTCTGTGCATCCATCACAGCATACACATCATAGCCACACACTTCTTCTTTTTGCTGAAGAGGGTGTCCCCGTGGTATTTTACCCTACAAGACTATTCCCCCTGGTGCACGCACACCTTACATACTTTTGTCTCACAGTACAATTAATTTTGCTTGTTGTAACCATTTAAAAAAATTTTGGTTGTTTGGTTTCTTATCTTTTATCGAATTGATGGTTGCAGACTTTGGACATAGTAGCTGAGAACCCGAACAAATTCAGAGTTGTTGCACTGGCAGCCGGTTCAAATGTGACTCTTCTTGCAGATCAGGTGACCATTCAATTTTATAATTAAAATGATAGGTAAAACATCAAAGCCAAGGCTCATTTCAAACTTGGGGGTGATGCAATTGACTTCAGAAGCTCAAAATGAGTTTTTACTCTTTTATAGGTGAAGACATTCAAACCTCAACTGGTTGCTGTTAGAAATGAGTCATTAGTTGATGAACTTAAAGAGGCTTTGGCGGATGCTGAATACAAGCCTGAGATAATTCCTGGAGAGCAGGGTGTCATTGAAGTCAGTTACTCTCTTTTGTCCACTGTAGTTGTTTTGGTAATTACGTACTTAAAACAAGTGATTCTTTGGAAATTTCAGGTTGCACGTCACCCAGATGCCGTCACAGTGGTCACAGGAATAGTAGGATGTGCAGGTTTGAAGGTACCAGCAGAAACCTTTTTGTTTCATAAACCATTGTTTTTGCACTTCCTTTCATTAATCTTTTGGAAAGATTTTGTGGAATGGTTATTTGAATACCTTTACTACTTTTCTCTTGTTGCTTTTACATCTGCCTAAATAAATATTGCACCTGGCAGCTGGATATTCATTGTGTGCAAGTGTATAGGTGTACATCGAGTTTAATGATCCTACTCCTATGGACCAATGTAATATTAGAAGGATAATAGTAGAATGTTGTATCTTGGACTGCCATCCAAAGGGATAAGGCTAAAATGCCTAATATCCCTCATACAGGTACCATGGGATTGCACATAAGTGCATCTCCTGATTGCGAAAATACTCCTCTTAAATTCAGAAAGCGTCCATCTCTCTCTGTTAAGACATTGTTCTTCTGAGGAGCCTCATTCAAAAGTGAATAAATTTTTTAATCATGCTTGACTCAATTTTTTTTCTGATACTTTATGCTTGTTAGATAACGGAGAATCCTTCTAGCTTTTCAAATTGTGAAATCAGAATTTTCTGCATGCATTTGTTTTAATGGTTATTTCCTGCTTGTATACCTACAGTAAATCCTTTTGATGCAATATTTCAAGTTCCTTGATATGGTCTGTTGGATCCTCTCTCTCTCTCTCTCTCTCTCTCTCTCTCTCTCTCTCTCTCTCTCTCTCTCTCTCTCTATCTCTCTCTCTCTCTCTCTGTTTTTTTTTAATAGTCAACAGCCTGTTTGATCTTTGGGCATTGTTAGATGAGATGATGTATTTTTTGCATCTCGATTTCCCTTAAGTACTCCCTTCACTGACGTCAATGGAAAAAAAAGGTAGGCAAGCCACTATATTTGCCACTGGCTTTGTAGTTTGGTAGGATCTCCCCAGGTGCTGCTACATAGATTTGTGAAGGAAATGACTCAAAGCCCTTATGAATAATTCTATTAATTCATTACTTTGGTGGGAAATAATGACAGGAAGCTTTAGTCACTTATTATTTATTTTTTTCATTTTATATGCTACAAATGCAAATATCAATATATCATATATCAGGAAGTTCAAATATACAAGGTGACCACAGGATTGATGGGGATAATGTGAAGCTTACTCTCAACCGTGTCCCACAATTGGTGTTTAGCTGACACTTACAGTACCTGGATACTTCATAATAAGCAATGTCTCCAAATCACATACCTGATACTTCCAACTTTTATATGTAAAAGCTGTGTCCCAGCCAAGTTTATGGGACACCACCTTAGCTGTATCCATGCTGTATCTGGGCATCCCAGCAGAGTATCATGTTCATGGATTTCATGCTCTTCTGAAGAAAAACTAAGTTCATGAAATGAGTTAAAATTTCTAATCTGAATATTTATTTAATCATGGTTAGCATTAGTATTTTTCCCATGGTTCACAATCGAAGTGTGGAAATAAATGAAAATACAAAGGCAGTAGATCAATGAAGTTAGAATGAAGGGTTGTGGTTTTGAAAATTCCCTCATTTCTTTTAGTGCATCACTTAGAAGGGTTGTTGGTGCTGGGCTGTTCTGTTAATCTAGTATTTGTTTTGATTTCAGCTTTATACTCGTCTGAAATAACCATGCAATCAATGTTGAAGGCCCCTCTCTCTGCAGCTTTTACATGGTTCTTTCTGATGTCTCCCATCTTGTGTGTTCATTGTAAACTTCTACACGTCCCATGCTTCTTAAGCCTTGTCATGTGCCCACTCCAGATCCTTCTCACATCTTACTTGGAGGAATGGAACATTTTAAGGACAAGAGGAAGGGATGTTGTAAGAACAAAACAAATCTCTTTGAGAGCTCAAGATTAGGTAGATTTCCCTTCAGAACTAAGAAGTATGTGAGTCATCTGGATCATGCAGGTTTTGCTTGAATGTATTGTTGGTGATCTGGAGTTGCCTTTGGCTATCCTTTTCAGACACATACTAGAGTTGACTTTTCTACCAAAACATTAGCACAAATCTGTGAAGGCGTTCCACAATCAATGCACCGTGCATATTCAACTTTAATTTTACGTTCTTCAAATGGAATGTTTTTTGTGCCATTAAAAAAAATGGAATATTTTTGCTCCTCTTGCGACTTTCTTCTTTTGTCAAATATCGCTTTCTTCTTTTGTCAAATATCGTTTGCATGGTAACTATATCCTTTTGGAAATTGTGACGGCCTTCTCTATCTGACAATCTACAATTAATAATTTATTTTTTTACCAATCCTCTGACTGATAATTTACTTCTTTTTTTTTTTTTTTGCCAGTTCTGTCCACTCATTAAACAACATAAATCCCTTTGTGAACTTTCTCCACTTCTATGCATACCTTGCTTTAGTTTTCTTACTTTCTTGCTCATGTCAAGTTTAATTTGCATGAAAATTTATCCTTCTAGACTTCTAGTTCTAGAAGTTAATACTTCAGTATCTAAGTACAGTATATGGAGACCTATTATACAGACGTAATAGACCCACTGAATGACTATTTTCTTTCTTATGTTATCCTAGCCTACAGTAGCTGCAATTGAGGCCGGAAAAGACATAGCATTGGCAAACAAAGAGACTCTGATTGCAGGCGGTCCCTTTGTACTTCCTCTTGCACAAAAGCATAAAGTAAAAATACTTCCTGCTGACTCAGAACATTCTGCTATATTCCAGGTATGGAAGCTGATTATTATACATCTATGCATCTATCTTTCTCTCTCTACATATACATATACAGAGAAATTATCTGGTGTGCACACCTCATAGTGGGGGCCATCTGATGACCCATCCAAATGGATCACACACAGGACCCTTCTGAATTACACTGGTCTCTTTTTTTTTTACACCCATCCAAATGAATTGCACCGTTGGATCGACAGGGCAATTTTTTAAGGGGCGAAACTTGTTGGCCATTGATGAAGGGGATAGGATGATCAGGTGGGGCCCATATTTTGTACACAGGTAGGCCTCAACCAGATGATGAGATCCCCCTTGGTCCCATCCCAACTGGGGCTCCAGGTGGACCCACAGATAGGTGCGCATGGAAGCTTCCATGCACACTGCACACACTGGATAAGCCCTTTACATATGCATATACATACAATCTATATATCAGGTTGGATGAATGCCATGCTTTGAAAGGAGGTGCTTACCTGATCATAACTTGTGTGTCCGTGTATGGAGAGAGAGAGGGACCATTGATTTAATCATCTGCAAGGTTGTTGTGTAACTAGGGTGGGATCTGCAAGCGTTTTCTCATATTGCTTTCTGAGAACTGATTCTTTTGTGAAGATTCTGTGTGCACCTACATGCATAAATTAAAGTCGTTTCCTATTAGTACCTTGCTATTTCCAATACTTCCATCCTATGTGTTCCTTTCTGTTAACAACGATGTATTACTTTTTTTGTTTCAATCTGTTTACCCATGCCCATTCCTGTCTCAACGGACCTTGCATTTTCATTAAAGTTGACTCTGTGTTTTTATGATTGCAGTGTATTCAAGGCCTGCCAGAGGGTGCACTTCGGCGCATTATTTTGACTGCTTCTGGAGGGGCTTTCAGGTGTGAAACTGTGCAATTCGAAAATGTTTTGCTCATGATGTTGGAGAGAAATTATAGTATTCTATGCCCTCATGGAATGGATATTTTCATTTGCTACATATCCCACGCTCAGGGCCCATGAGAATTGGAAACCTTAAAACAGTTAGTTATCATATGCTTGTGCCCATGTGGAGCCACATCCAATCAGGATGAGATTTTTCGACCCCACACTTCCAGATTCCTTTGTGCTACGAGAGGATTCCATGCTCCATGGATTTCTATTTCCACTGGAGGGAGGAATCTTGCATTCCTACCAATCAAAGGAAATCCATATCCTCTCTAAAGTTCATTTTTTCCTTTTCTGCAAGGAGAACATGTTGCACCAAACAACAAAACCTTGGGCTTCATGGAAAATCAGAACAATTTTCCTCTTTATTGCGGAATCCTCTTGTCACAAATGCACCTTAGGCATGTTTGGGTAATGTCATCAGAGAGGAATCCTCTCTGATTTTCCTTGATTATGAGGAAAACCCAGGTTTGGGTGATGAGAGGCAAAGTGAGCGAGGATTTTTCAAATCCTCCAAATCCATCAAAAATCCTCTCTTCCATTGGTTCCTTGGTCTCCACCTCCCCCCATCGAATTTTGTAAATCCACGGAGGCAAAGAAGCACCTAAGTTACAAAAAGTGACTACTCCTAGGTGTTTCCCAATCCTAGAATGCAATGAATCCTCTCCACAAAAATCCTTAGAGAGGATAGCATGGTTCTTGGGAAATGAAGGAATCCTTTGGATAAAGGATTCCTATCTTTTACCAAACGTGCCCAAAATGTTGTGGTCTGGTTTGCAATCAAAATTTCCTCCTGATTTTGTCTCATCTAGTATGCTACTGCTTGTCATAGATGTATTTTTTTTATATAATTTTAAATCTTCTTCAGGGTACCAATGCATAATGGATCCAACTTTCATGACCTTAATATGGTTTACCTGGTAGGGATTTGCCTGTTGAAAAACTCAAGGAAGTGAAAGTTGCTGATGCTTTAAAGCATCCCAACTGGGATATGGGAAAGAAGATCACAGTGGATTCTGCCACCCTCTTCAACAAGGCATGTCACTCATTTTCATCTTACGTTGTTTGTCATACTAGTGGTCATAACATGCGTTAATGCAGTCCTAAAGCGGAGTTCTTTTGTTTTATTTACAGGGTCTTGAAGTTATTGAAGCCCACTATCTGTTTGGAGCTGAATATGATGATATTGAGATTGTGATTCATCCCCAGTCGATCATACACTCAATGGTTGAGACCCAGGTTTGAGTCTCTTTCTCTTTCATGATTATACTTCATTCTCTCATCAATGATCTTTTATTTTTTATTGTCTGTCTGCTCCCAGTCGCAGACTGACGGAAGAAGAGAAGTTGAAGTGTAATGTGAAGCAAGTGCTTTTTTATTTTATTTTTTATTTGGCTTCAACTCTACAATTTTAACTCGTCTTTTTCCTTCTTTTGCAGGATTCATCAGTTCTTGCTCAGTTGGGATGGCCTGATATGCGCCTTCCAATTCTTTACACAATGTCGTGGCCAGAGAGAATTTATTGCTCTGAAATCACCTGGCCTCGGCTTGACCTTTGCAAGTATGTCATTTCATTCTATTTTTTATACACGTTCAGAAACTACTTATATCATACATGTAAAAGAAGTGGATAGATACTGGTTTTTTCTCACAACACAGAACTGAGCAATTTCTCTGAGTTCATCATAAACAGGTTTTTTTTTGGCATGATTGTCATAGTCCTTGGAAATGGAAAATGTTTCCTAAGATCTTCAGAAATGTGGCAACAGCGCTATTTCATCCAGGATGCACAATTCAAAACAGAATTTGGTTTATTTTGATGTTGGTTGATATGTCATTTTTTTCATCTATTAGGGCAGAATTGGATTTACTTTTTGTTGAAAATGGAAAATGTTTCCTGCGATTTTGGTTTTTTTATTATTTTATTTTTATGTTTGGTGATGGTTATTTTTGTCGAAGTCTTTTCTAGTGGAAATGATTGTATTCAACTTTATTTTCTTATGAAAACCCATGGAGAAATGTAAGCGTCACCCACGCCCACCCCACCCCAATTTCCTCTCTCCTTCCCACATGCACACAAGACAGACACAACCGAGAGAAAAGGAAAAGGACCTTGAGAAGATAAGATTATTGGGTACATAAACCAAAAAGGCGTTCACAGTTATGCATGATTTGTTCATCTTTTTGGAGGTCCAATGAGAGGACTCTTATCTCCATTGCTTGTTCATTCATCATGTTTGTGGAGATCTGAGGATGAAGAGGACGCTAGCTTTGGTTCCCCCCCCCCCCCCCCCCACCCCTCAAAAAAAAAATAATGAAAAAAAACACACGCGCACACTTACTTCTCAAGCTGCATTCTTGTTCATGGAGATCCAAGGATGAAGATAAAGGTTTGGTTTGTTTTAGTTACCAGCACTTTAAGGAAATGAAAATCCGACAAATAGAAAAGGAGAAATCTCTTTTGTCAAATGGCATATATCAGAATCCATAGTCAAGGGAGCTTTAGATTCTTCTTCCTTTTTTTTTGTTTGAAGGAGTATTCTTCCTTGCTTTCCATCATTGGCAGAGAAGACTGTGAACTTCCTAAACAGAACATCTCATTCATTGCATTTTCATTGTTGGCCATGCACAAACATTCCTGGGAAAATTGTGTGGCCATAATTGCACCAGATAATAAGAAATCACTGTTGAAGGAAAAAAAGCTTTGTACATAAGAGGCTAAGACTTGACTGAAAAAGGTTTTGGTTTGAATAGGATTTTTCTACGGGGTTAAGGAATAGCAAACATGCTCTTACAGAAAATTGGTTCATTTTCTATGCTGCAGAAGGGATTGCCAGTGCGCGACACTTACTATTATTATTATTATTATTTTGTGTAACAAGAAAGGATGGCCCAACCTTCTTTTCCAATCAGAGGGCAAAGTCACCCATATTTTTCTGGGGAAAGGTTCTCTAGGTTGTCACCTTATTATTAATGTGATTATGTACATGATTAAAACCAATTAACTGACCATTTCTATGGATGGGTTGGATTCAGAAAATACATTGATATGTAATCTTCTAAATGAACCTTAAGGATAGTCCATGGAAATTTGGTACACTTCATAACCATCAATTTTATTTCCTGGAATTTCCAAACAAGTGGTTAGGATTGTTCACTTGGTGCCCCATTGTAGGTGATAACTTACTAACTGAAGGACCTGTCAGATGATCTGGATTTAGTACACATATATGGTGTGCCACGTGTGTAGAACTTAGTTACTGATCAGTTGAGAAAAGTAACTAACAACACTTTTCACCTTATAAAGATGGTTGCATTCTGCTGCTCCATGGTGTGAAGTTCAATTTGTATGAAACTCTTCTTTTTGGGTCTCAAGTATACAATGTATTAGCTGTAGTAAGTAGTAACTTTCGTGAACTCTTTGTATTGATTTTTTTTTTTTTTTTTTTACTAATACAATGTGGCTGATATCCAAGCCAATATCCTGCAGAGTAGTTTACTAAATTACTAACAATATTGGGATTTTTCTTCATTCTGAAATCACAACAACCAACAAAAAAGAGTATGAATTTCAATATTTGTGTTTTCTTTCCTCAAAATGTTTTGATGCAAATGATGCAGGTTGGGCTCTCTGACATTTAAGGCTCCTGATAATGTGAAATACCCATCCATGGATCTTGCTTACTCCGCTGGGCGTGCTGGAGGTACAATGACTGGAGTTCTTAGTGCAGCTAATGAGAAGGCTGTGGAGATGTTCATTAACGAGAAGTAAGTAATATTGTTCCCAATGCCTTGGTATTTTCTTTCTTGTTTTGTGTTTTAATCATATCTGCTGCTTATGGAAGAAAACATTGTGTTTATGTTTTCTAAATAACCAAACAAATACATCTACTTCATCATTTATTTTTTCTTTCTGAATTGGTGGGGCCCATTAGGCTAAGGAGATCGTTGGAGTTGCAAGTTGCTACCCAACAGTTTCTGAAGTCCAGGCCTCATGTTGGATGAATGATCATCACCTTTCTTATGCTTGGCAAGGGGGACTCCAGTGCATTGCAAAAACAAATGTTTGTTGTCCCAAGAAAATGTTTGCCTTTATTTTTAGAGAAAAGAAGGCATGGTTTTGCATTTGGCAGGGATGAGGAATTTTTGGTTTTGCATTTAGCATGAGAATTTCCTTTAACTGCCCATTAATGTTTTGAGTCATTTTGACACTTCACCCATGCTGGAAGCACCTGTTTATTCCATATCTTTGCAAAAGGGCGCTTCCATCAGATTTCAAAACCAATATTTAATGTTCAGTGAGAAATATTTAGTTTCAGTTTTTGCTGGAGATCCTGTCTGAAAATGATGGAAGAACTGGTTATGGCCAGCTGATGGCATGTGATTCATAAGGCTCTGAGGTAAGGCCAATCCAAATTTTTTTCAAGTGAACCGGGCTCTTCATGCAGAAATCGAAAGTAAATGCCTGTTTGTGATATTATTGATACAAGTTGTTGAAAGCTTAGATGTTCATTTATTTAATTTTGGCAATTCAATCCCTTGTGAGTAGACTAGGTACTGGACTTTATAGTGGTATGGTCATCAGTTGTGTGGACAGTCAGCTACTAGCAATGCTAGAACTGGACTGGCTAGTTAGTGGACCCTTTTCAGGTGCGGAGACACCTGAAACTTCCCATGTGTGGGCCCCGAGCTGAGCAGGTGGATGTTGAAATCATTTCTGACAAAAATTTGGTGCAGTTGGGCCAAGGGGTTATTATAGTCTTTCCTTTTCTGAGTCATGCTAGGTGCTGTTCCCTCTTTCAGAACCTTGAGTGATTAAACTGATGAATCCTCATTCTTTTTTTTCAACAGAATCGGCTACCTGGACATTTTCAAGATTGTGGAACTCACATGCGCCGAACACAGGAAAGAGCTAGTGACCAGTCCCTCCTTGGAGGAGATCATTCATTATGATTTGTGGGCTCGGGAGTTTGCTGCAAACTCACTTCTGTCTTCTGGGAGAAGACCCGTCCTGGCTTAATTGGTAGCTTGATGCAGCTGAAGAGGGCATGTCTAGTCTTGTGGGCCCCCATTGGACCCATCTATCCAATGGACGGATTTGCCAGGTATGCATTCAGCTGTAAGCAAATGTAAAAAGGCATCAGTGTTCCTTCATGTAGCTCTATAACAGAAAATAAATGAATGAATGCTAGTCCCTCTGTTGGAGGGATCCTGTTTCTGAGAAATGATGCATCTTTTCTTTTCCCTTCTGTTTAAGTTTGGAAAGGAAGTTGTTTCAAATGGTGGACCCTGCTCCAACAGTCAATGACAGTTGGGTCTGGAAATTGCCATTGTATATATGGCCATGGGTCCCAGCACTCATTTGGGCCCTCCCACTGGAGGAGAGAGAGAGTGCAACACATGCTGGTGTGGGTCCCAAATGTGATTCTTTGGAAGAGCCATGGATTATATAGGACTACAAAATTTTACTCCGACAAGAGGGTTCACTGTCCTGTTTACAGTAAGTGATTAACAAAAAAGACTTGAGTGAAATCACCAATCAGGATGATCATTTGGATGGCCCAAATCTCAATAAGGATGAAATTTGGTTCAGTGCCAATCCACTGGAATTGTGGTTTTGAGGTGGTTTAGAGCTCATTAGGTGGGCCCTGCTGGTGGTTTTGTAGGTCTGGCTTAAGAGAATTCTGGAAGGCCAGCCATACAAAATCCAGCATTAGGGCCATCTCCAAAATCTAATAATCGAACTTAAGATAGTTACTTCCTCGGGTACTATAGCACAATTTAAGGCCAGCCATTAAGCTTAAAGATCGTTATAATGCTGGGAGTCATAGTGGCAAGTTACAGTGGGACTTGGGACCGTGGACCTATTTATTGTAGTTAATCACATTAGAACCATCTAAGAAACTGTCTTAAGACTGAAATCTATGTTGGCAATTTACATCTAAAGAAACAGTCTCGGCCATAGTGCATGAACTAGAGGCAGCAATCTTGGAGAACTGTTCACAGTACAACGGATGTAAGAACAGCTGACTAATTTTGTATTTTTCATTCATTTTAGAGCACTGTCAAGTGGGTGGGGATTGATAATTTAGGGTAGCATGCAATGACCTGTCCTGTCTTAGGATTTGAATTACTATAGGGCGATGACCGGGATTCATTTCATTTTTCGATCTTTCCTTGATTCTATTTTCATAATAGAAGTTGTTTGATACTTCTTTTTAGGTATTCACCTTTGATCTTGTGAATGAGTTCTTATTTACTCATCAAATAGAATACACAGGCATTCACGCCATTGGTTAAAAATGGTCAAAAGTAAATATACAAAAAATAACCATTAAATAACCTCTCCTTTGACAGAAATTGAATCAAGATCATCCTAGTAAAATCCATAGGAAAGTCAAGGTACGACCCATCTCTACGTTTTATCTCCTTCCCGCCTAACCTCATATCCTTCACTATTCATTACGTTAATAATCCTTTGTTGGAGCTTTATTTAAACACAAATTCTATGTATTGAATTCATATCTAATCTAATGTAAATGACATGCCCATAATAATTTAGATTTGGATACGAGTTCATTACTATCAAATCCGAACTCAACTCATATTCATTCCAACCTGGAGGGATTTAGGTGGGTGTCCATGAGATCTCACCCCGTGCACACTCTGCAATGAAAAGGCATGGCATGCTCTGCCAAAAAACAGAAACATAAAAAACAGAGGTTGAGACACCTAATCCTGGTTTTGATATTTAGGAAAAGACAAACTGCTCCACTTTAGGACCTTAACACCTTTTGATTTGGAGGTAAAAAGCCTAACCAAATCATTAATTGGATCTTTGCTTCCACTAAAAAGCTTTCAATGAAATGAAATTGGATGCACTGAATTCCAAGCCAAAGGCCAACTACCCTCTTCCCTTCTTTTGGCAGAGAGAGCCCCATCCCAGTAATGGATATATATTATATATACAGTGATCAAAAGGTAAGCATGGCGTTTTCTTTATGGCTTTATACACTCTACACATTTTCGAACAAAAACTCCTTTCATTACTTTTCAACAATAAAATAAGGACCTTTTACCAAAATAAAATAAAATAAAATAAAATAAGGATAAAAGGAGACCTACATCAGGGGGATTTGTTCATCGTTGTTGTCTTGTTGACTTACTGTGTTTTAAGTTCTATAGTCAGCGAGGAATTGACCCATTTCTCATAATGATGTCATTTGGGTATTATATGACTTGGAACTTTTGTATCTTCAGATCTTAATCTAAATCCTAGAATATTCCAACAACTATAGCATCTGCATTGAGACCATCTATATAGCCCCCACCCACCCTTACCTCACTTCAATGTAAGTACTAATATAAGTCCCTTGTAAGCAGGACTACAGCCAGTGATTGATCCCTAATTGTTTTTGTGAAAGGGAGATGTCTCACCAGCTGATCAACTAGTAAATTGGACACATTTTAAGAGTGATATCTACAAAGCTTTCTGCAATATTGTTGTTTGAGAATCTGCGGAGCTTAGATTATATTATTTTTAAGAGCCCCATTCATAAGATCCAAACCTAACACATAAGATCTGTGTTAGATCTACATATCCTAAACAAAACGGATCCATCAACCACATATCAGTACACCATGGTTCCACCCTGAATCCAACCCATCTACATACCTATCTGGCATGAAGTTGAGGTTCATTGGCTCCACTAAATAAAAAGGCCCATGATTATAACCAAGCATGAGACAAAATTTAGTCTCATATCAGCCATCTCTAACCCATTTGTCTAAAATAATAAAACTGACAGTAAAAATGATCATCTTTTAGCTAATTATATGTCTATTCATTGGACAACTTTCACCAGTGCTGGATGACGTGAGGAAAAATATTTTGATATTGATAAAAATATTGAAAGAACTGTTGATAAAGTTTTCTGAAAAAACAGCAACTCAAACTATTTGTCTCCACATATACCTCTTCAAACTGGTTCGGAAAATAGGACAAGTGAGGTTCAAACTTTAAGTTGGAACCTCAATTTGTGTTGGACTCGGGAAAATAGGGATGGCCTTTTGATAAGGCATTTCAAATTGTGCTGGACTCGGGAAAATAGGGATGGCCTTTTGGTAAGGCATCCTGCTCCCATCCTTTCATCCTTGGTGGGAGGTTTGAATCTTCTTCTTCTTGGCCGGTGAGCCACGGAAAAAAGATAAAAAAAAAACTTGTGTTGGACTCAGATGTAGGTCAGGCCGACCTAACCTTGCCAGCTTGTTTAACAGTAACCTTTTCTTTTTTTTGACTCAAGGGTCAACCTTAAGAATTATTGTGTGGTCCTGTGGAAATATGCCGAGAGATTCATATAATTTCCCTGCAAAAGGTGCCCATTGCTTTGCCGAAAATCCATCCTTCCTTCAATCAGGTTTAAAGGAGAATTTCAGTGAACACACCTATTCTATATTCTTCCTCCTTTTAACAGTATATTTAGGATTTCTTGACCTTCAGCCAAAACATATGTCGGCAAAGTAGGGTTCAAGTTAGAGGTTAGGTTGTCCTAGTCTACAATTGTTCCCCCAGCAATCTGTAAAGTATGTTTCATACGTTTAGATGTAGTTGTCCCTTGGATCTTGGATTTCCATTACCTATCTATAACCACCTGAAATTGTTAGGTTTGATCATCTATAAATATTGGTTATTTAAGGACAAAACCCACTTGTGATTTACACACTTTTCCTTATTAGGTTTAGTGTACACTCACGCACCTTCACACACTGCATGATGTCCCTAATCAATTGAGCTACAGTTAGAGATCACTTCTAATATAATCTCCTTTCTTCCCTGTAGGTACCACTTAAAATTTCACTTTATTCCGAATGATATATATATATATATATATATATATTACTTAACATGTGAAACATATAATTCATGTCGGAGTTGTGATGAAAAGTTTTATATTGACTGTCAACCTATCAGATACAATCCTCCTTTTTTATATATGTTTGAGGCCGACAATTACAATTTAACGGAGTTGTGCGTGTGCGTGCCTGTGTGTCTATATATATATATATATATATATTACAAATGTGAAATATATAATTATACTTATTTTAGGGCTTGTTTGTTTGCAAAGAAATACATAGGAACTCATATCCTAAGTGGTTAAAAATAACGAACAAAAGTGGATATCCAAAAGGTCACCATAAAAATACCTTTCTTTTGTGGAAATAAAATGAAGGAAAGATGAAAAATGAATACCCGCCACCACCTTAGCAATTCAATATCTACATCTCCACTTTTTATCTTTCACCCTCATGTCATATCCTTCACCTTTACCCTCACCTCTTCAATAATCTAAAGAATGAAAATCGTTTACCCATGAGTTCCTTCGTGTGTTCTATGCAAACAAACAAGCCCTTTTGAGATGTCCAATCTAATTGCATACAACACGCTTTTTGAAGTAAAATCTCAGCCAAATCCCATAAAAACCAAGGGGTGTGTGTGTTAGATATGAATGGCTTTTGATCATGGAAAATTGGACCCCACACAAATCAAATCAAGTACACAAAAAGCTAGTCCAGATGAATTTGTTGGGGACATAAATCAGCAATGGTGTGCCATCTAGATGACTATTATCAAGATGATGTCTACCATACTCATTGATTGCTTTTAATCTAGAGTGTTAATCATTTAACAAGATTTACTCTCTTTATCTAATCTGATCACACCGACAAATCCTTCTCATAGGATTAGGAATGAGACTTTTAATTAGCACCATGATAAACATGGGAGAATTTTATGTGAGCCCTACAAGTGGCATGAAGAGCCACACTCCACTAAAAAAATATATATATAGTATCCACAGCCACTCATTTTCTGCTGGCCTGTGGCCAACAGGTCCCTGTGCTTGCTGTCTGTATTCTCCCTTAACTCTCTCTTGTCCCTATTCTAATAAATTATGTGAATATGAAGGCCACCAACATCAGATAATGACAACTTCGAGAAATATAAAATTGGAGATTCCTAACTAAGACCACAAACAAATATCTCCTAACCAATTTCAGCAATTTCGTTTGAAGAATGGATATCAAATCTCCACTGATTATTTGGTTACTGTAAGGTTAACATCCAATCTGAGTGAGATCCATTTGGATTCATGCCAATTATAAAAGAGAATAATATGATTGGAAGATTTTATTATAAATATAATTTAAAGGAAAAAAAATCATCTCAATCAAATCGTGACAACCATTGATTTAAAGACATTTAAATTTAGCAGTTTCTTAAGTTCTATATTTTAGAGAAACTCAATCTAAAATGTCGACTATGATACAAATTTGTGAAGATTTATTATTTAGGGCGAGCCTCATTTAACAAGGGTCACTAAGTGTGAACGGGTTAGATTGTTGATGGATGAGTCCCACATGGTGCTAGAATTGTTACCTCTCACACAAGCTGCGAAAGTTTCTCTTTGTGAAAGAAAACCTATATACATATTATATACACATAGTAAATACAAGCTTTAGTACACGGACAATGAAAACCCCTATATTTAGCCTAGACAAGGGCGCTAGGAGTGGGGTTCATGAAAGCACCCACATATGGAGGGACAAAACACTCGCACAAGCGAGGAGACACGAGCACGCACAGAGAGAAAAGATTTGCACATGTGATGAGGGAGAGACCCACGATTGATCCCTTGATCATCCGGGTGAAAGGAGGATTTCCAACCAACTAGGCAACCTGTCATTCTACCCGCACTCACTTGATAACTCAGGTTAACCAAATGTGTCCAATCTCTTTAATAGAGGCCAATTGGCTATCTTTTCAACAATTAGGAAAGCTGATAGGATGGCCCACCAGTGATGGGGTGCTTAGAAGCTATTCGTCATTCTCTCTTTCCCTTTTTCATCTGGAGAGTTGTTGCCTACCTTTTTTTTTTTTTTTCCCATTGAATGGATAAGAATCTAAAATATAGTAACATTTCCTTTTAGGAATCTCCATCACAGGGAAAGCTCAGTCCACCACCGACTACTGGTAGATTAGTATCGACAGTATTGAACCTTAATTTATAGTAAGATAGAATGCCTGATACTTGGGTGCATGTGATATGTTTGAAAATACTATACAAATTACTTGCTCCCAATAATCAAACAAGTCAACGTTAAAATAAAATTAAAAAAAAAAAAGTGGGTTCGAAACTGCACTACCACACTAGGACCACGGAGGAATTTTACTCGGTTTTCTCTCCTGAATCCGTCAGAATTATTCTGGCCCAAAGGGCTGGGAACCTGCGTTATCAGGAAAAAAATATTAAAAAAAAAAAGAAGAAGATTTCCCCTAAAAACTTAATCCTATGGAGAACCATCCTAGGCAAAAGGAATAACATATCTTTATCACCAAGAATAATATATAAATAAGGAGATAAGGTGGGGGCCCTCACATTTAAGTTGTTGGCATTGGATATGGATGTGAGGGCCTCCACCTTATCTCTCATAGTAAGGTAAGAGATGCTCTCATAGGAACATCCTCCTATAAATAAAATGACCATATGCTGATATCCACATTAGAGTTTAAATGGGACCCGAGTTTGTTTGACCCGTTGAGTCAATCTTTACTTGACTGAGGTCAATTTAAATTACAATTCCTCTCAGAATATGCACTTAAGTGGATTTTATTTTATTTTGAAGTGATATACACCGTTGCGTTGCTATGCATGTCAAAAGAGCAGGATCTTCTTGAATTTAAAGGCACTGATTGTGACAACATCACACGTCTATTATGTGGGAACATCTGTGAGGAGAGAAGTATCCTAGGATCCATTATCCATTTGCATATCTAGTTCTGTGAAAAAAAATAGATACAAAACTTGCATGCCTTCAGGCTAGAGCCTAGAACACGAAAAACGGCTTTGATAGCTATTTATTTAAAAGAGATGAACTCATTAAATATCGCTAGTTGTTCCAATAGGATAGACACTAACAAGCATTTATTTTAGCATTTATTTTGAGAATGGCAACTTCCATTATTTTTTTTCCCTCATGGCAAATTCTCATAATCTACATGTAAAGATGGGTGTAGCACTGTAGCTACAGAACATGACAAGGATATTTTACATTTGAATTCTTTCATAATATCAGCAAAATGTTGTGAAACATAATTTAGTTTTAACCAAACAAATACAGCTCAAGTGCCATCAGTATATATGTTTTTTATTTAATATTTGCAAGCTTCTTTTCAGTAGTGGATTAATGGACCAGTTTCATTCATTTTCTTCTCTATTTTTTTAGTGGTTAGTCATAGTTGATTTAATAATTAATCCATTAGATAGGGTTTATATGGTTTTGATCACTTGGACTTTTTTTTTTTTTTTTGTGAATAATCTTGAAGCCTAACATATTTTTTTTTTATGTCCCTACCCTTTGAGTTTTTTAAATTTTATATATTTTACTTTACAACTTCGTTTTATACTTTCCCTCCTATATGTTACTTTCTTCCTTTGATTGTGTTAAGTATCATTGTTTTATATTTTAGTCAACCTTTCTAGAGTGAACTTTTTCGTCAAAAGAAATTGAAGCATTGTTAAATATTTTAATGGATATTACTGCAAAATGTGTACTTTAGTAAAACTATATTTATTTTCTCAAGTGTGTAACTAATTGCAATACAAATATACAATCCACTTAGGTCAATTGATTTCTAATTCTAATATTGAAAAAAAAATCTCCTCTCTCTCTCCATGTTTCATATAGGAACATAAATTCTTGAATTACACATAATGAAAATGTTATCCACTATTTTCCCAAACAAATGTCGTCGATTGCTTCCCCATTACTTAGCACGGGTACCTTTTGCTAGTTACATGGTGATGCATGGTATCTCAATTTATATGGCATATTTTCATATTCTTTCTGCATCAAACAAAGAAACAACAAGTAGGATTGCATGGAAACACGACACTACGGTTTTCTCTCTCAATTAAAAAAAATAAAAAAAGATATATTTCTGTTTTGCGCTAAAATCAAAGTAATCTTTCACCCCAAAAAAAAATATATAAAAAGATATACATTTCTTTTAGTATGTTGGAAAAAAAAAAAAAAACAAAAAAAACAAAATTGATGGTAACCACACAAGCATTCCAGAGAAAAGGTGAAAAGGACTGTGGTGGAGAAAATGTCAGCAGCCACTCATTTTAGTAACTCAGGTTATCCTAATGTGGCCTATAGAGCCCAATGCACTGGTTTTTAAAATTTGGGAAAGCTGATATGATATCTCATTGTGACCTATAATAGCCCTAGTGAGTGGGATGCTAGAAAACATGTCATTTAATATTTTCTTGCCCTATTATAGAGACGGCTGCTGCCTGCCTTCCTCAATCAAAGGACATGAATCTCAACATAGAAGTTTCCTCTTTTTTTTTATTTTTATTATTATTATTATTATACATTTTATACAGGAATTCTCAATACTGAAGTAAAATAGCTCAAATGACTTTGGAACACTTTAAATTCTAAAACTTCAAATGATTTTTGGAGATTGATATTTGACTGACAAGTCTGAATGGCTGAATTTCAAAAAAAAAAAATCTGAGGAAATTTTAGAATTGTCCTCAAACCTCAAAAGAATTTTCTTCTTTCCTTCCTTCGCTGAAACCAGTGGTAGACTAGCATTGTCTGTATTGACCCAATATTGGATGCACATGAAGTTGATGCTGTAGAAATGGAAAAGACAGCTTAATAAACCATTCAATTAATGTAAGAGAGAGTAAAAATAGAACCTTCTTCCTTCCATTGCTGACGCCAGTGGTAGACTAAGCATTGTCTGAATTGATTCAGCTGATGGACAAATAGTTGATGTTGTAGAAATATTGGAAAAGACAAATCAATTGAGCCAAGAAAAGAGTAAAAAGAGAACCTGAAATTAACCTTGAGAGTGGAAGCACGTTTAAAACGCTTATCTTTAGGCAAATTTCGCTCTTAATAGTGTGATAGAGTGGAAGCCCTCCCCACCTCGAAATGCCTTTGCATTGGTTCACTGTGAGAAAAATGATCATGCAAAGGAAAGATAGGATTCCATTTAAAATAGAGACATAGAGTGGAGAGAGTTATATTTGTTGAGTGCTCATGAGTGTAGAATATAATTCTCTCTTGGATGTGGAACTTTTTCTTGGATGTGGAACTTTTTCCTGCGTGTGCATTCTGCATGGCTGTCATGCGGGATTTTCGGTCCGATCCTTTAATATAAAATCGTATTCTATAGTCAGTTAAAATATCGAATCCCGCATTGAACACTTACGTAAACTTTCTATATTATTAAATGAAAGACAAATACAAATATATAAATAAAGAACATCATACGAAGTACAAACTTAAACTTATTCCCCAACAAACACGTCAACATTATATATTATTTTCTGTCTTGTCAAACTTAAACCATCCAGAAAGAAAGAACGAGCAGATAACCTTGCAAACTTACTCCCAATCATACTAGTCAACTTTCTAAATAATTCCCCTTCCATCTAACTTCAACCCACTGAAAATAAAGAAAGAATGGATGGCATTATCTTATAATCACATTATACATAAATCACTGCTTATAAATGTAACAAAAATTACAAAGAAAAGAATAGCCTCTTTGATTTGTATTCTTACCAAAAGTTCCCTAATCAACCTACAAAATCTACATCTTTCTCATTTGTAAGACCCATTAACCCTACATTTCGTTTAGTTCTTTTTTTATTTTACTTTTTTAGCCTAATGGCTAAAAGTGATACTGTCAATTAGAAAACTATCCTCAGATACGTACATGATATTAAGGTGCCAACACTACTCAACCATGACCATAAATATAATATCAATAGAATTTTAAAGAGATGAATGAAGTGCTATTGAGGTAAAATGTGAAAGCTATAAGATCGGTAAAATATGGATGGAACTTGAAACGTTCCTACAATTTGCATTAAAAACGATATAATGATTGGATATTCATTTTCATCTTTTTTTAATTCACTTTTCATTAAAAACAAAAGTTATTGAATGCTCATTTTTATATATTCACCTGCGATCTTCTATCCATCTCTATACAAATAGAACCATTTAGAAAAACCACATTACCAAAAACTCCTAGAAATTCAATTCCATGCAAACCAAGCTCCCTTGAGAAAATTTAGATTTGCCCAATATTAAAATATCGAAAAATTATCAGGAGATAAAAGTCCCTCCGATAATATCGCCATAATATCGAGAACTACTTCAAAATATCGCCAATATATCTAATCTGACACTCCTACACACATTCTCCAAACAATAAAACCAAACTACCAACTGTTTCTCAAAGTCTTCACCATTCACCAAACCAATGTCTTCTATTTTAAGGACCAAAAAAAAAAAAAAAACTAAAAAATCTAAAAATTAAATTAAAAAAAAAAAAAAAAACATTTTTCCTCTTTTTCATCCTGCCCCATATGTTCACAAGAAATTACCAAAACACCCCCAAATCTGAGAATGTCGGAAATCTCGATCGAGAGCGAATCTCAGACGTTGGAGAAGAACCCCATCAGCTCCTTCTTGTACGGAAGATACGTCCTCCGTCGATCTCTCTCCTTCGCCGCCGCCGCCGGATGATCCTTCTCCTTCTCCTTCTCCTTCTCTTTCTCCTTCCATTTTCCGGCCACCTTTCCGTCACGGGAATGCGATTTCCCATCCTTCTCCAGGAAGACGAACGTCTCCTTCCCATCGCTGCTGCTCCGGCTGAGCAGGTCACGGAACCGCCACCGCTTGGACGATCCGGTTGAGTTGCTCTTCGGCGTCGCCGCAGCGCTGGGCCTCGGCTTCCACACACAGTAAGTCCCTGGCAGGATTCCGTCGAGCTCGTCGGATTCCGACGAGGAGGAGGAGAAAGGGTCGCGGTCTTCGATCATCAGCTGACGGAGCGGGAGGCGGCGGGACTGCTCTCCGGCGCGCTTCTCCTGCTGGTTATCGGCGGCGGCCGAGGAATCGGAGTAGAGGAAGACGTCGCGGTTGAAGACGGGGTAGACGGTGCGGATCTGGCCGTTGGAGAAGATCTCGTCGGCGGAGATCGGCGATCCGTTGGCGTCGCGGCAGACGAAGGTGAAGTCCGAGTCGTCAGAGTCATCTTGGGGATCGGACGGTGGAGGAGGGTCGAGGGATGTGGGGTCCAGATGATCGACGGTGAAGATTTCATCTTTGGAGATGATGACACCATCGTCGCCGTTGATTTCGAAGGGGAGCTTGGAGTAGCTGTTGAAGCTTGGGCAAAGTGAAAGGACCGGACTCTGCTCCATTTGGAGCATCTGTGAAAACACTTTCCCTGGAATTCTAGAGAGAGAGAGAGAGAGAGAGAGAGAGATTGAGAAAGTGAAGAAGCAGAGAAGGTGACGCTTTATAAAGGGGAGGGAGGGAATACGCGTTTCACGAAAAATCCGCGAATTTTTACGCCGTGATGTCCTTTTCTCCCTCCGTGAAACTCACGTCGCACGTTCCTGTTTTTCACACGTGTAAAAGGATCGGTTTTACTTTCTTTCTTTTTTGTTTTTTTGGTCTAATGAAGATTAAGTGACAGATTTCACTTATTTTTCTAATTCTCTTTCACGATTTAAAGATATGGAGTGGAATGGATTTTTCTTTTTTATTTTTACGACATGTATAAATTAGGAGCTTTTACGGTTTAAACATATTGAATGAAATCGATTTCGCTTTTCTATTTTTATGACATGTATGAAGGAGCGCTTAACGCCTTACTACAAAAGCGTGTAGTTGTGTTTTTTTCAAGTCCATTGAACTTGAGAAGAAGCATATTGCATGAAATTTTTGGATGGATCAAAAAGCTCTATACTTTCATATTGAGGCTTTAAAGCGATAACATTAAGCTCTAGAAAAGATTAGTCATTCGTAATTTAATATACTTTAAATTCTCATTCATTTTGTCTCGCTGTCAAATTAATCATTTATGAAAGCACATATGTTAGTGAATAATTTTATCTATAAGAAGTGCATTCTCATGTTAGCTAATTTTGTTTCGACAATGACAGTGAGAATTCAACTAATATGGAAAAGAATAAATACCGCATCATCACAATTCTCTACGATGCTCTAAATGACACAGAGTGAAGAGTTTTTCTTTTCTATTTCCGCGAAACACTTTAATAATCTCTTAACTCCTTTAGTATTTCATAATTGATTAAACAGTGGGCCAGACTTCTCCTTAAGTGAAATTTGGCAAGAACCCATACAAAAATAATAATATTTATATGAATGATTTAGATTTTTCATAAGTAGGCTCCAACAAGAGCTTCATAAATTTCCCATGAATCCAACCTTGGAAGCTCTACACTCTTTTTTTTTAAATAAATGAGTAGATCTCAAAGACTTTTTGTACTTGGTAAAGCCAATAAAATCAAGAAACTTGACCCAACATCATATTGTAAAATGCTATCTCTTAAGCATGTAGTATAGACCATAGTGGATCTAGTTTCCATTATAAATTGAGAATATCGATCAATAGAAGGGGATACTAGAGCTACATTTAAATGGTCCTAATGAAACAAAATATGGTTGGATTTGTTCATTTTATGAAAAAAGTAAGTCATGTGCAAATCAAGATCTTAAAAGGCCCTAGTTTGCTAAGAATATTGCCTTCCTATCAAAAGGACTAATATTCAAGAATCATGTGTTAAGATCTACAAATAGATATCATATAGTATATCTTTAGTAGGATTTGGAAGGTGAGGATCCTATATACATCTCCACCTTATATCTTACTCACATGTTTACATGGTGATTTCTCATAATTTGTTATGCCGTTGTTTTATATTAAAAAGAAAAAAAAAATAAACTAATTTTCTTTGAGCCCTGGCATATACTAAAGATCTTCTTTTTTTTTGTAGAAAATCTAGTTGATGTTAGAGTTATACTAAAGATCTTAAATTAGACTAGGTAGATCTTCTAGAAACTGCACTTAATTAAACCTAGTGACCTGGCGTGCATGTAACAGTTGGCATAGGAGAAATATAGGGTATCACATCAACTGTTGAAACCATGAACATTTTTGTCTGTTATTAATGTCTGGTTTATTAAGATAAGTGAACCCTTATCCCTTGACTTCCATCAATGGCAACCAAGCCCAATATGGTAATATATGGTGGAAATAATAATGTTAGAGATAGAATTTGCTACTTTAGATATATAAACAATTCACAAGCCGTTAAAAGATGCTTTTGTGTAACGCAGAGGATTATATGTGCACGCGAAAATATTTAGATTTTTCACATTTTTTGCATTTTTACAGTTTAGTATGCTTCTGAGTAAAGGAAGAAGAAAAAAAAATAAATTATTTTTTTCAAAGTGGTGAACTGTAAGCTTGAATCGGACTAGTACAAACCAAGGCCCAAGCCTGACCAAACAACTTGAGCCGGGAATTAAGCTTGACAGGGTCTTTTAAGCCATATCCTGAGTTTTACCATCTCATTAAAATTGATAATCTGAGGGCCAGAGTTTTGATTCATTAGATGCATTTTCAAACTCAATTTTGCCTTAACCAGGCCCAACTCAGGATGGGCTAGGGTCAGACCTTTGGCCTTTATACAAAGAGGTAAATAAAAAGTCTTAATTTACTTCTTGAAAAGAAAATTTCTTCTAAACTTGGCACCATGGGGTTCAACTATGATTAAATGAAATCTTTCAACTTTCGCACCCTTGTGAATTAACACTCATCCTAGATTGAACCCTAATGTTAAAACTTCGAACCCCAATATTAGTAGATGTTTTCCAAAGAAAGAAAGAAAAAATAGTGGTTGTCTGAGTAATATTTACGCCACCATTTTCATCCGTCCCTTCATGGACATGATGCATCTTAAGTTGGCCCATTCAAGTCGAGATATGCTTAGAAGAATCCAAGCTTGTTCTTGCCTATTCTATCATTCCCTACTATTCCAAAGGCCAGTGTTGTGTAAATGGTTTCAAATCTTTTGAAGGTTGGCCAAAATGAATTCTCATCTATATTGGACCCACACTTGAAATCCATGCCATCTGTTTAGCAAAAACGAGTCCGAGCCTTCACTCACAATTATTGCATGGTAGCCGTGTAACACATGTGTGGAACTCCATTATAGTGTCAACATATAGATGATTCAAACTGTTGAAGATGAATGTCATCTCCTCCACCAGCATATCTCATCTGCTTATACTGCTCATAGCGGTATAAATTTTAGATGCGAACCCCACTTTAGGACTTGATTTATGGAGATGTTCATGGAACCCCAAACAAAATTTCAGAGATGATCATGGACCCCACAACAAAATATCCAGATCTGCACAGTTAAAATATCCAGACTCCAAGTCCTTTACCATGGCCCACTGCAGAGACCAAAGTCAAACATTGTTTATCCGAACCTCCAACGCCCTCGGGAACGCTCTGACAAAATCACCTTACGTACGTGTATGTTCTCGGTAGCCCGTCTGTTTTGGCGGTGCAAGTGGCCACCGGCTCTTACGGCAAAATATCCTTCTCACGATATTAACATCTCCCGATATTATCAAGATATTTTAAAGCCAAGAAGATAATTTTGTCTTTTGGGTTATTAGATGCAGGGATTTTGACCAATTGGTTCACCTTAAATTTTATTTTTTCAATTTCACAACTCAGATTTAGATAATGTTACCAAATTCGTTTGACTCTAGTCAACACTATTTTTTGAACTTCTTTATATTATATCCCATGATATAATGGGATAGTCTATCAAGGGATTTATCAAATTTTTTATCATATATTTTTTACAACTAGTGAACTAAATTTTTTTTTTTAATAAAATACAGAATCTGACATTTTGTGAAAAGTAAATACACATCTGATCACCATTTCTCAAATTTTATCATTTAGAAAAAAAAATTTCCCTAAAATGCTACATAAAAGCCATGATATCATGACATTCGGAGCAAAAAAAAATTTTCATTTTTTAAAAAACAGTTGACAAAAGTCAAACAACTCTGAACTCTGATGACATTACTTGAATTTTAATAATGAAATTGGAACATCTCAGTTTAAGGGGGATTAATATGTCAAAACCCTAAAATACAAATACTACGAAATTATTTCTATAATTTTTATTAAAACAAGTTTTTTTTTATGAAATTATAGAAATATCAAGATATGATTGTGAAAATACCGATTTAAATATATATATATATATATATATATATATATATGTCATTATGTTGTGAGACTTTATTAAAATATCGGCGACATTTTGTTTTGGTACGGATGCAATCGTCAGTCCAATATCTCCGAAGGCTCATGTTTAGAATTAGAACTTTCTTTTGCTTCTAGAGAGGTGACTGAGATTCCATGCCACCTGTCTTTTTTCTCTTTATACTTTTCCAAAATGTTGAGCAATTAGAGGACTACTAGAAGAATTGGATTCAACAATCCCTCCAATCAGCAGAGGATGGAGGGTTATATAATGGTTGCATGTGTTGTGGCCTTGTGCTAGGACCATATGGACTTAGGACTTACATCTCATTACACAAGCAAATCATAGTTGTTCCCTTGTTTGTTTGTTTGGCTTTTTTTTTTTTTCCCCGACGTGGGTGTCCGGTATATTCGAGAATCGATTACTCTCTCGATCATGTGAAGTTTCTGCTTTTTCCACGCATCAGGTAAGTTAGACATAACCATTATTTTTAAATTATTGCAAGCAACTATTGTGTTCTTAGAGAATATTTATATATGCGATTTTTTTGAGTTTTTATCAAATTTCACAAAATCCGTAAATAATTAAGATATGAAACTAAACATTCTGTTATTCATTTACAATTTTAAAATTTAGACTAGAAAGTTCATTAAACTGGCAAAAGAATGAGAATCACAAATCAGTCACCCAAAATTGTCTAAAGGCACAACTTAAGAATCTAATATGACCAAATAGACACACTCTAAATTAAAATTGACTCTTATTAACTTCCCAACTAAGACTCAACAAGCAAGATATATCCATTTGGATTGTTGGTAATGTAATGCTTTACAAGGGTAGCTAGCTGTGTCATTGGGAAATGCTAAACGACCATACTGATCAGCATCACCATAAAACTTGCGTCTAGCTAGATCCTTTGAGTGCTTACTCGCCGTGAAACATAACAAATTGTCATCACATGTTCAGTCTTATGGCGGGACAAACTCCTAATTAGTGGAGAGGGTGTTTGGTGTGAACAATTTAGATTTTTAATAGACAAACCCCTTCTAATCAGCATGAGTGAGAGACATTAGAGGAAACCCCAGACTCATGAAACCAGTCCAAAAACTTGAGGGGAAGCCACTGGCTATATAGGCTTATCATCTCTCTGATGCAGCCAATACAGATGTATATAGGTTGATGTAGCTATAGGCTTGTCATATCTCTGATACAGCCAATACTAGATATACATATATAGGTTGATGTATACTGTAGTTTCTTTTTTAGTTTTAAAAAAGTCAAAATGGATGCAAGGGATACACTGAGTCCTATTTTCACATTAAAATCCCCCATGTAAGCCTATATTAATTTCCCATTTCCCAGATCAAACCAGTGCATGTCAACTAGTCAACTGAAAAAAAGTTCCTTTGACACATATCTCATTTTAGTGGAATCTATGGGATGATGTTCCCCCAAAGTTGATTATCATGTAATGAAAAATCTTATCATTATGGGAGAATGTTAGTGTATTTTCAAAAAAAAAATCAATCTTCTTGCTATTATTTTTTATTTTAGTCATTTTTTTTTTTATGACATGAGTATTCCTAAGGTCTTGCATCTTACATAATTAATTCCTTTGGTGGTGGCTGCTAAACCCATGTACACAATCACACAGAACAAATTTGAGGAGGTAATTTTGGCAAAAAATTAGAACCCCACATTCAAAAAAAAAAAAAAAAAAGTGTAAGACTTTATAAAGTATATTTATATCCTCTTCACCTTTTCAATGTTGGATTTTGCTATGGGTTTTTTTTTTTTTCCATAAAGTTTCCACTTGCCTCCCAAGGTTCTGTTTTTTTTTTTTTTTTTTTTTCATCTTTCAAAAATAAAGATTAAGGCTTGCAGCGCCACCCGCCGCCGCTTTTTTTTTTTTTTCAAAGTATTCCATTATTAAACTTTTCTATGGCTCCTATTTCAAACTAATTAACATCAAGGTTCGAACACTGATCTCAAAGTATTCCATTATTAAATTTTCTATGCCTCCTATATCTACCTGCAATCATGCTGCCATCTGATCCATCAGTTTTATTTATTTATCCAAATGTGGCTCATGAGGTGGCCCACACATGAATAGCATGAAGTTCGCTCCAAGGTGAAGATTCCACATAATTTGAACAACATTTTTTTTTCCTAAGAGTGCCACTTGCCTCGCATTTTTTTCTTCCTTCATTTTTCAAAGGTTGATGGCTGATTTTTCCTGTGACAAGCAAATGGCATGGGTCAAGCTGCTCGGAAGGTTTGTAGAACAAGAAGTAGCAATGGTCTTACATGTCTGGAAAGAGTAAGCAAAAGGAGCAGACCAAGGAATAGTCTGGATAAAGACAAAATGGACTTGCTCATTATAGTCTATCTTTGAACCAAGGAAAAGGAAAACCATTCCATTCTCGTCCCCACCAGGAAATGGATAAGAAACTCACCAATAGTGCTAGTGGGTTCTTTTTTTTTTTTCTCTTTTTCAACAACCTTCCAAATCAGAAAAAGAAATTAGGATTTTCTAGAAGTTAAGATTTTTAAGGTTCAAAGAATCCACCCCTTTGGTGTTAGTCTGAAGAGAGTTTACTTCATACGTCGCTTGTTCAACACCCTCGATTTACTTGGGACACGAGTTTGCAGGTTTGTGTGTGTCCAAGGAATTAGTCATGTCGGGTCAAATACTATGGGATACCCTTGTCCGAAAGAAATAAAAAAAAAAAAACTTGTAAAACTCGATGTAGGTGACCCCCTAGCATTCTCTAATCTCTAGTTTCCATTTGACTATACTTGATACATGAAAAGGGATGCTAATTTTATTCAAATCTTTCACATTTAACAAACCTTTATTTTGGAAAGTCTAAATTAATATTCACTTTTATTTTGAAAATTTTTCATATATCATAAAAATACCCATAGCCATCATCATCTTCAGTTTTTTTCATATCAGTTATATTGTGGATTGGGATTTTTCTTTCTTTCTTTCTTTCTTTTTTTTTTTTTCTCAAATGTGATCCTAGATAGATCTAAGGTATGCATGCATGTAAAGCTAACAAGAAAGTTTGTTGGGACTTACTGAGAAAGCCCCTCTCAAAACTCTTTTTTGACAGAGGCTGTAAACTAGAGAAGCCATGTGCAAGCTAAACAAAACTGAAATATTGAAAATAGGCCCAGCCACCTTACACACCAAATCAAAATCTCAGCCTTAGGCTTGGCTAGTTTACAGCCTAGTTGTATTCATCTATTGAGAAAAACCCAAGCTTTTTAGAAAGAGGAAGGAAAAATAGTCATTGTTGAGCTACATTTTGTCCAATTAAAACCTTGAGTGACAACCTTGTATTCTTCTTCATAGAAAGACCTAATAGTTCACCAATAACTTACCTGTCCCCACCAAAAAGACCTGCTTGTCAATGGAATCACTCTTCATCATCATAAAACAACTTTGTTTGGGGAAAGGGAGAAAGGGACACACATCTTGATATAACCCTCTAATCCCACAATATAAAAGTGAATATCTTTGACGTGCAGGGAAAACCCCCTCTCCTAACTATGTTAACCATTCGATCAAAAGTACTATAGAAATCAATGAATAATATCTAGCAGTCACTATTTTTCGTCAAAATGACTAGCAAGGTCAGATAAGGCTAGCTTTTGTAGATGCCTTTAACAGAGTTATAGGGGATTAATTTTTGATAGAATTACCTTTCTAAACCAAGAAAGTGAACTTGCGCCTTGGTACAAATAAATGGTGAACCATGAATTGGTATGCCCTTGCTCTAGCCCTAACTCAAAAATATAAGTTGAAGTGCAAGCTTGGGGTCATAATTAGTGGATACTTATATACATGCATGCCAATGCTTTTTAATGACAATCGGTGTTGATGATTAATATATTAAGATAATGAATATTTGTGGGTAACATTGTAACTCAGAACCAATGGGTGGCACTGGAGGCCCAAGTCTCATTTGAGCTTCAAACTCTAGGCCTAACCCAAGTCGATCAACCCATTCCACAAACTTTGGGGTTGAGCACAAAACATGTCCAACCCAAATTGCCCAACTATTTCTAATGAACATGAGATGAGTGTACTCTTATGTAAACACACAAAACATGTTGACAATTTAAGCCAAAAACATGATTGCTGCCTTGGAATCCCATGACTAATTAAGCAAGAATCTATCTTCTATATATGATTGGACAACACTAAATGACTGATGTGACTGTGTCTATCTCTGGCAGGCCCATATATCACTCAGCAAATCACCAAATGCTTATAGTAATTTTAAATGCTTATGACATCACATTGACCCAGAGAGGCATCATGTCTTAGCGTATCTGCATTCTCAATGTGAATGGTTGGGACTAGATAATTAAAAAAGGCTATCACCTGTCCAAGTTGAAGGAGGATTATCCAGAAGGGCCAGAACCAATAGGTTCGTGTTCTGGAGATTCGGATTCACAGCCTTGCATTGAAGGTCCAGTATGTGAACACTTTTCCATTAAAACATATTTGAACTGATCATTAGACTGAGCAGGGCAACCAATATCTGAACCCATCCTACCCTGTAGGTGACTTGGATCAGAGTCCACAAATAATATCTGCATGAACTCGAAAAGACTACTACCAAACTAGCACCCTACTAAGAGGGGATCAGGGTGGGTAACTCATTTAACCCAATCCATTGTCATCCCTAATTCAGCCTTTGACTCAACCCTTAAAAAGGCTAGATGGGATCAGGCGCTTATTAGGTTTCCTAGTCCATGAGGGGTCCTTGTTTGCTATAATTTTCTAGCGATGGAATTACTAAGGTGAAGAAGGGATTGAATTTGACAAAGTAAATGTGAAGATTCACAAATGGCCATCGTTTAGTCTCCAATTAGAATGGAAATAAATTACCTTAAGATCACTTTAAGCTTAATTTCAAAAGGGAAAGGAATATAGGTTGCTTAAGATTATTAAATGCTCGTCAGACCTTGCAATGCATCCTGAATTATTATTCTTCTTCTTCTTCCTTTCCTTGTGTATTGGTCACATGAGTGATACTTCAACATGAGGACCCAGTGATCAATCTCTCTTCGGGGATATGTGCGGCACCAAGGTGCCAACACCACCCAACCAAAAGTGTGTTGGCGCATCCTGAATTTTTCAAATTCACTATTTGATTGTTGAAAGGGATTTATTTTTTTTTACGAAAAAAGGCATTAAATATCCCTATACCTTCAACTCGGTGCTCAAATATACATATTGCTCAAATCAATCCCCTCCCCCTTTTTTCTGAGGCCAAATTGCCTTTTAACTTGTTTTTTTTCCCCTGAGTTCACGAGTAATGTCTTGAGCTTGACAAGACCAAATTACCTTTCACTTGTTTTTTCACGAGCTAGCAAATAACATCTCAAGCTCGCTGATCCAGAACCAGACCTACCTGATGATCCACTTGAATTTTTCACACATGCCCTTTGAATTTTTCACACATGCCCACGTCAAAGGTGTGCCCAATGTGTAAAGGCAAGCAAATCAGGCCACACAAGAAGTAATTCAGGCCCTGAAGATTTAAGTCCAAGATCCAGAACCAGACCAGATGATACTTAATAATCAGGTCAAGGTCCAGTTCTAAATACCATTAAATGTAATAGTAACATCATTTTACCTACAAAGTAGGTAGAGTGCTACTTCCATACAAAAGAAGACTCAAATCCTGATTTGGCCAGGATTCATGAGCCACTGCTTCACATCAAATCTCCTTTTACAGGGCTGATGGCCCACACATGCCAAAACACCATATGGTTGTTAAAAGATGGGGTTAACCCCATCAAAAACAGGTCATTTAACTATTGAAGGGACAACAGACAAGATATTGATCGTTATTGCAATATGCAAGTCTCTAATTAGAAGATAAGATATTTGACGGTGTTTAGAGAGTCATGGTTATGATATAATATATCATGATTTTATTATTACTGTTTATCATTGTTACTTCTTTTCAGTTCTGTGCCAGATCTTTGCTTTGAAACCAAATCCAACATGCAGACACACAGCACACACTGCATAACAATTAGCACCTCACAATTTTCATTCATGATATTTTTGAAAAGTCCTCTATGTTGAAGACTAAACAGAGAATTCAAGTAGAACAATTACAAGAAAAGATCCAAGTACCCATTACCAAAGGCGGTTCTCAATCACCATAGAAACAATATCTTTCAGTGTTTCCTGCAAGAACACAACCAAGCTTGTAAGCATTTCTTACTACAACCCTTTCAAAAGAGGAATTGTAAGCATTTCAAAAGAGGAATTGCAAGAACACAACCAAGCTTGTAAGCATTTCTTACTACAACCCTTTCAAAAGAGGAATTGTAGGGCCCTGTACCACACCAGATTCCAGTTTGCCGTGCTCAACTCCGGCTGACCATTAGCTGGTAGTGTAGAGGACCGAGGCATCGGTAATGACTGGAAAGATTTTAAGAAGCACTTAAAGGGCTTGTTGTATCTTCACAAACCCAAGTCTAGGTAACTTGGTTTATACATGAGAGTTTATGCATTTGGACAGCCTAAGTTATCTCTAAGTGAGAGTTGTTCCATTCTTTGACATAACTAATCACAAGGAAACAGAGTTGCGCCAAACTGGGTGGGCGCAATCCAGTTCCAAGGATCCAAAAGGGGCCAAAAGAACATTTCTATTCGTGCATTCAGGGCCCTTTGGTTCAATGATCCATTATGATGGTGTAATGAGCCCGGCAATGAATAATGCCCTACAAATGTTTTTTTTTTCTTTCTTTTTTCCCATTTATAAAACATTCCAAGATGGGGGAAACCTTATTATTACAAGTAAATGTCTTGTATTTTCCAATCTGGGAGGTTTCTTAACCGCCATCCAGAGTGAGGCCAATCATATCGATGGGCTGGATCACAGTGCAACTGTCTGATTACACAGAACAGAGAAGCACATTGAATTGTACATTTGCTCCAGGGGTAGTACCTATAAAAATATAATTCCTACACAGAAAGAACAAAGGAAGGTATTTAAGATTCTTACTAGAGAATGATCCTTGAGTCCCAGTGACAGAACCAACGGTCTAGAAGAGCCACAGCTACTGCATACACCAAAGAGAGTAACAAAAGCATTAATATCTACCATCTTTTCATTCTCTTCGTTTCAAGAGATTAGAAATTTGAGTGTTTTCCTAATGCAAGGGACACTACTGAAAAAGAAATGAGAAACATTAATCGCAAAGCTGCCAGAGTAAAAAGGTACTTATCTCTCATCTGATTAGGATATCTTAGATATGAACAGATTAGGATGTCTAATTAAACAGGATCAGTCTCTAGACTAGATCATATTTGATCTGATTATCTTCACTATTTATCTCATGTGATCTATATATAATGCACCTCTCTGAGTATAATAAAAATCAGTTTAATCATTAACAGGTTTATTGGATCATCAACCAATTTTATATGGTGCCAGTCATTTGACCAAGAGCTGGATGCTCGTGATTAATCATCTCTAAAGTTGCTGCAAGATCTGACTCTTGAACCATGCTTCAGTCCTCTTTTGATCCAACCCCAGATCTTGTCTCATCTCTTCTATGTTGGAAATAGAAAATTCATTAAGCAGAAGAAAAAAGAAAAGACCTAGGACTTTTGTATTGGCAGATAACATTTTTTAAAACTACAATGAACAGAAACTAGTACTACTAAAACAGAAAGCATCATTCAGCGACAAGATTCAGCCAAGATACAGCACTTCCGCCACTGTGGCATGCTCAAGATGTAGATTAGAGCTTGCTATTGAAGACAAGGGAGTCTGTGATTTTCCAGCATTGCCATGATAACCCTCCTTGATGGATCAAGTGCTTTTAAGATCCCTATTCCCTATCTCTTATTTTATTTTATTGTTCTTGAATGATACCCTATTACTAGAATTGCAGTCAAGAGTCTCATTTGACATGTGCATCTAGGTGAGGTACTAGAATTAATGTTGAGGCATTAATATATATAATAAAAAAAAAGTCCATGCCTATGAGGTTGAGATGTTTATGATATGATGCATGTGTGGAGTAACAAGAAATGGTATAATTGTGAATGGTTAAACAAGAGGAAATCTAACAGTGAGCCCAGTGAAGATAAAATCAGAGGATATCACTTGAAAAGGTTAGAGAATGAACATAGACAGCCGGAAACACCCCTCCACAAAATAAAGTGTTACAAGTAAAAGAAACTAGGAGAAGGGCGACCCAACATACTTTGAAGTTTGAATGTAATGAAAAGTAACATGTCAGATTGAAGAGAGAGAAACAGTTAAGCCTAAACAAGGACCAGTGCAGAAGTACAACACACAAATTGGTTCCAAAAATAAATGAGATAAGCATTGATAAAGGATGATAATGATGCTGACGAGTGACGATAATGATGATCTGAGCTATCATAAGTGATATGCAAACATTTTTCATGAGAAGTACTATATGTCCAGCTTTGATCATCCTAATGATGTTCTTTCTGTTTTGTTAAGCTACTCGCAAGAAAGTGCAGATGCCCCAGCCCATATTAGGCATGCCCACTAATCAAATGAGGGGACATATCACATATGTGCAAAAATGAATGTGGATAGTTAGCACCTTTAATTAATTATCTGTGGTTTTTTAACACTTCTTTCTTTAAATTAATGGTTTCTTACACATGGCCCGCCTGATTTTTGAGCCAGAACATCTCCATATATGGCACTTGCACACCTGGCATGGCATGGCACATATGACTATTAGAAGGTGTGCAAGTAGGAGGAGGTGCATGTAAGCTTAGCAAAACCAGAACTTTTAGATACTAAGGGCCTTTAAATGTTCTGTCTTCGCCTAAATTTCATCTATTGAAGACTTTATGTACAATATGGTTCATTCAAAACTTCCATCTATTGAAGACAGTTTTCTGTACAATATGGTTCATTAATTCAAATATATAAAGCCAAAGAGACATTCACACCTTATATGTTCAATTAGCTGACGTGCACATGCCACTAGCATTGGCTGCAGAAGAAAATCATGGTTCCGTAAGCATCAAGAGAGTCTGAATCCCCAAAAACAAAAGGTTACATTGGCTAATATATGCAAGTCTCTGCATCAACTGCAAAGAATCCTTGAGTTTCTAAGAAAGGGCAGTTACAATAGTAATATTTTATTTAAAAGTAGCGAGCTTACCTCATCTCGCTTGCCAAATATTACTGAGACACTAAATGTTGGATTGATCGATACACTTTCCTCCTTCCTAGAACAGAAATGAACAATATGAAACTCTACACTGTAGAGTAGCATGAAAACTGACAATCAACTCATAAATGACAAAAGAAAATAGTATGCATCTTCCTTTTTGTTCTTTTCGCCAACTAGCATTTATGATGCAGAGCAAATAGAGCTACAAAGATTTTGACAGAACTGTTTTTTGCTAATCCACTGTATATGAGGTGATTCCAAAATCAGAAATCAAATTTCGCAAAGTGCTGTTTCTCCTTTTCCTTTTCCTTTTTATTTTTATTTTTACTTCCCCATCCCTAGATGATTGATGCTTGGGGACTTACAATAATTTGGGGAAGAAAAAAACACAGAAAAAACAAGGTCCTTTTTTTTTGACAACTTATTTGAAGAACAATTGAGCCAGGACACACACATCTTACCAGAAAGAATTGAACTAGCAATGAACACATAAGAGGAGACTCAAGGGTAGCTCCAGTAAAAGAGAGCTGCCATTGAGAAGGTATGGGCAAACCAGAAACAGGCACACAAACCTTGTATTGGAGATTGAGATATAGACGTTAAATAAAGAAGCAAGGGAAGGGAAGACACAATGGATAATGGAGTTACTAAAGACATGGCTATAGCCTATAAAAAAAGTTGAGTAGAAAATTAGACTTGTCCCAAGCTGTAGCTCAGTTGGTTGAGACATGGGTGTGAGTGGAAGTGCATGTGTTTTGAGTCTCCAATGCAGCAAATAAATAAATAACTGCTATATATATCTATATATATATATAGAGTAGAATTCACAAAGTTGACCCCAAATTCATGGATATGACTTAGATGATGATATGATACTGATAATGAAGGGTAAGTAACACTAAGTATAGAATTTATCTTTCAAAAAAAAAAAAAAAACATTAAGTATGAAATCAAGCATAGATTCACCAAGGAGAGTATTGGGTGGGAGGAGAGTGAACAGGTCATGTGGCACCTAGTTCAAAGAAAGTGTGCATATGCCTTATGGTGCAAACAGTGTTCACCTGATCACTACTGCACACACATATGGTAAATTCTACAGAATGTCCACTTTTGCGCCCTTTGTCTTCATATAGATGGGCCATCTACGATCGTTGATCAATCCAATCCATTCATAGACAATTGACACTGGTCTCAAATCCACACTCATCAGGCATTAGCCATGTGAATTCAGATGAGGCATTAGACTTTCAGTTAAGTCCTAAAATTCAGGGTGAGGATCATATGGTCGTGAACCGATATCAGGCAAGCCCTGAGCCACAACCAAATCTATCCATCCCTTACCAACCTTGATTTTTATGAGAGTCATATGGATTTTATCCTATGGGCAAACTTGCCTATGGAACTAAAATGGGAAAGAGCCCATGTGTGCCCACCAATGATCTCACTACCTCCCCCTCTCCTCCTCCTCCTCCTCTCACTTTCAACCAATTATTTGGATTTGGCACTAGATCCAATTCGATACTCATCTAGACTGAATCCACCTTCAGATTTCACCTTGAAATTTTTTAGCCCTCTTGAATCTTGATATTTGGAACTTGATATCCCCTACATTTGATCTTCAATCAAGCTAAACTTTGGACGCCTGTTATTTTTGCATTATGCATATACCTCTCAAGGGTCTTGGCCACTGTCATTCAGGACATCGATACCCTATATCAACAACATACGTATGCATATGGTTATTTTTGTATTTAAAACTCTTGAAAGTACCGTGGTTAAAAAAAGAGTCAGGATTCCGCAGAACTTGAATCATATATCTAAGCAAATTCTTGAATATAGTTGTGGAGAAACCCTCAAAATGATTATTCATGTGTTCGACTGTCAAACGTCACAAGGATCAAGTCCAAACAAACCCTAATGACATATTCTCTCCTAGTCTCCTGTGTGCTCACTCAATGGCATCAGCAGCTTGGCCACATAAGTTGCAGCAGTAGATAGATGTAATCCATAAATTGAGTTAAAGAATTACTAAAGATGTATGTAATGTCAACATGCTCAATCAGAAAAGGAGATGCAAACCTGGCATGCAGTATTGTACCCATACTTCCAATTTGGGTCACCATAACCTGAACAGTCATTTGAGTATAAGGAGAATCTCCAAATACGATTCGAATCTAAATAATCAGAAACATCCAAAAAATAAAAAAATGGAAACTCACAAGAAAATGATCGTCGTAGCTGCAAATCACCAAATCTGTTTTATTTCCCTGGATAGCAAAAAACAAACATCCTGAATGGAACTTGACGACAGAGTTACAAGGTTTCTTCACTAATGCAAAGATGAACATGTTAGCTAAACATGTATTATTCTTTAATATAAAGAGGAAGATGTTAGCTAAACACGAATCCAGATGTACTCTAAATTGTGACCATCATCATTTCATAGAACCACATCCCATCTAACCGGGTTTCCAAATTGCAAGCAGTTTAAATATTTGAGAACTAGGGGTTACCCTGTTGGTGGGGAACCCTGCCTCTCACCTAGATGACCAAGGATCGATCCCTAGGTCTCTACCTGCGTTTGCAGGTTATTCTCTCCTGTGTGTGCAAGCATCCTCTCTTCGCATATGCAAATGCTCCTTCCCCACGTGTGCGGGAGACCTCTCCTCGATTGTGCGAGTACTCTCTCCCCACATGTGTGGGCGCTCTCATGGGTCCCAGGCCCCCTTGACTGGGGTCTGGGGTACTAAAAATAAAAGAATAGTTTAAATATTCGGCTGAACAGATAGTTATACATATTCCACCATGCATTTGGGCAGTGCTTAAAATTAGAAACTACACTGGTCTGATAGTATTTTTCCACCCAAATTATGAATACTGTTTGGGGTGAAACGTCGGAGATCAACATTTGAATGTTCATTACTTCCTGGAATCCTATCTCACTAACTGGGGTTGGCCAAAACGCAAATAATTTGAATATTTGGCAGAACAGGAGGTTCTAAATTCCATTATGCATCTGTGCATTGTATAAATTGGAAACAAGACGAGATCAGGTAGTATATCTCTATGTTTTCCATCTACCCCAATCCTCATTAGTGCCAATTTTCCATATTGAATTGGGTTGAAATGGTCAGAGATCAACATTTCACTAATATAATTTCATCTGCTTGAACCCAATACCCAAATGCTCGACCGTACATACCCATGGCGTAACAAAACCAATTCTTTCTTGGGCAACATCTAAATGTGCAGTGAAAGTCCCAACAAGGCTAAGAAGTTGAAACTCAATCGTACTTTTCAGCATCTAATTTGATGATGTTGCTTCACAAAGAAGATGTAATGGGTTTTCTTTTCTTTCTTCTGGTTTGTAATTGCTTACAGTTGACAAAATCCACATCCAATATATCAATCCAATCTTATTCTGAAAATGGATGTTTCTCATAACAACTATGGGATAAAAAAAAAAACAAATGGGTTTCCTTATTGCCAATCTAAACCCCACATCTAAAAAATCTAAACAAAACCCATGTACAATATCCCATCAAACATTAAAATTTCCAATCTTTTTTTTTTTTTTTTTTTTCAAATGGGTTCTTCTACAAGTGCTGTAATGGAAAAAAAACAATAGACAGAAGCAAAAGGACAGTGCAGAGAGAAGTAGATTTTCACTTCCCAGTTTTCTTCATCTATTAGTAGAGACAGTGAGTGATTTATGAACAGATCAGTTAAGAGGATTAAAAGAGAGAAAAGTCAGGGAAGTGAATAAGAAAAGAAATACCTTGACATCCAAAGCAAGCTTTTTATGAGGCACTGGGAAGGAGGAGTTGAACGATCCATCGATTTCTCTTGTACAAATTATTAAGAAGACAGAAGACAGAAGACAGAAGACACAAAACTGAGGCACTACAGAAAATTAGAGCTCTTGAGGGGTTTTCTTTTTACAAAAAGAAATCAAAGTGTGGTTTGGACTTTGGACATCTTCTTGGGGCTAATTTTTTCAGCACCCCAGCCAATGGGGCTAGGCCCAAGATAGAGCAAACAGCACACTCACTTGAGAAAAGAGCCCCTATATGTGGAAAGGGAGCATGCATGCATAGCATGCATTGGGAAGATCACGACGTACTGGGGTTCTAACCTTGGACAGCCTGGTGAGAACTGTGATTGCTAACCAACCGAACAACTAAACGTTCTCTATGACCTTTACGTTAAAGCCGCGTATTTATACTAGTAGGGCAGGCCCGCAAAGCCTGGGTCCTAATAAAAAAAGGGTCTGCTGAATTAATCACTTAATCTTATATTGGATAGATGACCATAATCACTGAATTGATTAGACACATTTGTTTAAGCCATTTATTTTGGGAGACCTCCATGTGATAAAAATTGAGGTGTCCATTCATCCAGTGATTATAGGACTAATGAATGGGATGAGTCTTTCGGTGTCAAAGAGACAGGTACTCATTGCATTTTCTTTTACCCAGCAGGCTTCAGCTTGTTGGAACTGGTCATTTTTCAGTTCTAATGTCCCAATCAAACAGTGTCAATGGCTAAATCCAGATCATTGATCAAATAGTTGAGACTGATCCATCAAGTGATTCTCTGTCCACGTCCAAGCGATGAGGGTGTGCCCACAAGTTTAGTGGTCGAACAACCTATCATTTATGTGAACTCTTAACCCACCTTATGGGCCTTTTTGTGTACTGGAGTTATAAGAATTCATGTTTGGAAAATTTATAAATTATCCAAAAGTTGTCTCCTGAGTAGGATTCTGAATCATCCTCTTATAGGTAGAACATCTGCAGATGCCAATAAAGCTGGTATTCTGAGAGTGGCATTGGGAACTTTTCATTTGGCTGGATTCAAAATTCTAGTGAAGAAATACTGCAACTGGAATACTGCAACTGGAAATGTTAGGTGATGACCCATCAGGTTAGGAATTCCCAAAAGGATGGATTTCCATGAGGAATTCTACCAAAGGAATAGGCCCAATGGGACCCATATGGAGCCACTCATGCAAATGTGGAGCCTGGTGTAGTAGTCCTTTTAGGACAATTTTGATAGTAAGTGAGGAATTTGTAGATTTGAGGATTTCTCAGTGCCTTTGGAACAAGGATTTCTTAATGGGGTTTGTATAGTTGATGATTTCACATTAATATTGGTACATATTGGTGTGCAAGGCTGAAAGTACATGAATCTTGAAAATTTTGAGGATTTTCAAATTCCATTGGAGCAGGTTTGACTTCAAAATCCTCAAAAATGAGAATTCCATTAGCCCAAGTGTCTAGGGGTTTACAAATGTCAAACTTAGATTGTCCACCAATTAGTGAGAATTTGGTGAGAAATCCCCATGGATTTGAATGCCAAATGCGAACCAAGTAAATACATGATGGGGAGCATTAGACAGCACCCCAAGCATTTTTTAGGAGAAAAACGCCCATTCTAGTGGAGCCCACTAGGATGCATGATGAGACCTACCTATGTGCCTAATTTTGACTTCCATAAAAACATCATAACCTTTTGATCCATGGCCCTAAAATTTAGTGGTTTAGAAGCATCATTTTATTATGATTTTAATCCAAGAGTGTGGAAAAAGTTGGATAAGTGTAATTTTTGAATTTGTTACCGTCGGGAGGGGGGAGGTATTGTGTGGAAAAACTAGATTGATTTGAGGTGGGGCCCCATAAACAGAAAAAGAGCGGTGGAAAATAGATTTTTTTTTTTTTTTTTAAGTGGAGTGTTTTGGAGAATTTTCTATACATGATATCACAACAAATTGAACATTCGGATCTTGTTCACATAACATGTGAAGGCATGAGAACTAAAATGCCCATAATAGTATGAAATTGTAAAATTATGAAGTATAGCCAAAATTCTCACATGGACTCAAGGAGTAGCAAATGGGTCATATTAACCCGGGTTGTCAAAGGTGAACGAGTATTTTATCTGATTTTTAAATGGATCAGGTAACCTCAGCCCGCAACTGATGTGGGTCAACCCAACTTGACCCACAAAACCCGAATCCAATGTGGATTAACACACTTAATTATTCTACCCAACCCAACGTAACTTATAAAAGTTCGGTCCAAGTCCAATCCATTTCAAGCATTTAAACTAAATTGAAAAAAGGTCAAAGTACAAAATTGTTTAAATCGGTTTAGATGTGCACTTGGCCTTGATCCAACCCATTTTGATGGGGTATGGCAAGTCAACCCTAACTCGAGCCGTTTTTACTGCGAGCCAAATTTATCCGATACATTCTATATTTCTAGGTCAAATTGGGAAATCCAAATGTATGGCCTCACCAAGGAAAAATGGTTGGCCAAAGAAGACGTATACGGAGATACTAAAAATAGATTTGAGAAGTGCGACTTATCAGATAACTTCTCTGAATATTTTGCTTAAAATAAATCAGAATTGAAAAATAGAATTCGTGTGGCCGACTCCAATATAATTAGTTAGTCTAGAACTTTAATTACGATGAACAAGATGAAACGCGGGTGAAATACAAATCAAGTTAGCATGTTAGGCCAAATTTAAACGCGGGTGAAATACAAATCAGGTTAGCCTGTTAGGTCAAATTTTGCCATCACTAAAATGCAAAAATTCAAGCGACTACTAATCCGACGTATGTCGCTTAGAATCCAAAAGTTCGTTTCGTTTCGTTTCGTTTCATTACCATTGCGACGAGCTCCCGCGCGGATCCAACAACCCAATGCACGTTAGTTTGGTAGAAACTCGAATAGGCATGTTCGTCTTCCACAACTTAACATCTCTAAAGCCTAATCCTTCTCTGAATGGCTCATCAACCTTGCATCCCACTTGCATGTACAATGCCCCTAGGCTCACTGAGAATTGTCTAAGTATATAAGCTCAAAAATATACAAAATCAAAAGATCTTCATCATTTCATCATTTTTCATTGAGTTCCATTGAGTGTGGACTGTGGACCAAGACCAACTTCTGTTTCCCTAGTGCCCCTTCATTTGATTTTTAGAAGCTGATATTTAGGGTCATTGGGTTCACTGGATTTTTAGAAATGATGACTTAGATGGTTGGAAATGGCGCGCCTATGTGTATTGTGTAAGGTGACTAAGTTGGCATTGTGTATTTCAATGACCCTCTCACATAGATTACCTGAGAGCCCATTAAATTTTTTTTTTTTGAGCATGGACATTTACCTGCCCTTTTTTTTTTCTTTGTTAGACAACTAATTAGGACTTGGGAGTGATATTTTTAAGTTGAGGACTATTCCTGGACATGTGTGTGAAACTAATATGCCGACTACACTCCGCGTGTTAGCGGTCATTCATTTGCCTTTTGATAATAATGCTTGTGATCAGCATCCATAGTTTGAGTATGAGTTTGAATTGACCATCAAGTCAATAAGAATTGGCTCAAGTTCCAAGTTGAATTGGGTCTACGGGCCAATGAAAGTGTAGCAAAGTCTAAAATGTAAAATCATTGGAAACATGTTATGGAAACATTTACATTTGTTTTATAATGACATTATCACCATTATTAAAGCCTTTTCAACCATGTTGGAATTAACTATATGAATTCTGTTTTACCATACTAATTTATTCTAGGCCAGATCCTTGAATAGATTACAGATCTTTAAATTTTTTCTTATTGCTTTTCGCTTTATTTTTTCAGCCTATTTTTTCGTCTAAAGAAACCATTATTCAACCACATGATTGTCGGTCCTTTTGACATATCCAAATCATTTCAAATGAGCCTTTTTTAACTCATCGCTAATTAAATTTTATTTATATATATTATAATTAATGAAATAAAATCAATTCTTTTGTTACAAGATTTTTCCATTAATCATATTTTACCCGTTTTGCTATTTTACATGTAAAATAAAGTATAGTAAAGCATCAAATCATGAAAGAATAAAATATAATGGGGTTATGATGGTATTTTAGTTTTAGGGTTATGATTGTATTTTATTTTTAGTTATTTGGCAGTGAATCTATTTTACATTTTATATTGAAAAGTTGAACTTTTTTATTTTTTAGTGGAAAAAAATGTTGTTTTTTTTACTTTTTTTTGAAAAAAAATAGAAGAAGTTTTGAATTAAAGTGCTATTGATGATTAATGTGCAATTGATGTAATCCTTCGTATGAAAAATAGAGGCTTTACTTAACTTTTACTAATATAGTAAAGTGCCAAACGGGGCCAAGAATCCTTAAATTTAAAAATATCTTACATTCTTGTTCGTTGTAGTAGGGCAGTGGAAGACTAGCATTGCACTCCAATCCAAGCGCGCGAACCAAACCTCCTTCTCATTTCAGCGAAAAACGGTTCGAACAGAACAGTCCGAGATTTGCGATAATCCAGCAGCGGAACGGTTAGTGCTGGAAACGAAAAGGAATATCGGGAATCTCCATTATCTTTCCGTAGGAATCCAGACCAATTCGGAGGTTCTGCTCGATTTGGATGCGGTTTTGAGACTCGAATCGGCCCCGATACGGTTCGGCTCTCTTTTCCGCCTCTAATTTGGAGCAGAATCTCCGACACAACAACGAAAACGGTTTCCGATTTGCAGAAATTGCAGAAATTCCAGCTCGATGTTGTTAATGGCGTTGGAGATGATGCAGATGCGTTCAATGTAGCTCAAATCTGCGGGAACTTCAGGAAGAAAACGAGAAAGAAAGAGATCCAAGATGGTTTCTTTCAGTTTCTGCAATTGAGGTTAGGATTTCATTGTTCTTAACCATTTCTTTCTCTGTAAAGCGTAAAAGATCAGATCTTTTTGACATTTTTGAACTGAGTTGGAAAACATGACAGGGGGTTAGGGTTGTCTGATTTTGTTAATTGATATCTTTAATGTATCGGAAAGATTGTGGTTTTAGGGGATCTGGGTTAGTTATCTGGGTAATGTGGATTGGTCTACTGAAATTAGACTCTCTCTTTTTTTTTAAAGAAAATTGGTTTTGATATATAGGTTTCTGGGTTCCTGCTCTTGTTTCTGAATACTGTGAAGAAAGGGAGAAAGATTGGATTTTTTTTTTTTTTTTTTTGGAATCTGGGGTTGCTTCTGAAGACTGTGAAAACAGTGAGAAAGATTGGATTTATTTTTTTTGGAATCTGGGGTTGTTTCTCCGTGCAATGTGGTTTGATCTACAGAGAACGGGATTTTCCTTTCTTAGAATTCAGGAAAATATACTCATGAGCTTGTGGATGGTCTTTCAGCTTCGAGATTAAGAGTTTTGGCATTTGTTTATAGATCTATTCAAAAAGAGAGATGGATTAGGTCTTTCTGGATCAAGGGCTGTTTTTCTATTTGTTGAACTTTGGGAGCTTTGTGTAGAACTTTGTACAATCTATAGGAAGAGATCGTAAAGGGAATGACAATGTAGAAGTAGAAAAAAGAAGGCAAGATAGAGAAGATGTCGGATTTGGCTTCACTGCTGAGTTCAGATGAATCTCCTCCTTCTCTGCCTACTTCTCAAAATGAAGAGTCACCGCCTCCGGCTGCATCGGAGTCTTCTCCACCACCAACCTCTTCTGCATCTCCATCATCTGAGTCAACTAAGCCTAGTTCTCCCTCGCCCAAATCATCAGCAGAGGCCCCTCGACCAGCTGATGATTCATCTTCTTCATCACCCCCTCCATCAAACTCAGACACACCGCCACCATCTGATTTGAATTCCCCGCCGCCGCCATCAGATTCGAAGTCCCCACCACCAGCTCATTCAAACTCCCCACCACCATCTCATTCAGGCTCCTCACCGCCTTCACCACCGTCTGATGCAAACTCCTCACCGCCTTCTTCATCACCATCTGATGCGAACTCCTCACCACCTTCGCCACCATCTGATTCTTCTCCACCACCTCCTAAATCAGATTCTCCTCCAGAGGGCCCTGACCAGCCAGCTCCTCCTCCTGATGAATCTTCCACTTCAGGTAATTCTCCCCCTCCTGTTTCTCCTCATGTACAAACTCCACCTTCCCCACCTGCAGACAGCCCTTCAGTTCAGGCAGTTGCTCCTCCAAATTCCAAAACCCCAAGTTCAAAACCATCTTCTTCACCCGAAACACCACCGAACGAGCACACTCCCCCAACTCAGAGCAATCGTGGAAGCCCATCGCAACCTGCTCCTCTGATTTCGCAAATTTCAAACCGCACACCACGATTAAGCCCCCCATCCACAAAATCGGATTCTGGTTCTTCTAAACATTCGTCAGCTAGTAGTTCGTCTGATTCAAGCAAGGATTCTGGTCAAGGAGTTGTTGTTGGGCTAACACTTGCAGGAGTGGCAATCATAGCATTGGTCGCCATTGTTTTTATGATAATGAGGAGGAAGAAGAGACGAGCAGGTACTTACATGGACAACCATAGACCACCCAACAGTTTCTCAGGGAAATCAGGTAAAAGACAGCCTTTATTGAGTACTCAATTCTTGATTTTGTCCATCTTTTAGTTGTATTTTCTTGTTATTGTAGATGGGTATTACCACGGACAGCCCACTGAAGGAGATTCTGCTCATCTTGATCCTTACTCTGGTATGAAAGCGCCTGTCTCTTATAGTGGTGGGAGTAGCTACGGAAGCAACAGAGGCAATGGATTCAATTCTGGAACGGATCAGAATGCAATGGGGAATTCAAAATCATGGTTCACGTATGAAGAGTTGATGAATATCACAGATGAATTTTCTCAGCAAAATATTCTTGGTGAGGGTGGATTTGGATGTGTATACAAGGGTCAGCTTCCAGATGGGAGGGTAGTGGCGGTGAAACAACTCAAGGCAGGTAGTGGACAAGGGGAACGGGAATTTAGAGCAGAAGTTGAGATCATTAGCCGTGTTCACCATCGTCATTTGGTCTCTTTAGTTGGATATTGCATAGCCGAACATCATAGATTGCTTGTCTATGAATTTGTTCCAAATGATACTCTTGAGCATCATTTGCATGGTAACTCAATTTTTAATCATGTATTTAATCATATAAAAAATGAGGTGGTTATGCTCAGAGTTCACTTTGAAGTCTGACCTGATGCTTGTTGTTCAGGGAAAGCAGAAACCTTTATTGATTGGCCAAAACGAGTCAAGATTGCAATTGGTGCTGCCAAGGGGTTGGCATATCTGCATGAAGATTGTAAGTCCTTATGCATTACAAACTGTTTTTCAGCATGATATAATCTTATTATGTTCCTGCTGGTTTTCTTACCTGTTTCAAGGTCATCCACGGATTATCCATAGGGACATCAAGTCAGCAAATATTCTTTTGGATAACTCTTTCGAAGCACAGGCATGCATATCCTTGTTATCTTCCTTTTCTTTGTATTTAATTTTGTTTACCTTTACCTTTAACGTTATTTTAGTTCTTTTATCCCTGCAATGTTAAGATTAAGATGCTAACTTGGAACCTGTTGTCAAATCACAGGTTGCAGATTTTGGGCTTGCAAAACTAACCAATGATGCTCACACCCATGTCTCAACACGTGTGATGGGGACATTTGGGTATGTTATTATGGTCATTAATGTGTTCATCTCAAGTTGAATTTTCTATCTCTATTATCTTATACCAACATAAGATAAACCATGGATGTCAAGTGTGCTTTCTTGACCTCAATTGTTAGCCTTCAGGTACTTGGCCCCAGAGTATGCATCAAGTGGCAAGCTGACTGATAGATCTGATGTGTTCTCATTTGGGGTTGTGCTTTTAGAGCTTGTGACAGGGCATAAACCAGTGGATACGTCTCAACCTTTGGGGGAGGAGAGTTTAGTAGAATGGGTAAGCCCCAAAACCTGGTCTGGCCTTTTCCTTGACTTCTCTAGTCATTCATCATTTGTTGAGGTCTTTCAAGAAAATCTTCTTTGTTCTCATAAACCCTGATTCTATTGTGCTTGATAAGAACATGAAATAGTGGGAGACTGAGAGTTCCCATAATTGTGCTTATAAATTTGAAAGTATCTGGTGAACTATTCTGAAGTATCAAGGTGTACAAGGGTGTCAAATCCATCATTCTAGAGTTTTAAGTTGACTTTTGTTGAATTTTTTTTTTTTTAGATGGGTGAGTGGTATAGATCCCTTGTGATAACCTGCCTGCCCAGGGATTGTGAGATGAGAGCCCATTAGCCACTGGGGAATCTCGTGTTCCTTGAAGAATTGGATTATTTGTTATGTACCAATTGCAAATGAAGGAATGTTTCTCACATCAAATGGTGTAACAAAATTAAAAAATACATGGATGAGCTAGAAAACCTTTTGATGCACGATGTCATTGTAACAGGGTTCCATTCTTTGCATAATGCCTTGACTTTCTGTTTCTAAGCATTCATACTTGTTTTAACCTATATATGACGATGTGATGATAAACTTGTGTACGAGTTACCTAACTAGGCAGCCTTAACATCATTCCAAAGTCATCTTGCTAGTCTAACTTGAATACAGAATGATTGCCATGAACTCTGCTTTTTTCCCTTTTCATTTTGTCAAAAATTCATAAAATAAGCAGAACATCTCTCACAAGCAAATAATTCTTTAGCTCTTCTACAAGAAGCTGTACTTACATTATCTCTCTTTATTAATATTTATATCAACAGTTATATTATTATATGGAAACTTTAAAAAAAAAAAAAAAATTCATTTTAGAATGTGCAGCCATTTTCATTTTGGTACAACAGGGCCCACCTATGGTCAATCCAAGCCCTCGCAGAGCACCTACCCCTGCCCCTCAGAACAAATGAATTGGCAGTCAATCCAATTTGATGTCCATTTGATGATATTATTGCACTTCCCAATCAAATAAGATGGGGCTACAACTCCAAATACAAGTACTGTCTTGCTTTGCTGCAGAATTCAGCAATTAGGAACTCTAGAATTGCACTGTAAACAGCAAGAAGGAGAAGGGAAAACAAACAATTAAGCCTGTTTACTTCTGGAAACTACTGCAATGACTCCACAAACTGCTGTATTGGTCAGAATATGGATGAAAAATCAATCATTAAAACCTCTTCAAAAAACTGGTTGCTCTACTGCATAAATTCCTGTTCAGAACTTGCCAAAAACAGCTAGCTTTCAGAAGGATTGTTGCATCTTGATGTGACCAATATATACTGATGGTAAAAAAAAAAAAAAAGAAGTGAACTTCTACCAGAAGACACCCTCTAATTTTCCATAGGAAAGTAGCTACAGGTCTGAACAATGGTTTAGATAACTTTCTCAGAGAACAACTGCAAGTTACACCCCTAACTGTTGTATGGCGCTGCCGTCAGCACAATTGCTGGCGTCAGACCTAATCTTATAAAAAAGCTGCTTTAATCTCCAAAAACAGAACTCTCTGTTAGTGTTTTTCGATGAGTTTCCTTCAATTGGAGTAGGCTTTGATACTAATTCAAAAAGCTGTTTTATAATCGATTTTCTGTGGAGATGCAGAAAATCCAGAAAATACAGGAAAAAAAAGAAAAAAAGAAATCAGAAAGTGTAGAGAGAGAGTTATGTATTTTTACTATATTTTCAGTATCTAAGAAAAAACCCTATGATGTCCATATTTAGAAATAAGTCCCTAATAAAAATGGTACATAAAACCCCCTGAAACTAATTTCTGACATTATTAAACCAGTTTCTAACAGCAATGACCATTAAAGGTATCCTGTCTGGAGCTGGACGACCAGCTTTTGGTCTATGCCTGATTTATGATTGTGTTCACTTGAATTTAGAATCTGCTACAGTGTTTGAATGCTGATAATTCATGATCAGCTCATTTCCCTTCTTTGGATTTCAACTAGGAATGATAATGTTTTGCTGTTAGGAGCTTTTTTTTTTTTCTCCTTCTTGAAATACAACAAAATGATAGATAAACTTTAAATATTGCCTTTCAAGTTTGATGGTAGAAACTCTTTCCTTTAGAATACTTGTTCAAGAGAAAGGAGCTATGGGACATTCATGAATCTGAAGAGCAAAATATTTTTCAAGATAGGGAACTATGGGACATTCTTGAATCTGAAGAGCAACCTGATGAGAAAGATTCTTCGGGGTCTAAATAACGCCCCCGAATGATGCAAGTTTTGTCAGCTGGGTTTTATGTTTAGTAGATAAGCACATAGCACTGAACCTTAGAATGTACCAAACAGAACATTGGATTTGCCATGAATAGGATGTCTGATGCAGACCACACTCAGAATATGAACTACAAAGGAATGGGATGTATGATGTATCTCACCAAAATACAGATTTAAATCACTCTAGTCACCACCAAACATCAGTCAACAGAGTAGTAGAACAAGAAAATCAGGCAAAAGAAGCCTTGATATGGTGGAAACATGCAAGTTGCACCATAGTAGGGGTTTGCACCAGTTACAATTTGAGAAAAGCCAATCTAGAGTGGTCAATTGGGTTATTTTTTGAAATGTATGTTCTGAACAAAATGACAAACTTGGAAAAAATCTAATCGGTACATCTACATGTAGTGTTGACAAGATATTTTAAACAACATTTACCTTTGTGGCAAGTGTGACTTCTCTTGCTTTTGCAGGCACGGCCACTCTTGATTCATGCTCTTGAGACTGGAGAGTTCGAAGAACTAGTGGATCCAAGGCTTGAAAATAATTTTAAGACAAGTGAAATGTTTAGAATGATTGAGGTGGCAGCTGCTTGTGTTCGCCATTCTTCTTCCAAACGGCCTCGCATGGTGCAGGTAATAAAATCAATGGCTATTTGAAGGATCTGAAACATAGATACGAAAAACACGGTCTCCTCTTACTTGAAGCAATATCAATCAACTTCATATTAAGAAAACTGTGAAGTACACAAAATCACGTTACGAGGACCAGTAACATGTTTATTTGCCGAGTTGCCATTTCTGAACCTGGGCTCCGTGGTTTGTGACCCAGAATAATGTTGGTCTCATGGGTTTTACAGTCGGTAACCTCATTGATGGTTAAAAAAGAGAGTGCATCAGCATTCTAAAAAAGGCCACCAATTAGCACTTCTGTGTATCAGATCAATGTTCTGGATTAGATGAAGTCAGTGTCACATCTCTTCAAAATGGCCACCTTGGTAAACTCATAGTTGGGAAGAGACTCAGGACCCTCTATTCCACGCAATATTTTGTCATGCTATATATCTTTAAGTTCAGTATGATGATATCTGTAATGGTGTTCTACAAGTGCCTACAACTTTGCCATGTTGGGTTTTACTGGATTTCTGTGCTGACTCTTTACACTCATTTCCAGCCAGCACAAGTATCTGCGCTTCACCTGGGGAATTCAAATTTTCAACAATATGCTCTTTCAGCTAAGCCATTCATCTGATGTGCTGGGATGGGGCATACCTTAATACCTTCTATTAATAATCTGATTGTTGGCATGCCACATCCAAAGGGGCAACTTAAACCTATGCTCCATATCTTGTATGCCATTAAAAGCACTAGGGGAGTGGGGGGTGTGTGTGGGGGTGGTTTTCTCCCCCTTATTTCTTCTTATAGTGTTGGCTTGATTTTATATTTGTGGGCAGTGGACCCAGAATTTAACATGTCCCATATTGCATTCATCTGTACACCATCAATCATCTTTTTCATCAAAATCCGATGTGTTAACCAGCCCATTTAGCACTAACCATGGGCTGTCAACAACATGGTAATCATGCTATGTTGGTTAATCAATCATATGTAGGTTTCCAAGCAAGAAGATTCATTTCACTAAGCTACAATATTCAGATGATGCCAATCTTCAGGTGTTGATATGTATGCTCATCTTAGATTTAGGTCTGAAATGTTATTGAACAGTCAACTTGACCCGATTTTTTAAGAAAGAAATAAATAAATGTAACCTTTGAATGAGAAAAGATCATAATGTTATGGAGTTGGTGTTTTCCTTCCATGTGCTCGCACTAGTATTTAACTAGGGTAAGTTTTGATGGTTGGATCGTATTATGGGCTGGGGTTATTGTGGAATCTCATATGAAAAAAGGCAGTCTCCACCTGTAAACTTTAATGGGCAGGGTTCAATTAGATATGTTCTACTTCCTCTTCTTCCAAAGAACAAAGACATACCTGAGTGTGGTTTCTCTGGAAAAAATCACCCTACCTTCGAAAGAACAATGACATACCAGCATGTGTGTGTGAGCTTTGGATGGTGAGGGAGGTTTTTTCTTTGTTCCTGATGTTGAATTTTCTTCAGGTAGTAAGAGCTTTGGATAGTGAGGGTGCCATGCAAGATCTCACCAATGGGGTGAAATTCGGTGAGAGCACTGTTTTTGAAGCTGGCCAATGTTCTGTAGACGTGCAAAGACTTCAGCGGATGGCATTTGGCAGTGATGACTACAGCTCTGATTATAACCCTAGTGGAGAGTATGATCAGAGGAGTACAACATACAGTGCAGAGCTTCGATCCAGAGAGGCACCCCAGAGACAACCAAATCCTTGGAAGGGTAGTGAGCCCACTTCGAGTGAGTATCCAAGCAGTTCTGAGTCTGAAACTCGTGCTATGTACCCACAAGGTAGTGGTAGGAGTTCTGATGGATTACACTCCAACTATGGGTATAATAGAAGATGACTCCTTTGGTGTATATTTTTTTGTGGATTTCTGACTCATACTGCCTTAAAAAAGATTGTACATTACCCACTCCACAGTTTCTTTCATGGTAAAAGGCGTCTGTTGATTTGTATTTCAGAAACATTGATTGGTCAACCAGACAAAAGTTTGACTATATTCTTGCCTGGCTCAATATTAATTTGACTTTGATCTGAAACGTATTAATTTGTGAATCCTTGATAGTTGTCAAAATTCTTTTGTTCTCTTCTGTATCGTTAAGAGCAGTTTCTAGAGCATTGTTTGATTTGTGTTGAAGTAATTCTTTCCATTGTATATTACCGCCAGTGATCATATTTGTAACACTTCATGATCCCTCTACCATCTCAGGATCTCTTGGGCCGACTCCTTAGCACAAGGTTACCATTGAACTATTAGGTGCTGAATCCATGCACTGATTGTCATTGTCATCATGGTTGCATACTTGCCTCATCTCCACATAGTCTTTTTACCATTCAACTCAAATATATGCCATGGCAATGGTCTCTCTCTCTCTCTCTCTCTCTCTCCACCCCTGCAGGTAGGGTGGCAAAAAACTTGCTGATTTTCAGACACTATTTCCTTTTCTCATGGGTACCACTACCAGGTATTTTGAAATGGAGTTGCCTTCTCCTGAGCTTGTGCACTGAATTAAGTTACATGCGATTGGTTATCTCTGCTCAAGCATTTGGTAAGTCAAAGGGAGCTTCAAGTATCCGGAGTCCGGACTCAATTGAAGACCAAGAGTTCCTTCTGTGTCTGTCTTCTCTGCATCTGTCCCTACTTTTCTCCTCCAAATATTGCACACTATCAGAAAGAGAACCAACCACTTGTCACTTGTGTGATACTGACTTGCATGTATCTCTGGCGCATTGATAGATGGCCTCCATATACATTTTATTACATATTTCTTTTAGACCATTTGCTATAAAAAAAAATAAAAAAAATGGCCCACCTGACTGAAAATCATGCTGATCCAACCATGCAAACACATGTGTTGTAATGATTTTCACGTAATTCATAACATATTTTTATAGGAGGGTCCACTAATGGATGACCCTACATACATATTATATCAGGTGATCTTTTTGACTATTGGTCATTTAAATATGATCCACACATGGAAGATCCAAATTAATATTGGACATTTTGCATGGCTGGATGGTGTAAGCTACATCTGAGAAGAACAAATGTAAATCGAAGATTAAGAGAGAGGAAGCTCGCATTGCACAATTATAATTCATCACTTTATTGTAGGAGATCATTTCCATGTGTTGGGAAATGGTCAGATGTTGAGATGAGTGAGATGACTTTATATGACCAATTTAGATGAGTGCCGACCATTAACTGCATGTGAGGTTGAAAGATCCTGATGGGGGTTAACCCCTGCCTTAGATTTGATCTAGAAGCTCTCATTGCACAGTATGGTCGATGCTACACTCACTTACCCAACTTGGCCGGTTTGACAATTTATTAGGTCACTAAAAGTAATGTAGAACTTCCAATTTTCAGACGGGTCACATAAAAAATGTACATCTTCAAAATTCCTTCATTGTCTTAAAAAAAAAAAAATAATAATTGAAGAGCAACCTCCTTTCTCCACTAAATGACAAAAAAATACAAGCTTTTCACATTCCCTACCCATCCACTAAAGATAAAATATCATTATACCCCTCTTATATTTTATTCTCTCTTGATTTGATGTTTTACGTCACTTTCACTATAATAATGAATTGCCAAATAGAGATCAACCACGTCTATACTTTTGATAGCCAATTATCCTTTTATTCATAAACAATAATGGCATCATTTATCTAATAATTTCATCCAACTACCTTGACCATATATTGTAGGTCAAATTCCCAACCCCTTTACAAAATCCAGCAATTTTTTTGTCCCATAAAGGTCTCTCTCTTTTTCTTTTTTCAAGCCCTTTGACCTAATAAAACTTCCTTTGCTTCCAATCTAATTCCGGATTAATCTATTTGCATCAACAAACTTGGTTTCAATGGTCTCTTTGCTCTAGCTCTTTCGGGTTTGTTATGGCAGAAAATGTCAAGTTTAGTCGACATGTCAAAGTATGACCTCTTACTATAGTCATACTGGATGACCAAAATCTTCAACTTGATAAAACCTGTTGGGTAATATTCATGTGAGAACTAGTTTTCACATGATGACTTTTTTATGGGGCCCAATTGTGGACCCCATTTGGGGATGGGACCAGGGGGATGGAAAGATCTATGTGAGACCACCCCAAGTATCAAGTTTGACCCTAGACCCATTCCCCTAACCCCTTCATCCGTGGCGTACAAGTTTAATTGCTTCATATTAAAAAAAATATATAGATGGGTTGCTCGTTGGGCCCCGCATAAAAGTTCTTATATAATAGGGACATTTACCACAAAAATTCCCTTAAATAGGGTAACTACATTTAAGGACTCTAAACTTTTATGATGACGGCTAAGGACCTCCAGCCCAAATCATCTCTTTTTTTTTTTTCCGTTTTGCCCTTTTTTTTGTTGATGCTAACATAACAAGTTTTGCATTATATCATGAGTAATATTTGTTGACATTAACAAAACATTCGTCGACATCAACATAAAATTGTGTTGACATCAACAAAAATGTCTAGGTATTACAATTAGTGACCCTGTGAATTTGTTGACGTCGATAGAAGATTTGTCGATATCAACATAAAATTATGTTGATGTCAACAAAAATTTCCATTTAACAATATGAGTGACCCTGTGAATTTATTGACCTCGACAGAAGATTCGTCGACATTAACATAAAATTGTGTTGACGTCAACAAAAATGCTCAATTAGTGTCAGCAAAAAATTTAGTTTTCCATTGTTTAGGGTTTTGTTGACATCGAGCAATCTCTTTCTCACTGTGATTATGAAAAAAAGGGATAGGGCATTGATCTCCGTCTTCTCCTTCCTCTCTTTCTTCTATTTTATTGTTGCTATTGATTTGGAGGTGAAGAACGTTTTTTTTTTTTTTTTTTTTTCAGGGTTCTGTTGACATCAACTAACCAATGGCAGAAACGGAATGAAATAATAGATTTTGGGACTGAAAGTCATTGACCATCATTATAAAAATTTAGGGTCCTCAGTTGTAATTACCCTATTTAATGAGATTTTTGAAGTAAATGTCCCTGTATAATATATAAAAACTAGTTCTCTCTTGAATATTTTCCAAACTCATTTATTTGTAAAAACAAAAGGTTGGGGTGGTATCTGTAATTGTTTTTTTTTTTTTTTTTTTGGAAAAGTATTTGTAATTGTTGATCTATATAAATACCTCATTTGTAAACTCACAAATAAACGAGTTACAAGTCCAAATCGTTCCCGAACGAGTCAACTCGTTCGAGTCGAGCTGCCCTTCTATTCTGCATCTTTGTGCTGAAAATACCGAAGAAGCCCATATCTTTCTGCACCAGCTCATCTCCATCTCTAGATCCTAAGCAATCTCTCTTCAATCTCTACAAATCCCATCTCCATCCTCTCAAAAAGGTAATCAATTACATCTTCTTCCCTCTCTCATCACCTTGTTTGTTTCTTGAATTACATCACTCATATCTGCATCAGATATCAAACCCCCACAAAACCATATACCATCATCATGCACCCACAGATGAGCTCAATCACTGGCATTTCTTCAATCCTTCCATGATATCTGCATCTGAAAGTAAAAACCCATTTGCTAGAATCTCATAACAAAGCAGATTTAACCATGTATGCACATGTAAGCTCGTCTATGGGCTTTAGTAGCAAAGGGTCGTTTTCTTTCAATGAGTTTTACTACTTCAATGACAGAACACAGTGTTCTTCTGCTTGGGTGGGTCCTTTCTTGATCCATGGGTTCTCTGCAAACCCAAGGATTTTGTATGGGTTGAGACAGTCCACTCTGTTACAGTTTTCAGCTTCTAGAAGGTTGATTTGGGGTGGGAATTGTGGAAATGTGTGCCGTCAATCGGCTGCTAGGGTGAGGATCTGTGATTGCGGTGGGGAGAGTCGGGCCTTTCGCCGTTTGGAGGAGAGGAGAGAGAAGAGGGCGGGTTGTGTGGATTCGGAGAGAGCTGGGTGTGGTTCGAGCTCTGGCGGGAGTGTTGATGAAGTGCTTAGTTTGTTAACTGATATTGTTAGTAGAGAGTCTGGTGGTGTTGAAGGGAGGCATGGTAGATTAGTGGCTGGGAGTGTGAGGAAGATGCGTATTCAGGGAGAGGATGTTTGTGATATTGAGAAAGAAGTTAGAGTGGATGAGTGTTCACAAAGAGAAGAGAAGCATGCAGGGCATGACTCCTGGGAAAGGAGTTTAAAGGGTGAGGTCGTGATCAAGTCAGGGGTAGGGTACAGGCAAGGCACAAGGAAAGAGTCATCAAGGGATAATAAATGCGAGGCAAGGAAAATCAGCAAGGGCTCCACAAGGGAGGAGCAGCACATAGAATCAGAGTCTAGGGATATTATTTCGAAGGGTGGAGTCGTGATTAAGTCACCAATGGAAGGGTATAGGCATCCTAGAAGGGAAAATTTTTCGAGGGATGATACTCGCGAGGCAAGGAAAATCAACAGGGGCTCGAGAAGGGAGGAGCAGTACATAGAATCAGATTCTAGGGAAAGGATGTCGAAGGGTGGAGTCGTGATTAAGTCACCAATGGAAGGGTATAGTCATCCTAGAAGGGAAAATTTTTCGAGGGATGATATTCACGAGGCAAGGAAAGACACATCTAGCTCATCATACCATTCAGTTGCATCATCAGGTGATCTTGAGAGCAATATGGAAGAGGGTCTTCAATCTATCCAAGAAAGAGTTGTTGGAGAGTCTTCGAGTGTTTATAAAAATGATTTGAGATGGGAGGAAAAGGATGTATCCTTAGGGGATGTTAAGCAGAATACTGAGTATGAAAGTAACGTGCGGCATGGTGAAAGCTCGACAAAGAGAAAAACGGAAATCCAATCAAGGATGCATCCAGATAGAGTAAAATCTGATGTGATGGAGGATGAATTTGAATGGGATTCTGCAAAAGCGTTAGAGAAATATAGCCAAGTATTGGGATCCCAGGAAAGAAATATCCAGAGGGCCTCCATGAGTAAAAACCGATCCAATATGAGAATGGAGGATATAAAAACTTTATCTTCAAACTTGGTTCATGGAGCAAGAGTGCAATACATTGAGAAAGATCAACAAATAGTTGGACAGATAGAAACTAGGGAAGAGTCCAAGAAGCATAATAGAACATCTGAGTTGCACGAGGACAATTCTAGAAGGGCCTCTAGTTCCCAAAATACATTGAACTCGAGACTACTACAAAGGGAAGAGAATATAGTTTCAGGCATGAATTTGGATAAAGAAATAAGAAGGCAACGCAGCAGTACAGATTATCAAGTCAGCAGGCAAGCCGAGTCAAGAAGTGGAATAGAATTGGAGGTCCATAATGCTGATAATAACTTGACCTTCAGTCCAGAAGTGGAAGACAATTCAAATTTAGTTCCGAATTCACTTCAGCAGGCAAGCGTGCTACACAATAAAAAAGATCAACAGGATCTTGTGGAAACTGAATCAAGGGAGTCCCTAGAGCTTACCAATGTATCAGAAATCCATTTGACTGACACTAAAAGGGTGAGCAGTTTCCAAAGGGTTTCCAGGACCAGAATAAATGAGCAGGAAGAGAGTTCAACTTCAGTTTTGAAACAGATTCGAGAAGCAAGGGAGCAACAGCACCAAATGGACAAACAAGTCATCCGACAACGTGGATCAAAAAAAGAGTCTCAGAAACATACAGCAAGACCAGAGTTCCGTGATAATGATGTTGAAAGGGCCTTGTCTAGTTCCCAAATCCGAGTAAATGCGGGAGTCAAAGACCGGGCAGAGAGGTCATTGTTGGTGCTGGATTCAGTTCAAGAACCAAGAGTGCAACAAACAGGTGTATCGAACGCAGAGAGTAGAAAGCCACTTGTGATGGTTACACCCCCACAAACTCAATTGGTCGTTAGAGGCTCACCTGCATATGCTGCAGAGGGAGATGAAAATATTGACAGTGGGTTCAGCACTTCATATCCATCTCAACAGGGAAGCAGGTCGGCTACTCTCCAGGAGTTAGATGGTATGGTTCAGAGAGATGAGATGTATGGGGGGCATTCAGAGCTTGTGATTGATGGTGGCGCATTAGAATCTGCTAATCGTTTTGATAATTCCTCTGCGCAATTTGTTGGGGAGTTTGTGGACATGCTACAGCAAGAAGTATCAACTTCACACAGGCAGTCAGTGGCATCCAAGTGTACTCCCTCAATACAGAAGGAATCCACATCTTCTGCAACAGCTTCCGTTACACAAGATGAGAAAGACAGGCAACAAAGTCCAAAGCGGGTTTCTACTGGGTCTGGAATAAAGGGTCCATCGGATGAAATGTGGGATGTTGCAGGCACATCTTCCTCTCTTGAATCTTCTGGGACAAAAGCACCCAAGAAGGCCTCTTCGGTGGCTGGAGTTGTGGAGCCAACTGTTCAAATAAATACGGGAAATGTCATTGCCAGGAGATCTAGTCGGTCTTTGTGGAGTTTTATCTCGGACATGGTTCGAAAAGGTTGGGGTTCACGTCCCGAATCTCATACCCCCACTATGAAGTCTGTCACGAGGAGCTCATCAAATGACTCTTTGAACAGTGAGTCCTGGTTTTCAGGTGATGAGCATGATGATAACAATGATGGGAATGCCAAGAAGAGCAAGAGCAGCATCTTGAAAAGGCCACTGCGAACAACTCAAACCCAACAAGCGTCTGAAGTGATGAGATCCCAAGAGAAATTAACAGAGACTGGATCTGATGTCTCGGTGTCAACAGACTTGTTGGAAACAGGTTCAACATCTAAAGGTGCTTCTTCAGTATCTGAAAAGGGTGATTTTGAGCAGGTGGAAGAAGAAAATGAAGGGCAAGGCATCCCTTCTAGAGTAGTATCCATAGATTCATCATTTCCATTGGTAGGTGCTTCAACATCTTCTTCTAGACACAGTTTAACTAAACCTGGTGGAGTAGGGATATCAGAAAGTGGGAAGGCTCAGATGTCTAAAAGTGGTTTTACAAAGATAGATGAGGAACCCATGAAAAAGGGGACTACTGAAGCCACTGGAATTGAAGAGAAAGATGTGCAATTGAAGCAAAGGAAGCTTCAAAGGAATAAACAGGTCCTGAGAGAACGTTTTGATGAGTGGGAAGAAGCAATTACGCACGAACATGAGCAGAGGAAAAGTGATGAAATGTTTATGAGGGAAGCGCTGTTGGAAGCCAAGAAGGCCGCTGATTCTTGGGAGGTGCCTGTAGGTGCCGTACTTGTGCAAAATGGGAAAATTATCGCGCGTGGCTACAACTTGTAAGTAAATGATGAACTCTTAGGTGTTTTACTGCAGAAATTTACTGTTTGCTGCACCTTCATGCTCTTTCCAATTTGTGACCCATATTTTGGTGATTTAGAACATTAATAAATAATGGGCCAGACCTTGGAAATGTTCTAAAAATCTCCATTTTTGAAGATCCTCAACCATTAGTTAGACCTATAAGTAGAAATGAATGATGCCAACATATGTGTGGCCAAGATCTGAGTCTGGGAGGTTGACCATCAGTAATGATGCGTACCATCAAACCGTATATTTGCTGCAGTGTACCTGCAGATTTTAATATTGTTCTTTGTGATCATTCATACTTCACTTTAGTTCCAGTGACACCCATTAAACTATGTAGACATTTCCTTTGGTTTTTTTTTTTTATGTCAGAGTGGAAGAATTACGAGATTCTACAGCGCATGCTGAGATGATCTGTATTCGGGAGGCATCTAATTTACTCCGAACTTGGCGCCTTTCGGTATTTCTTTTCATTCTTCTCATTCATTGCAGTGATGATACTACAAATCAAATTTGTGTGTTTGTCCTCAGCATTTTATTTTATTCATTAGTAATTTCTTACAACTCATGGAAACCAAGTTGCTCCAGATGATAGGAAGTGAAACCTCCTCAATGCTCATGTCTTGTATGCATATGATATGATGCGTGCCCAAATTTGAAAAAAAAAAAAAAAAAAAAAAAAAAAAACCTCAATCTATTAAAAAAATCTTGAAAAATGGCATGAGAAATGGTATATTATTACTCTTAGGTCTAAGGACACATACACGCACCCCAATCTGCATTCAGTTTGAATGCTTTGGCAGGATTATGTGTATCTGCTTTACTATGTCTTTGGATCAGCAGAAACCACATTTTGTAGGATACTGTTGTTCTGCCTTCTCCAGTCTGAATCATTATCATCACCAATCAACAATCATAGATATTGTGTCAGAGAAGTTGGAAAAAGCAGTATTGCATTCTGATGTTATTTTTTCTTCCTGAACTGCCACCGCCCATTATGCTAAACTATTAAATGGTTGCCAGTTGGGTTATGCGCCCTTCTCTTAGTTGAAAATTGTGTGACAATGAAATCTGGAGATCCAAACATTCTGATCCTTTTTATCCTTTAAGCACCAAGTGTAAACAATGTCGAGAAGACTTCTCAAACTGTACCTTTTTATGCTTCTTGAATTTGAGTTTCGCACTTACAACTTTTATTCTTATCTAACTTGTGTTGTCCCTATATTACATCTATTATACGGTAAAAAAAAGTTACCCTAGTTGTTTCCATTTAGTATTGGAGATATAATAAGCTTTTTAAAGTGGGCGTGGTAACTTCTTAAATACAGTTATCGAGATTTCAAGTTATTCAAGATGGGGAGAATCTTCATTTAAGTTTTATTTTTATCACCTATTCACTGCTAGCTCAGTAGTGAGGCATCTCCCTCTCCACAAAACAACCAGATATGTAACCCCGATTGCAGCTCTATTGGTTAGGGACTTGGGTGTGGCGCATGTGCATGTGTTTACTGATCAAAAAAGGAAGTTTTATCTTAGTTTCATCACCTGATCAAAAAAAAAGAAAAAAAAAAAAAAAAAAAAAGAAGTTTTATCTTTGTTTCATCATATTAAGAAAGAAAGACAAAATTTATTTGATGGTTGAGCTTCGATACTAAAATCTTGTTTCTCTATTTATTCTTGGATATGATTTTTATTTAAATTAATTAGATTCCTGCTTTTCTAAGTCTTACTATAAACTTGTAATTGCATGTTGGAACACCGAGATGGTAATTCTCAAGTCCAAACCCTAATCTGGGCTGAGAATGAAATACTACTTTGGTCTTTCCATTATTTTTCTTCATTTTGGTGATTTCGTTTACATATGAATATATGGATGAGATCAATGCCACCAGGGCATATAACTTTCATGCTTCCACTTTCTTTACCTTGCATGTGCATGATTTTCTGAACGATCTTTCACGTGTCTCATCCCTTTATGATCATCTGATAACCATCCAACAGATATCTCCACATTGAATGTTAACCAAGACAGCTTTTCTCCTGTTTTACCCGTTCGCAGACAACCAATTATAATGGCTATCATCTATTCATTTTTAGCTTTTTTTAGGTGTGACCTGATGAACTACGACCTGATGAACGACCGATCTAGATCCCATGTCCTGCTATATGAACTGTTTGATGGGGGAGCAAAAAGAAAGGTTGCTTGAAAGTTTTTGCTCTTGTTGACTGTGGTCTTATCATGTAAATATGTGCTGAATAATACTCAAAACTAAATTATTTTATAGAAAAAAAATTTTTGATTAAATTTTCGTACAGGCAAACATGTTGAGTTTGACTCTGCTATGTCCAATGGGCCACATCTTTGTCTAACATTGACATGTCTACATGCAAGTCATGTAGGGATGTGGTATCAAATTTTTTCAATACCTATGGAAATTGATTATAGTTCAGAAAATAATTAACCTGTGTACGGGATCCCCTTTTAAATTGCATAGGTATTGACATGATATGCTAGTAGTCCCTCCAGAGCATATACAATTATCTAGGAATCATGAGTGAGGACATTGGCAATTTGGCTAAAAATGTTATGTAAATCCATGGAGGTATTTGGCTTATGTTGTCTGTAGAAAGCACCATGTTTACCTCAGGAATTCTGTGAGAGTTTAAAACCCAGACACTAGTATATTCTCCAGTATTCATACTGTACTGTGTTGTACATTCTGACACCTGATAGGCAGATGCTGCGTTTGAGTTGTAAGTTACAATTTCTATACTATCTACGTGTATCCTGTTCATCATCACAATTATCGTCATCTTAGCCTTATCCCATCAATCTGGGTCAAATTTTAGAGTTCTACTATTAAACTAAAAAACATAAGCTATGTCTATAATTCTTGTCGTTCTATATGGTGCATTTAATTCCATCTATATAATATTAATTGTTTTTATCTCAATTTTTTGGCTTGTTATTAATTATTGGAGATAACTGTATTGTTGTCCTAAATTTTGATAAATACATAACTGTATACTTATGCCCTGTATCTATATCTATATCTATATCTATATCTATATCTATATCTATATCTATATCTTGGCATGTTTACCAAGCATGAAATTCCATGCCACCCTTCCATGTAAGCAACCAATTAACAATTGGTGTAGGATTAAATCTGATGAGCCGCCCTCAGGTAGTTACCAAATCACAAATATCATGCATCTATCCTATTTTGTACTTTCTACAAGTGTAAAGGTCTTTGAGACGTGTGAAATGCTCTATGTGATACTGTCTTCTCTGTTGTGATAGCCTTCTGTTCTGCTGATATTTTGCAGGAAACAACACTTTATGTGACACTCGAACCATGTCCAATGTGTGCTGGGGCAATCCTTCAGGCTAGGATTGATACCGTGGTCTGGGGGGCACCAAATAAGCTTCTAGGAGCTGATGGCAGCTGGGTTAGGTATGTGTGATGGTAGATTCAATCTATAAACCTTTTTCTTTTGCTCTCATCTTCAAGCACTCGAAAAGCTACTGTCAACCAGTTCTAACTTCTAAATGTAGTAACTGTAATAATGAGAGATAATTGGTTGTTACAGAAATTTTAGTGCTTCTCAGTTCTCATGAAATGGTTATTTAAGAGTTCTATATAGTTGGACCAGTGCCACCTTTGCTGCTTGCTATTCAAGGAGATTGCTCCCATGTCCATCCTGCTAATCTAGTAGAAAGCTAGTAGCCCAGCATTCTATAAAACTTAAGCTAAGTAGGATGGTCACCGCCACATCTTATTTGCCATTTATTGGGACTGGAAACTTAGGATCAGACCCAACCATTGGGGCTAATGACAATCCAAAGAAGGTTGAACCCTGGCTGTTTTGGTCCAGTTGCGAGCTTGGCATTTACATTTTTGTTGTATGATTAACAGTTCAACTGGCAATGGTAAAAAATTCATTCTTTAAAGGGATGCAGCGTATAAGCATGAAGTATTCATGATTCCATGCGTTGATTATCATTTCCAAGATGCTATTGTGTTCACTGATAAATTTATGTGCTTGTTTCTATCTCAAATGTTGTGGTCCATTTGACTGTGGTTCAAATTGCAATTTTTCTGATTGTTTAGGTAGAGGATGACAATCCTTTCCTATTGAATTTGGGGTGGTGGGACATGAGAAATTACATTATTTAGGTGGGAGTGGGATACTGTTTTAGCCTTATTTTTTCCCCAGCCAAATAATACTTAGCTTTCTCCTCCATTAGTGATGTGAGATGAAAAATAAAATAAAATAAAAGAGGCCATGAAAAAAAAATAGCAGAAAATATTGTTTCCAATAAGTGCACTATCCGAAAATGCAACTGAAAATTTTTAGTCCAGACCTAAAAGCTTCATGAAATGTTCCCTGCTTTTCTATACGAGTTAGTTGCTTGATGCAATCCATTTTTATTCTTCTACTCACCCTTTTATCCTTTTCTTTTTCCAGCCTTTTTCCTGGTGATGAGGAAGGTAGGAATGGTTCAGATCGTCCGCCTGGGCCAGTCCACCCTTTCCATCCGAAGATCACGATCCGACGTGGGATCCTGGCAACTGAGTGCTCAGATGTAATGCAACAGTTCTTCCAGCTGAGGAGGAAGCACAAGAAAACAGAATCATCGCCTCACCTTCCCATTTCTAACCACCCATCAAAGTTCCTATCTAAGTTGCATCATATTTTCAACTTTATGTTCTGCTTGTAGAAATTGGAATGCTGCTGGCAGTGGCATGTCACTGTCAGATTGTAACCTTTTTAACCCAAAGAAAATCTATCCTTGTCGCAGTGGATGTTAGAATAACTTTCTATATCAAATCTACTGTTCTACTTTTGTAGGAAAGCTGAAGGTTATCAAGCTTCTTTGAAGTCCTTACTGGCTCAAACTATCCCACAGCACACCTTGGGCTGCTCATTACCATTGCAACAAATTAGTTGGATCACAGTGACCATGACTGTGGGGTCGGTATGTTTCAAAACAACACTTGGGTTCCACATGAAACAGTTTTGACTTGTACATTTGTACCAAAACTATCGCACTCATTGAACACCTGCTACAGGGTTGGCCCCAGTTTGATTGGCGGGTTCGAAAATGGGTTAAGTGGACATGTGCGCACTCATTTCCACTTAACCATGTGCATCATGCAGCAAGTTCTCTGTGCATGCACCCCAACTTGGTGGCGTTCCACTGCTCTTGAAGGGCTCTCTTTTTACTAGAATTTACTTTTAATTTAGTGTTTGCTCCCTAGTCTTGTGTTTGGAACCCACTCCGGATTTGCCTGGTATGCGTTTGTGTGAGTTCATTGGGCGCCAGCAAGGGGATTGGTCGTGTTGGGTCAAAGACCTTAGGGATACCCATGTCATAAAAAAGAGAGGTAGTGTTTGCTTTTGTATCATTCCATGAAGTGTGCAATGTTACTGTCAGAGTGAGAATTATTGGGAGCATCTGGCCTACCACTTGGAAAACAACAATGCATCTAAAACCATTTAAAAGAGAGAACTTTGTGTTTTATGTTGTGAAACATCTTATTCTTCATTGTATGTAGTCTAGTAAACACAGCATTCCTTCTCTTCCATCCCTTGTTTAACCATATTTAAGTTCATATCCAGGCTCAAATGCGACCCCTGGAGATGTGAATGTTGTCTTCTGTTGTCCTGTCAGTCACTATTGGTAATTAAAGCCCATGAATTCTGGACCTATATCCGGATAAGGGCCCATTAACTGGAGGAGGGATCATTCATAGCAAGAGGGGCATATTCCAGTGTATCCAGTAGAGTACCCGATTGTAGATCAGGAGTATGGATGATGGATTCTCTGATTCTATGACCTAAAGAAACCCTGAGTTGAAAGAGTAGAACTCCATTGACCGATTGAAAATCCGAACCGCTCAAAATAAACTCCTTTCCAGTTTTTGGGATATCCTTAAATTTTACTTCAAAAGGAGTTGGTTGTGTTGTAAGATTGACAATTTGATTAAAAATGTAATTAAACAATTTCATGCATATTCATTTATCATGATTTTATCCATCAGTTAATCTTTCGGTGGGAGCAACTCCTGTAGGAATAAAATTTAGGGATACCACTTCTGCTGAGAGGATGTTAATTGTGAGCTGCTCAGATTTTCAATAGGTGGGCCGTGGGCCCCACTCTAACTCATAATTCTCTAAGTCAAAAGGCCTCAAAGGATCCAGATTTATAGACTATAGATCAACTGGTTAGGGATACTAATCCCCTGGAAAATCCTAGGGCTTTATAAAGATTGACTGCCCCATTTTGTAAGTGGGTCAATCCTTGCACTTGTATAAGATGTTTTCAATGAATTGGGTTTTCCGTAGTTTTCATTTCAGCATAAATCTTTTACTCATTTGAAGTACCAGGCCAGGAAAAAAAAAAAAAAAGGTACAATCAACAGACACATTGTGTTACTAATGGTGAGGTGCAGTAATTCGGAGACTGAATGTTCTCGATATGAATTTGTTTCTATAAACATATACCATTATATTTATTTTTTTAATCTTTTGGGGTACTAAATTAGAATAATATAAATTTGAGATAAATGTGATCAATTAAGATGAATGGATAGAAATGTTCTCCTACGAGCTACTGCAAATGCAGTCCAGCACTGCGTGGCCGACTTTTCATTAGCGCAACCACAGTCCAGCACTGCGTGGCCGACTTTTCATTAGCGCAACCACATTGATACTGTTTTCATCCCATAATATATGGGTCCACTTAAATACATAACAAAAAAGGATATGGAAAGATTGGTTACCTCAGGGGTTCATGATATTAGGCTAATCAAATCATCCTAGCCTGAGACATTAGCCTTTAGCCTTTGTGCAACTATTGCGACCTTAGGTTGTGGGTTCGAGTCATGTCAATAAAATTAAGAATGAGCATCGTGCGGATTAATTATGATAAAATCCTAATTTATGACTTATTGGTGTTGCCTGCACACTTGGTTTATGAAAATCACACACGGTCCCTGTGGTTTGATGAAGCGTCCACATCTACAAGATATCATTGCTGGCTGCAGTTGTTGAAGAGTAACTGATCAAAACTCCCAATCGTCCAGCTCATTTGAAGACTACAGAACGCCTGCCAAGTACATTCCTTTCAGGTTTTCCACAACGGGGGCCCACCTATGATCAATGTAATTCTCTCACAGTTCCATAAAATCTCATAGGACCGACCCATTGTCAGACATATACACTCGAAAAAGCACGCCCCTGGGGGATCAGTTGTAATTCTTAGATGAGAAAATTAACCCCGGACGGCCCAGATTTGCCTGAAAAGGACTGGGAAAGCAATGATCTTCCAATAAAGGATATTATTGGGCCCCATCAGATCAAGGGAATGGATCACAAGAGGGGAACAAAACCTGTTCAATGCCCACAAAATTCAAGCAACAAACCATTTGGCCTCCCATGACAGACTAGTAGCAGCCACAAAGGGACATGCCACCTAAATGAATAGGCACCACCACCCAATCCTCTCTCTTTTCTGACGCCAGAAGTTGGGCTTCTGCTCAATCTCTTGCAATTGTTCCTTCATATATGTGGCACCACCACCCAGTTCTTTCCAGATCCTAAACCTGCAGAATGGGCTCACAGAGGTGGGCTTTGGCATTAGCCTGCCTTGCAATTTGCCTTGGCATTCCAATTGACACCACCCACGCACAATCGCCAGTTGCAGCGCCTTCACCACCAGTGGCAGCTACCCCTGCCGCCACGCCCACCATATCATTGCCACCCCCAGCGGTGCCAGTATCAAGTCCCACCAGTGCACCTCCTCCAACAGCACTCGCACCAGTACAAACTCCACCTGCACCCAAACCCCAACCGCCAGCATTGCCTCCAGCACCCGCACAACCTCCACCTGCACCCAAACCCCAACCGCCGGCATTGCCCCCAGTGCCGGTTTCATCCCCGCCTGTGTTACCACCGCAGATCTCACCATCCCCGATACAAGCTCCACCTGCACCTTCAAAGCAGCCCCCGGCTCCAGCACCTGCCAAGAATCCTCCAGCTCCAGCACCTGCAATTGCATCACCAGTGCCAGCACCAGCAACTGCACCGCCTGTCCCACCACCGGCCCCACCACCATCACCACCAGTAGAGGCACCTGCACCAGCTCCTACAAAGCACAAGAAGAAGCACCACCACAAGCATAAGCACCACCACCACCATGCACCTGCACCCGCACCAGCTGTAAAGAGCCCACCAGCGCCACCCACTCCCATAAGTTCAGATGACGCTTTCGCTCCAGCACCAGCACCAAATCCGGTAATTACCATCACTTTACCTTTAATGAACTGAAGGTTCACAGGCAGTAAGTTTCAGTACTGTTCCAATACCAGATTAGTTTCATTAAGAACTGAAATGTGGATAATCTCTTTTTTTTTTTTTTTTTTTCAATTGCAGAATGGAGAGACCGCAGTTCGCAGGCATGGAGGGCTGTATGGAAGCTGGGTGGGAACTGGGTTGGCTGTTTTTGTTCTTTTGGGTGTTATAAACCAGTAGCATCTCATGCACATTGCTATAGGACTCCTAATTATTGAGAGGTGGCATTTGTTTAGTCACTAATGGCTTCCTCTGAAATTGAACATTAGTATTTTATGAGATTTCATTGAATGTTTTGATAGTAAGATTGCAGCACACTGAGGGCAAACTATTGTTTGTGATGGTTGGGGTGGTGGGTGGGTTTGGGTTTTTGCCAGATGTAAATTTGAGCCAAAATTGCAACAAATTCACACTATTTTGAATAATAAAAGCATATCAGTTTCATCATTGAGAAATCATCTGTAAACTATCAATATTCTTGCATATGATGAACAATCCAGACCATCCAATTGGGCCGACCACGGCAGAAAATTTGCATTATTAAAATGCAGATACTTCTCGTATCATGTGAATACGCTTACCTGCTGAAAGATCACTCTCATAACATTCATATCATTCCATTAGCACAAAAGTTGGGGTACAGTCTATCCAACTGCACTACTGGGGCTCTAGATCAATGACCAAATGCACCAGTTGGACAATTGAGATGGTTGGGCCATTCAGTTTTCGGTATATGCTAAAATGATACTTTCTGCCTTTAGCATTTGGATAAGATACAAATGACAATAATAAATGACTTCTACAATGAAGTACTGAAACAATAAACTGCAGCGTTAAATTTTACCAAACTTTGCCATGAGGCATGGTTCAGCAAAAAGAGGAATGATTTTACGAAAAAAGATAGCTCTGAAATGCATAAATACAACCATGTTTATGTCACAGACAGCCGTGAACCAAGACAAAAGAGCATCTCTAGAACTTCCACCGTGTCTTGGAGGGTCCAAGAATTCTACAAATCCTCAGAAATAAAAGAAAAATAACTAACACTATTGCATTCCAAGAGGGTAGATCTCAAAATGGGGAAAAATGAAAATAGGATAATTTTATCAGATTCCTAGACCAAAAGAGTGTATAAATGTTCAAGTCTAGTCTGCATTTGCAGAACCAAATACACAGGAGTTGATCCTTACAAAATATTCCATTTCTCCTCTAGGGCATTGCAGATACGGCCAATACAACATGCAGCACTCAGAGGATAACCAGAGACTGCAAAAAATGGAACAAAGCAGAGCATAATTAGCACTGATGTCACGATTTCAATGATCCAAAAATAAAAAATAAAAAACAAGAAACAACAGCCGCAGCACTGAAGTAATTAAAATTTTTACCATATGCACTGACCACCATTCTAGTTATCCTTCATAATGCAATATAAAGATGTTCATGCTGTAGCCCATTCTCAGGTTAGTCTATCCACCATGCCATAGGCTTTCTCCAAACTAAACACGCGCAATATTCCAAGCAATTTTGTATTTTCTTTTGCATGGCCAATTTATAGGCAACAACAATTTCATTAATATTATGCTTCTCTTTCATGATGATAAACATTAGTGCTTCTATTAGGCCAAAGTGCTAACCAACAATACTCATCAAGTAGCATATATACACACACGACTGATGCCAGAGAAGCTTCGGAACCACACCTCTTCTTCTCTAGCACAAGTCATCTCATGAATTCACACCATTGATCAAAGAGATGTCCTGATGAGAGGCAGAAATCCAATTTTGACAAAGGAGAAAAACTGCATATCATCCAACGTAGTAACGGTGCAAGGCACAAGCTAGGGGCTAAGCCCTTCACGAGCCTGAGGCACAAGCCTAAGTAAAGGCAGGCACACCACCAATGAAAAAAGAAAAAAAAAAGTACACAAACCTACACATATATGTATTTTTTTAGCTTCTATCATTATACCACACGATTATTAATTAAACAATACCTATTTGGCCCATTTTGTATTCTACATCTATAAGCCTATTCACAATGCAAATATGCAGTGACTGAAGTAGTTGACCACATATATGATGTCTTTTCTTTTCTAAATCTAATAATCAAAAAGAAGAAACCAGTAAATGTTATTATCAGTCTATATCTATGAAACAGATGAGATGTTGACAATCTGGTATAAAGCATGCCCAACAACTGCATTGCTGATAGTCCATCACATTAAATGAAAAAAAAAATACCTGATATAAAATCATCAGTATACTCCTTGTCGATTTTCCCATGGGCCATTGCACCAACCTAAACATGCAATCAAATAGCAATCAAAAGATTCAACTGTCTGAAATATAGATTCTCAAAAGTCAACATAGACTTAAAAAAACATGGAGGAATTTAATTTAAATCCACAAGAAGAAAGCAGTTCTAAAATTTGAACGCACCACAAAAACAAGGTCAATATCATTGCTAGCAGCAGCGACATAATCCCGTAGCTGAACTAACTTTTCTGAACTATATGAGAAGCCTGCAATACTAGAAAAACATTCACACAGACAGAGAGAGAGAGAGAGAGAGAGAGAGAGAGAGAGAGAGAGCTGATATTGAAAGAAGTGCACAGATCTCCTAATGCTCACCTATTTTACGAGAATTGACAGGTAAATGCCGAGTTACAGGATTCTTGATAACGCGCAGAAGTTTTTCACGCTTACTAGTGGCAGTTATGCTCAATTTCTGCAGCAGTTGCACTGCATTAATTGTCAGGAAAAAAGGCATAGTTAAGAATGAAGTAATATAAACATGAAATTCAGACACAAATGGAAATGAAGATTAACTTACACATAACTCCACAAAACCGCTTAAATGTTCTTGGCATCCGAACATGTGGCTTAACTTCAAAAAGAACCCCCTTCTCTGTCTTCACATAGAGCGCCCGTATCCTTCCAGCCTTATTAAGGGGGCTATCCAGTATTGCAAGGAGAGCCTAAAGAAACAATTCCACACAACCATTCGTGGTTAAAAATACAAGTATTATATAAGGGAAAGTAATGGGCAAAATGACCCTTTCTTTCTTCTAAAAATGGCCTAGAAGATAGTCTTTTTTAAGAAAACATTCAGATTAAATGCTTCAACTTTCATTATTTCCTGTGCAGTGCAAACAGTATGCTTAATTTTCCTTGGCCTAATTTTCGTGTTTTCCCCTCAGTGTTGTCTATTAATGATACATGCGACAGTACATGAAGACACCAGTCAAAATCTGCCAGCGTTAGTATCAATTGCATTCCAACTTCTCACCAGCAATTTGAATGGCTTTTGGTGTGAGACCTGAAAGTGCAAAAGTGCTCATCACCTTAAGCTTCAGATTAAAGAGTAATCATTGGTTGCTCTTCCCTCCTTTGCTGCATTATCTGGCATCAAGGCCCAGACCGATTCACAAAACTTCGCAATTTCAAAACCAAGTGAATTGATGACAAAGAGTTTGTATCAATCTTCTTTATGTGAAAGATCATCTAAATTTACAAATGACTCACTTTTGTGGAAAGGTTAAGCATGGACTAGGGACCCCCAAAGGTTTGCCTGATTAAATCAGGAGAGTTCTCGCTGATCAAAGTTGAAATTTTTAAGTGTTAAAATCAATTAGTGCCTATCACACTCATCATGATAAGCTTCAGACACGAGGCATCTGGGAGGGATTCATGGAAACCCACAAGGGTCTCATTGTTGCTCGTGCAAACAGATCATAAATGATCGCTCTCACTTATCAAATATGGGCACTGATGATTATAATCATTTTTGCCATGAACAATGCAAAGAGGGACCCACTGCAGTACAGCCCCATCTAATGATCAGACAGCCAATGTTTACTGTTTGACCCATGTTGCATTATATTGTTACGAGGAATACAAGTCGTGACTAACTCAGAAATTTAGCACTCCAGGTCAAGGATTATGTTATAGAGTTTATACATTCGAGTTTATAGTTTTTTTTTTTATTTTTCTTGGAAGAGGGGTGGGGTGGAAATTAACAACAGCATTGACAGATTTTTACACTGTTTCAATGTGCTATCTACTCTTGTAGTTTGGATTCTAAAGAGTTCATCAACAACCAGCAGAAAACGAAACTCAACTCTTAGTCTTTGCATCTCAAAACACAAAGTCCAAAGCAGCCAAACAAGAAAAGTTATCTAACCTGATGAACAATGTCGGGCCTATAATCAGCTGGATTCCGGTTATGCTTTCTCAGGAAATTTGAATGATCGTCCGAGTTCAGAATCTGGTATGTCTGAACCAATACAAATAACAAGATAAGAAACACCAGATTATACATAAAAAAAAAAGAGAGAAGACAAGATAAAGACACCACTTGCATACATAGAACTAATTCAAACTGCATTTACTTCAGCATCGAAGCTCAGCTCACGAAGATGCATATTATAAACAGGAATCTACGCGTGAAAATTGTGTGTGTTGGCAGCCACCAACCCACAATAGCTAAGTCAGGCACATGAAGACTGAGGGTTTTGGGTCTATTCTGAGGGTTTTGGGTCTATTCTTTCTTACCTGTAAGCATTAAATTTTGCAACTACTTTCTACTTAGAACATACATAGCCCTCAATGGAGAACCATGTAAAATCTTTGTCTCTCTTCTTTTTGTAGAGTGCTTGTTTCTGTTTAGATCATTGCTGTTTCTTTGTATGTGCACTGTGCACTACTCCAAATTCATCACCCCAACACCCTATTATCTCCAAATCCTCATGAGAATCGTAAACCCAACACTAAAAACAACAGGTAATTGAAAAGGGAAGGACTTTTCCATGACAAGCACTAATCCAATAAATTCATGGAAACACACAAAAAAAGGCATGAAAGTTTATACCTTTCCCACTTTGGCGACTTCCAAAGAAGCCCTCTCAAGCACGAATATCACACCCGCCTTGGGTTTCTGATTGGAAGGAAGAATCGGAATTCCGGGTAATTCGAACGGAGCCTCATCTGAATTTCTTTCACCTTCTACTTCCCCAATCTCCTTTTTCTCGTCTTCTTCTTCTTCTTCTTCTTCATGGGTTTCTTCCGCGGATTGTTCTTCCTCTTCTTCTTCCTCTTCGACTTCGACTTCGACTTCTCTCTTCTTACGCTTGCGCCCTTTTACAGCGTAAGGGCGAACCATGTTTTCGAGGGTTTGGCTGCGGCAAAACCTAAAACGAGTAGAGAGAAAAGAAGACGAGACCTGCGAGCTGCTTTGGGGTTTTGGGGAAGAAGGGGACTGAGAATTAGGGTTTTAGCTGTATTTGATTGGTTCATAAAAGGTATGTGTGTTGAGCCAGGCCTGTGTGGCCCACCTGCCACTTTATGGGCTATGATCCATTTTGATCATTGTATCTCTTGGGCCTCAATGCAATTGGTTTGGGGTGGCAAACGGGTGGGGTAAGGTCAAAATGGGTCGGGTTGGTGAGAGATATTTACGGGTTAAAGTCCAACTCGTTTTTAAATGGGTAAGGTGGGTTATGTGAGTTGACTCTAACCCGACCCATTTTCATCGTGAGACGGCTTCTCCTAATTTGGCACGGTTTTTATTTTTTTCAAGAATCTTCATCGAGACCCTATAAATTTAACGGTGTATAATTTATTTGATTGTGTGTATAGTCAATCCAACAGTACACAGTCCATTCGGATCAGTGCAAATCCAGTGCGACTCATAAACTAGAGATGGGGGGGCGTTAAATGCCCATGTGCAATTGGGGGCCCAGGCCAAAGAAGGGCATGAGCCTATTGGGACCATTTATTTTGTCAAGGAGTTCTGTTTTTACTATTAAAAAATAAGTACTTGGAATTTATTTTATAACTTTGTACATACATTATACACATCTATGATGCATACATATACATATAAAGATGTACTAATACTCCATCTCTAACTATACTGCATGAGCCCAAGGCCCAATCTCATTGTTGGACTTCATTGGAGGGACTTATCTGACTGGGTCTGATAGAGGTTAGGTCGAGTTATGACACATTATTGATGTGTTAAGAGTCCATTAGAAAATATATAAATTAGTTACGAAGGTGGGGCAGTCAAAGCCCAGAACCCTTCTTGAATTATTTTTCTTTTGGTGCTCAAGCCAAGGAAGTTGGGACCTAAGAGAAAGCCCGCACATACAGAAGACAGCCTATTTCAAGTGGAAAAGTGGCCCTTACATGCGGGAAGGAAGCACACATATTTGAGAAGAAAGTCTGCTCACACAAAAAGAGCGACAGCATACCCAGAGTTCGAACCCATCTTGAACTTGAGTTGAGTCGCATTCTATAAAACTATACTCACCATGAGCCCAAAAGGACCACTAGCAATCCCATTAACCCAACCAGTTGCCATCATAGGTTTGAGCTCAATCCCAGAGAGTATTGCTAACTATGCAGCAGTTCGGCTTCCACCTTGGTCACCATGTATGAGTAATATTATGTCTTTATTTGAAAAACAGAGACTGGGACAGGATTGGATTTTCTATCACATATTTATCAAATATCTTCTCTCTTTCATCTGAAGAGAGAACAAGTATCTCTTCATAATATAATTTGGTGGGACCCTTCCCTGTTTCTCCTTCTTTTAGTTGCATTTTCTTACTTTAAATTGTTTTTCTTAGTTCTAAAGCAATCAATTGATTACTTGATCTCATGCATGATTTCATCCTTCAATGTAAAGAAAAGACTTGTAATTAAAGCGATTGGGTGGTGACATATCCCTGTATTTAGGTTATACTTCTTGTCCCTACATCTGCAGTTGTTGTGTTGATCTTTTGTGTTATCTGATGCATCCCTTTCTGCCATCATATAGGGAGGGACAGTGAATTCTTTTAAACATCGCGATCAATTCCTATGGTTTTATTGAGATTTTCACTTCATTTACGTCATCCGTCACCTCTTTAATAATCGTCTTTGCAACCATTCTATCTTGAATTCTCAAAATTTTCTTTTCAATTCGGTGCTAGCAAATGGGGCCCGAACATTGGCCTCAAAATATGACTCCTAAGTAAGTTTATGGGAGAGAGAGTGTGTGTTGCTTTAGTAGTGTGTTAAATTTGGATTTTCATTTTTGGATATATTGAATGCAGGTGCAAAATTCATTAAAAAAAAAAAAAAAAAAAACAGCCATTGTACTTTTACATATGATGCATGATGTCATGGTTGATATTATTGCATCATTATGGATGTGGCCCAATCTCTTCATTACAAACTAAAATTGCATCATGGGATTATGAGTGCATATCCAATTTCTATCACTTGTCCCCTCTTATGTTATAAATCAAGTGTAAGGATGTGTTTCAGTCTTGAATCTGATGGACTTTTCTAGCCAAGCATCAAGAAGGTTGAGCAGAATGTTCAATTTTAAAGCATGAATTTAATGGATCCTGATCACATTATTTATATATCCCATAAGTAACCAGATGGAAGAACTTATTCTTATGATATTAGTATATTGTGTGCCCCTCCACATACATTTTTGTGTTCTTTTCTACCATCTATTATGATAGTAAAATTAACTTTTCCATAGGTGAATCCTTTTTTCTTAAATGGTTGGGATAATCTTTGTGCTATGTCTAGGACAATCTTAATACTCCTTTTCCTTTTCTTAAAAGTGGTCGGAACATTATTTGAAGGCATGTAGAGGTATGTAAAGCGTGTGTGAGTACTTACATTTCCAAAAAAAAAAAAAAAAGGATTTCATTTTAGTTTTGTTATATTTCAAATATTCTCAATAAAAGTTGTTGATTATGCAATTTTTTCTTCTCCTCTTTGGTTTGAGCAAGCTTCCAACAAATTGAAGATGTACACCCAATTAAAACGTTGATCGATGAGCAAAATCTACTATTACTCCTCGCGATACAAAGGGTTTACTGTTGATTTTGTGACTCTAGGTTTTTGGTTCACCATCAATCAGATTTGGCTTTTATTGACCGCATCACCACATTTCAAAATTATACCATGTTTCTTCGTCCTTTTTTTTACTTCAATTTTGAAATACTATGATTCATGCTTAACACGAGCAATCATGCTAATACTTCACTAATGCGTATTCTAAATATATAATTATATTATAATTATCATGATAAATATTACATTCAATAATGGATCCAAAAGCCTCAAATTGCTTGAAAAGAAAAACAAAGAAACAGAAGAGAACTCTTATTGCATGTAAGATTTCAATCCATTATTCTTCCTCTTCATCCTCTTCAAACCCCTAATCATCAGGTCAAATTCATGAAATCTGCCTTTATTGAAAGCCATATATTCCAAACTGGATGGCTTCAGCAAGCTTGTGCAATCAGGCTTTTCCTTGGGCAGCAAAAGTAACATAAGCTGCAAATGACATTTTTGTTAGCTGACACAGATTATAAAATTGGGTTGCAGCTGGGCCAGATCGGGCAACATTGACCCTTGTCGAGCCTATGCCGTGAATTAAACGGGCCCAATTTCTAGGTCCATAGGTAAAGTTCAACCCCTAACACAATGTTGGGACCTTTTGTTGTTAGATGATTTGTGTTTGTAGGGTGTGTTCATGGGCCACATACAGGACGGTCCTAAGTGGAGCCCAATCGGCACTGGGTTGGGTTTGGGCTGTATGTTATCTATTAGGCCTATGGCATGACCCAGGCCTGATTATTTGGTCTGGCAATTAACAAAATAGGAGGGGAGAATGTATTTTTCCAAATGAATGGGCCTGACCATGGGCTGTAGATCCGTATCTAAATATTAGGCCTTATAAGTGTACAGGCTGGTCTTTAACAAGCTTCAAACTAACCCAACCCGGCCCATGAGTTCCCAGTATTGTCATTGAATTTAGATCGACATGGAGCTGGTAATGGTAAATAGACCAGCCAATGGGCTTATAAAATTAGCCTAAACCATGGCCGAAGTAAACTGAGCCCAGAAAGGGTCCATTGGAAGATCCTAACCATCCGAAGAGTCGAGCACTCCCACTTTATGATCGGGCCCACATATTGGATGGTCAGGATCCATCATCGCGTGGAACGCATGGACATAGATATCGCTAGAGAGGTAACATGGGCCAATAACAACAGGTGCAAGGGTCGGCCCATTAATCAATAAGAATTTCAAGGGCAGGACTTACTTTGATCACAATTTATATGGCACTTGCGAGGGCAATCTTCATTATCGGTATCTGCAATGCAACAAAATGAATATCACCACTCAAATCATATGTAACATGTTAGATTGTAGAGTGACATAATTTAGCTTTAAACAAGTATATAGAAGAAACAATCAAACTCGCAATCAACCCCAACATTTGTTAATCATTATAACAATAAGTTTAATCATACAATCAAAATTGATCAAAGTGATAGTGAACCCTATTTTGACCGGCTGACTTGATGGGTCGACTCAGCATGACAAGCCACCGAGTTGGGTGAGTTGATCAAGCTTTAGCGCCCAACAGTTCTTGCAAAGGGATCCAAAATTTTAAGCTGCCGTATCCAATTTGGGTCAAAATCAATAAACATGATCCTACCTTGAATATGTTAGTTAGGAAGATCATCTGATGAATAATCATTGCGGACCGTATTCACATCCATCATGAGGCCCCATGGAAGAGGAGATTTTGACCAACATATTTTGTGTCAATGAATGCAATAAATACAAGAGCCCTGCTACTTGTCCCGGGTTCTAGACAGAACCCGGGACAAGTAGCCTTTTCGTAAACAGCCCTGCTACCTGTCCCGGGTTCTGGACCGAACCCGGGACAAATAGACTTTCTCTTTCGTAAATACAAATAAGATGGAGAGGGGGACTCACCATCTACATCATGGCATTTCTGGGCGCAATGTTCGAAGCAATCAAAGGATTGGACAGCCTCCATCATGGAGGATGACACAAGAAAGAAGAGGATCACAAAAGCAAAGGCCTTCTTCATCCTTAATTCCTTACACAACATCTATCCATTCCCTTCTTTGCATTTGGCTTTATAGGAACCAGATGTATGAAACAGTTGTAGTTGGAACGGAGAACATATGGTTTTGCATGGTTTGAGGATATGTTGAACTGGTCTTTAGGAAGAAGTAAAAATAGAAGAAGGATAGTTTCAAATAAGCACATTAGTTTTGGCCTAATTTTAAACAGAATCTCCAAATTAAGTTATGTTTGGCATGTTCATTTTTTTGAGGTGATAGTTCCCAATAGATAGGGCTGTCAAAGTGTCAAAGGGCTGGAGTAGAAATTCCCTGGTGCTAATGAAAGGTTGGGTAGTCTGTGGGCTATTTCATATTTTATTCCTGGGCTGAAGTTTGAAGAGTATAAATTTTCAATTAACAGTTTGGGCCCCCTTTAGGGTGCTGCAACTGATGACAAATATAACGCTTATAAAGGTTCATTTTGTAACTGTTTCATTTATTTGTTTTATAGCTATATGACAAAGAGCAGAAGTACTTCAAATCTAATGAGAATTTTCAATTGCTGAGTTGATTTTAAAGTATTTCTTCTTTCATTCATTAGAGGCATGTTAGCTTGAACTGAGTAGTACACTAATCAATGTTGTTAATAGCATGCTGAACCTTAAAGTGATGGTAACTTTTACTGGGGCAAAATTTTTGAATGTATCTCATATATGGAGATGGCATTCATTTTGAACAGCTTAAGTTTTCTATAGATGGGCCCGATGTGGAATTCCACTCCTTCTACTTAGGACTACTGCAAGTCGAAAACTCATAAGATCCAAGTTTGAGGGACATTAATTAAACCGTGTAAAGAGAGGGTACGTGGATTCGCTCCTGTTGGTAATCCTGCCTTTCACCTAGCTACATAGGAATAATACACATGTATGCTTTTTTTTTTTCCACATATGTGGGCTCTCTCTTGGATCCAGCTCCATTGATAGGAATTAAAAATTAAAAAAAAAAAAAAAAACTGTGTATAAATGTACTTTTGAAATTTATGAGATTATACTGTGCATGTTGAGATTATCTGAATTTGGCAGGCATCTTCCTCCACACTTGGCACCTTGTGATATTTCTCTCCATCAGTATCTTATTTCTCACTGTAGTGGTGGTAGTAGTAATCGGGTTTTATTGAATTTTGTCAGTTTTTTTTTTTTTAAATTTAATTCGTTTAATTGTTTCTTTCAAGTCAGGGATAATAGGTGGTTCTACATGATAGAAAGGGAAACCTCTTCAATGCTTATATCATATGTATATATGCATATGATGAGTGTCCCATTTTTATTTTTATTTCTTTGAAAAGTTTACTATAAATGTGCAAGTTGAAAAGATAACACCAATTAAAAATAAATAATTTACCCACATGGGAGTTGATGGAGTGGCATAACGTGTGGCTTTACTCCCCACTTCTTGCTTTCGAAATTACTCCAGATTTATTTGGTGTGTGTTTGTGTGTGAGAAGTCATGCATGGCATTGGTCCTATTGGATCAAAGACCTTACAGATACTCATGTCGTAAAAAATTTTCCTCAATACGCAAGTGGACTGGATGTGGACTCATTGAAACGCACCAAAGTGAAACCATGTGTTGATGTCGCAAAATTAAGTTTCGATGTCGCGAGAATGGGGTTGAACTAGTCTCAAAATACTTCAATATGTCTTGCCGAATAAAGTCTCGATGTTACGAAATCAAGTCTCGATGTAGCGGAAAAGGAGTTGAACTAGCATCGAAATATTTTAATGTTCCAAATCAAGTCTCAATGTCGTCAAATCAAGTCTCAATGTCACGAGAAAGGGGCTGGATGGGCAATTTGGTCTGAAAAAAAAAAAACCAGTATATTGTATAAGATGCTTTTAAGTATTACATGTATTTAAGGATGCTTTGGAGTTATATGGATATTTGAGGATGCTTTTGGTCAAAACCCTTTCTATCTTTGATGTGCTTCAATTCTCACATTAGTTTTAACTCTTTCTATACGCCCACTAAAATTGCAATCCATATATTATATCTTTGTATAGTTTATTTTAAAGCCTTTCAATATTAAAACCTCATGACATCTTTCGAGTTTTGTATTCACACCGTCTATTAATTCATCTATCAATACTATATCATTTGTAAACAACATGCATAAGGATTATGAGCAGCTAACTCATCCATAATCAGTGCAAAGAGATGAGGGCTTTGAATTTATCCTTAGTGCAAACATATGGTCACTCAGAATTTACATGTCTCTCCATAGATAATTTCCACAGTCGTTATCATTCCTCTATGCATGTCTTTGATAATTTCAATATAACATTTGGAGATATTCCTTTTATTTAAAATCCACCAAGTTAAATCTTTAGATACCCTGGGCCTTTTATGGATCAATAAAGATCATATGTATATTTGTCTTCCTTACTCGATTTTTTTCATTAATTGCCTAAGTGAGAAGATTGCTTCCATATTCAACCTCCCTAGGATGAAACGTAAGTATAATTTAACTTTATGTCCTATTTCTTTTTTTCTCTCTTAATTTTAAAAATAATTTGATTTGTTGTTACAACTAGCAAATATGCTTATGCTTTACTAAAGGACTAAGGCAATGTTTAGTAAGTCTTATCTGCATGAAATAGATTTGTATGATATAGATCTATTTCAAACCGCTCTGTTTGAAATAGATGTTTTACAAGTAGACTGTTTGGTAAGACAAAATATAAATATATATATATATATATATTCGAAATAGATGTTTTAAAAATCCAATGCTTCACGATTTCTCATTGATTTCTTGAAATCTATAATGAATCAGCGTTTGGATTTTGATCCCATAGCTATTGTCAGTGTTCCAAAGATGACCAATGGTTCAGATTGTGATTATGGGGTCCACAGAATCCAGAAACTCAAATATGATTTTTTGCATTTTTTTTTTATAAATATCTAGAGACCCATGAAAGATCAATGGCTTAAATATGACCACCTTGCAGATGAAGCTTCCCAATGGTTTAGAATATACTTTAGTGGCACACAACTAAAAGAAAAAAAGATAGCCTAAAAATCATATGGAAGTAATTGTATTTAACCTTTGTATATCCAATGGTGCTCAGTCTTTTTTATCAATCTCTCCACATAAACAATGATTTAGAAGTTGATTTTAAAGTTCCAGAGAGGATCAACAATTTGGAACGTGATTATGGGCCCGTAGATTCCAAAAAATTAGATATTAAGTTTTGTATTTTTTAAACAAATATCTCGAGACTCGTAAAAGATCAACGGATAAAATTTGACGACAACTGCTTTCTTGGGGTGGTTAAGACTCCCAATGGCTCGGATCATACTGTGTGGCCCAAAATAAAAAATAAAAAAATAAAAAAAAGACACGTGAAAGGGCTACATTTAACCTGGGTATATCCAACGGTTCTCAATTTTCTATCAATTTCTCAAGATGCACAAGGAATCAAAGGTTAATTCTTGACTGCACAGCCGTTTTTGACCTTCCAAAGAGGCTCAACAATTCGGGTCATGATTATGGGTCCCACAAAAGTTTAAAAATTTAGACCCATAATTCTGCTTTTTTTTTTTTCTATGAATATCTCAAGATATATGATAGATCAACAGATCAAATTTGACCCAGTAGTCATTCTTGACCTCATTAAGACTTCCAACATATTGGATCATCATCTAGGGCCCATAATTTAAAAATAAAAATTGAAAAACACGATTATACCAAAACGATACGTATCACAGTAAGATGCATGCATCTATACAAGGTTTGAAGCAGTGATTACAAATGTGATTCCCAAACAGTCTAAATCCATATTCAATCAGATTTAAGAGAAATAGAGGCAGAAAGTAGAGATGCCAAAGTACATAACATTGTTGTCATTATCACGAGAAAACTTACATTCAATTACAGATCTGTACAAGCCTCAAATTATTTAAGGAAAAACAAAGAAAGAGAGAAAGAGAATTATCATTGAATGTGCAATATTTCTATGCATTCCTCTTCCTCTTCCTCCTCTTTAAATCTGTAATCCTCTAATCGGTTTCATGAAATCTGCCTTTTATTACTGGACGCAACACTTCAATCAAATTGAAAGACTTCACCAAAGCTTTGGCAACTAGTTTGTGTTTGCGTTTGATTTGACAGCATAAAAATGATAACCTGCACAAGCCATGATTTTGATTTTGTTAGTAACAATTAAGGCTGCTCAAGGGCCGGGCCCAGGTCGTGAGGGCGGGGCCTGGATCTAAATATTTGGCCCGTTTAAAATATGGACGGCATTAGGATTAGTGATAGGAGATCTGAGGGCCCAGCCCAGCCCAGCCCGAATAAGTAATATGTGTAGTTTAGTGATGATTTACCCAGACAAGTAATTAGAAAATACATGTAGTTTCGCGATGATTTACCCAAACAAGTAATTAGAAAGCCAAAAAAGAGTGATAGAAAGGTCGGCCTTGTCCTGTCCGGCCCACTAAATGGGAAGGCCTGGGCCTGCACTTAAGGCCCTTGTTGGGCTTGGGTCGATTTACAACTTATTTTAAAGGTGGGCCAGGCTGGGATATGCCTCAACCCGGACATGCCTAGCCCATGAACACCCTTGGTGACCATGATCAAATAATGATCAGAAAGAAGGATTTTGGCTGGACCACATTGATGCTTGTGTAGCCTACGCCACGAATTCAGCAGGCCTAATATCCAGATTCATAGGTAAAGCTCAAGCCCATTAACAAAGTATAGAGAAGCAACATGAGCCAATAATAATTGGTCCAGGGGTGGGCCCATTGTATAATGACCCAGTACTATCAATCGAATGGCCCAGCAGTAGATGACTCGGTTACCAAGTTCTACTACAGTACAAGATTTTCAAGGGCTGGACTCACCTTGTTCGCAATTTGTTTGGCACTCGATGGGGCAATTCGATTCACCTTTGGCTGCAACAGAAAAAAAAATATGAATGTCATCATTCAAATCCCATGTAACAATGTTAGATTGTAGAGTGACATAATTTAACCTTAAACAAGTATCAGAAAATGATTAAACTCGCAATCAAGCCCAAGGCTTTGATAACGATTACTACTTTTTATTTTTTATTTTTTTACGCTATCAATCCTTTGAGTTAGACTAATTCCTCCCGGCTTAGAGGGAAGCCGGGTAAACCCCCATGTAGCCTCAATATGGTAGTGCAGTTTCAAACCTACAACCCTCTTATAGCAATCAAAGGCTTTGATAACGATTACAACAATACATTAAATCATGTGATCAAAGATCAAAGTGCTAGCAAACAGCGAACCCTGATTTGACTTGCTAACTTGATGGGTCAAATCAGCACGACCGGTGGGTGACCAAGTTGGGGGAGTCACACGTCCATTCTTGCAAATGGATGCTAAAAAGGGTTGTGGCCGCAAAATTTTTAAGCCACGCTCGCTCTCTACTTAATTCAGGTCAAAATTTAAAAACCTAAAGATATCTTGAATCTATCTAAATATAAATTAAACGGAGAACAGGGACTCACGGTCTATTTGTTTGCATTGCTCGACGCAATGGTCGGTGCAACTATCGGAATGGGGAGTTACATCAGAATGGACACCCTCCATCATGGAGGAGGACACAAGAAAGAAGAGGATCACAAAAGCAAAGGCCTTCTTCATCCTTATTTCCTTACACAACATCTATCCATGCCCTTCTTTGCATTTTGGTTTTATGGGAACCTGATGGATGAAACTGTTGTAGTTTGAACGGAGAACGTGTGGTTTTTGCATGGTTTGAGGATATGCTGAATCGGTCTTCCTGAACAAGTAAATCACAAAAGGGTAAATTCCCAAAAAAAAAAAAAAGCACTTAGTGGGGCCAATGTGTAAACTTCCTATATTTTTTTAGTCTTGTGGACCCAAAATCACAATCTGAAATGTTCAATCTTTTTATCACCTAATAAGCCCCTAGACTAATATCTTAAATCTTAATAGACATTGAGAAACGAAAAAAAAAAAATTCTTATAGATCTTTTTTTTCTATACTTTTATGAGTGTTTAATTCATAATCCGAACCAGTCAATAATCTCATGTAAATGGTAAACCTCAAGAATTGACATTTTGTATTTTAGATCCGCAAGGATTTTGATAAACATGCGCAAAAATATAAAAACATCTAAATCTCAATCTCTAGTGCTTGCACTTTTGTGGGATCCCAATTCATGATCCATATGTTAAATATTCTCATAGATATGATAAATCCTAAAGCATGAAGTTTCATATCTTAAATCCTCGTGGATTTTGAAAAATATGTAAGAAATAGAAAATAAAATAAAAATAACTTAATCTCACTTTTTAATTTTCTACACTTTTGTGGCCGCTAGGTTGAGCCAAAGCCTGCAGAGCGCTCAGCGGACTTACAATGCCTAAGCCCTTAAGCTACACTCAAGGGCTATCACTCAAAAAAGGCAAAAAAAGAAAATGATTTTTCTCCATATGTATTATATGTAATATTTCTCTATACCACCTTTGACCTTAAACCTTAAGCTGACCCACCTTTATCCGAACTAAAGACTGGAATAATGGAAACTAAAGCCAATCCTATGCTTAGATATAAGATCCTTTCTGAATAAGATGTTTAGCATGTGTGGGCTCAAATATATATTAGACACTTCTCTCTCTCTCTCTCTCTCTCTCTCTCTCTCTCTAATGTCATTAATGCTAGGGACATTATGAAGTGAGCAACCACCTTACCTTTTATAGCACACGGGACCATATGATCAATCTAATCCCGACACTTTCATCCCAAACTTGATATTTATTCAACTGATATTTTAAGGACCTAATCCCAAAAACCCATATAATATCGATTTGTTACCGCAATACTTATCATGAGTAGACCCCACCCTTGTGATCACTTCTCGCTCACTAATTATATATATTAATTTTAAATTATGTATGGCATTTATTTGTTAATCACGTATTTTCGTTCATTATTTTGGACTCGAGCCTCAACCCATGGACGTTGGTTCGATCTGCAAGAAACTGGAAAATGCTGCTTTGCTGCTGTTCCCAGTTGCAGAAAACTGGCAAATGTTGGTCTTCGGCCGTTCCTATCGACGGAAAAGCTGCATTTTATGGATTTTTACTACAAAGTAGTCTTTCATGGTAATGTATGAGCATATGATTAACAAATAAATCCCATAACATGAAAATAGTAAATAACTAGTGAATGAAATGCCATAGGTCATACGACCACAAATCATTATCATCTAGGTTTTTTAAATTGGTTCCTTACAATGTGAGAGGTTAGGTTTCATCGTGTATTTCTTGTAGCCTTAGAGAAGTGGTTGGATCTTCGTCTTTTAAGTGTCTGCTAATATTGGAAGAATTAATGGTTAATGCAAAACGTCCAACAATCGTTATCTAATTCAGATCCTCTTATCTTAGACTTTGTCCATCTAAAGGCGGGATCCGTTGAATTTAACTGGGCCCATGTGATGAACCGCACTGATGCGTAGACCGTAGTGCACAGCTGCACATGAGAAAATTCTTCCCATCTAAGGAATGTGCCCATTTTCTTAAGTCCGAATTATCGAGAAGTCTGATCTCGTTTATTAGCTTTGGTTCAAAAATCATTCCAACCTGAGTAGGGCAGCGGTGAGACAAGGCTTTGATGACCGTAAGAGTGCCTGAGGCATCTCATTCCTAGTATTAGCGCATTTAATTATTTTTGTAAGCCTCAATTATCCATCCAAATGAACTGAGAGGTTGGAACAAAGTGCTAGCTACAGATTCTCATTTCTTCTTCATTTCACTGAGTCATTAGTCCTCATGTATGCAGATTGTTGTTTATAAAACCCACGAAAGGGCCAGGTGCTCCTTACTGTGTAAATGGGTCGATATTCACATGGAATGGAGTTTCTTGGAACCTGGCATTGTTTGTCTTTCTGGAGGTAAAATAAATTCCATGAGAAAGTGTTCTCAAATGTCAAAATTTCACTTTAATCATGATGTAGAAAAGTGAAGTCACTACTGCCCTTTTTTTCTGATTGATAGTGGAACATCTGATTGATAGAGGATTGAGCATCTTTTTATTTCATTTGGGTTTCCAGATACAGAGAATGCACAACGACATGTCATGTGCTCGCCAACCCGAGCGGCTAATCGGATCTTAAGGTCACATTAGGGCCCATTTGGCATCATTGAAAAATATCCCTACATTTTTATATGCCAAACTCTAGGGACTTAAGTGGCCCGTGTTGTGTCTTTGGGTAATCCAAGCAAGACAGAATTCTAGAAACATCGTTCTGAATACGAGGCAAACTCAGTTTCGATTAACTAGATTCAATCCAAACTTCAGAAGGCCACGACCCACTTAATGCAAGCTGACCTACATTAGACCTATAGGTTTTTTGACCTATTATGAACAAAATGAGTCTGGATCCTTTAAGTGTCTCACTCTCACTACCCAAGAGTTAGGGGAGTGGACTCCACAAGAGGTCTATTTTTTAAAAACATCTCTCTCAATCCGTGGTTTATCCCCAGGTTTTACGTCAATTAACGACACTAATTTCTATTAAATTAAATTTGGCGACAATCGATAAAATTATAGGCCGTTCACTTTAATGAATTCAGACTTTTTTTTTCTACAAAAGAAAAAATGAGATCAATTCAATAAATGGGCGCCCCACTGTGGATTTAAAAAGAAATCACGTATTGATACTTATGCATTTTCCAAAGGACCCTACTACAGACCCAATTCAAACCTAGAGGATTTAAAAAATCATAAAATATGTAGGCTTTTCGCCGCTTAAAGTAGTGGTAAAGTAGCATATGCACCTTCCCCACTGTTTATATATAGCGACGGTAAAGATGCAATTTAGATCCACACTATTTCTCAGTCTTCTTTTTTTACTTCTGGGGACATATTTACCTTCATCTTGTCTCATTGCATGTCATTTTACTCAAAAGTAGGTAAAGCCAGCGTAAGCTCAACCTCTGAACTTTCACTATATTGGGATTGGGTTGTGTTCTTAGGGCCATGGGTTAAACCAAAGCCTAACTTAATTTTTATCCTAGCTAGATTTTTAGTATGAGTAAAAGTAAGTAGATTTTTCAATTTAGATTCAGCCTCTACATTAATTTTACGGACATGGCTAAGAATGGCCCTAAACTTAGGCCTAGTAACCAAATGGTCACCGGATTTTACTCCAATAGGCGTAGTCAATCTTATAGTGGAGCCAATTTCTATTAGAAAAAATTTGAGGTAAATTTTCTTTGTTAGAAGGAAGATGTGATTTTCGAAATTTAGTATTTTTCTATTTGACCCCTCTCCTTATATTGCCTCTAAAATTAACCATTTTCTTATATAATACTGGATGTTGTAGACTTGATGCACTGTTATAAGTTGAATGATATACTTATTTTAAGAAAAAAATAAATAATAAATAGAAAGTATAATTGATTTTGGAACTAGATTCGAGTCCTCTAGGTGGGACCTCGTTCCGGAATCGGATTTGCTTATCGAAACCGGGTCCGAAACTAACAAAACAATTCTGATTCAAAACCGGATCCGAAACCGGAACCGTTATTTAAAAACGGGTCCGAGTCCACTATGGTTCTGATTCGGAACCGTACTGTTTGCAACCCTAGCTTGGGTTTCAAACGGAGTATCGATTCTCCGATTACCAGGAAGTTTCGACTCGCAAAAAACGGGTCTGAAACCTTTTTAGGTTCCAATTCATAATGGGGTTTGGGTGCGGAACCTAATCTATGTTCGATTGATAAACGGGTCCAGATCTATATAGGTTCCGACCCGTGGACTCGGGACCCGACATATGATTCATTGATATTGCAATTTGAACTTTAAAATCAACTATTTTTGGTGCCATTCTTATGTATAATACTGGATGTTGTAGACTTGATGCACTGTTATAAGTTGAATGATATGCTTATTTTAAGAAAAAAAATGAATAATAAAGAGAAAATAAAATTGATTTTGGAACTAGATTCGAGTCCTCTAATCGACCTGGTTTCGGAATCGGATATTGAAAACCAACAAAACAGGTTCGAGTTTAAAACCGGATCCTAAACCGTTATTTAAAAACAGGTACGGCTCCACTATGGTTCTGATCCGGAACCATCCCGTTTGCAACCCTAGTCGTAACCGGACCATTTTCCACCTCTAGGGTAGACATATCCCAATTGGCGAAAAGGTTTCTCAGGGTCTGATCTAGTTGAGCCTAACTTGTGTCTCTGGCCTTCATAAAGTCTACTGGGATTTTCCTATTAAAATCCTCTAGAAAGAAAAAAGAAAAATGTTCATATACTTTTGACTGCTATTTTTCTATTTTCTTTGCAATTAACATATATTTGACTGCCTATTCAGTACTGATTGTTCAACCATTTCTTTCTTATTGCATTTATTATTTTAGCCCAAGCATTGCACAAAGTCTTGATAGTGCATGAAAATGACCAAGTAGGTTGGGGTCCACTCAAAAACAAATCCTGTGTTAAAAAATCAGTACAACCTGGATTTTTGGGATTTGCTACATTTAGCACCATTCCATTGTAGAGATGATGAACTATGTAAATTTTCCTCAACGATGCATAGGCGTCTGGTTAAGCATACCGATGCAAACGATATGGGTCCCTAATGAGTAGGGTTGTAAATGGGTCGGTTCTGGTCCAGGTCCATGGTGGACTCGGGACCGGAACCATTAAGGAAAAGGTGGAAGTGGATCCAGACCCGAAACCGTTTCGCAACTGGTTTCTTGGCTTCGGAACTGGATCTATATATAGGACGGGTTTGGATCTAGGTAGAGAAAGATATTAAAAAATATGATTTTTAGGAGAGATTTTCAAAAATTTAGGTAATATGTCTGGTCTAAATCAAGGTTTTTGGGATCTGCCACATTTAGCACTTACTAAGGTCGAGATGGTGAACTACTGGACCCTGTTTTTAACGGGTCGAAACCTTTGGGTAATTGGAGAATTAGAGACCATTTACATCCCTACTAATGAGCATGAATTCATATTCAATTTAGATCAACAGAGTAGAACCTGGACCTTGTACTTGACAAATGTTTTAATTGTGTTATGCTAGAAGGACCCCATTCCTTATATTTACAAAGTGTGAACCTCAGCTTATAATAAAATGAGAGATGCAACTAGGGATTTAGGTGACACTCTGGAATCAAAAATAAGCTCTAAAAGATGAAATAAGAGGTAATATGTTCTTTTGAAAGTCTCCAAACAAGGTAGCCACTTTTATCTGAAGATCATTTACAGGACTTTGTCTCATCTTTTATCAGCCATTTGAGTTACGGGTCGGAACCTTCTAGTTTTTGAAAGAATCAATTATAAAACCTTGCTAGCTAAATGGTCAGATTTCATAATTCAATTTAGATCAATAGAGTAGAACATGGAGGAGAGAGGGGAAACATCCAGTTTTTTAATAATCTTTATGCTCTCTCCCTCCTTTTTCCTATTACTGTAATAAATATAAGTTGATGTTGGCCTTTTCCCTTTTTTTAAAAATCCCTTTAATGACTTTCATATAAGTACTTTTTTTTAAGAGTTTGAAAGACTTACTTCATAGAAAAGCATGAAAGGGTTTTTATATTCACTGTTAAATCGTACGGTTTCAGCTCCTTACATTGTCTAGCTAACTTGCATTCCTCATGGCAATTGGCCACTCCATCATCAAATGGAAGTTCACTAGATACAAACTACAAGAAGAAATGCAACTATTTGATTATTTGATTTTATTTTGACGAAACGGGAAGGCTCGCGATGAATTTGGGCACTCGTGCTGCTTTACCACCGTTTGTATAGGCGTTAAAGTCTCATTTGCAAGCTTTCCTCATGTCCAAGAGGAGGAAAATTGAATTTACAGCTATTCCAATCGTACAAAAGGTGATAAAAGGTATTTGGAATGCATAGAGGAGGAAAACCTGCATTTACAGCTTTTCTGCCGGTAAATACGGCGGTAAAATTCAAATGCAAGTTTCCTCCCGTCTGAGAGGAGGAAAACCTGAATGTGCAGAAATTCCGCCGATTCAAACGGCGGTAAAGTATCCCTGCTCGACTCCATCACCCCTAGGTCAGTCACCTAGTCTTCTTCCGGTGTGGCCAGTACACATGACACATGGAACAATAAAAAATAATAATAATGATAAATACTTGAAAAAAAAAAAAAAAAAAAAAAATCATATACTTGGATCTGACTGCCAAATTTCTAAGCATCTATTTACTTTTTTATTCTATTTTTTTTTTTTTTTACTTTTTCTCATTATCATTGGTCATATATGACATATGTTTATGAGGACTGATCGGTGTTTCCAGCACTATCAAAAAAGTCAAGACCCAGATCTATAGCCATTCAGGAGGGGATATGGAGGGTTGCCAAAATTAATGTTCACATCTGACAATTTTATTTTGATTTTTGAAGTCACTGGTTCAATCTCAAATGGTTATTAGCCAGTGTTTACATATAAGCTATGACAAACACTTAAGAAATACATTTATTTCATACACTTGAGTTTGCAGAATTTCTAAGTATTTATTCACAATTCATTCCAGTTTTCTTAAATTACATTTTGGAAATCATTGCCATTAGTCATTATATGAAATATGCTATGAGGATTGAATAATGTTTCTAGCACTTTTAAAAAAGTCAAGCACTGGATCTATAGCCATTCATGTGGGATGATATATATAAAGTGGTTCCAAATTAAGGTTCATTTTCAGACCATTTTACTATAGTTTTTTGAGTCACTAGTTCAATCCCAAATGGGCACTAGCCATTGTTAGTGTGTGTATATAAGGAGATGCTTCTATAAGAGATATCTCTCACCTTATATGAGAGATAATGTGAGGGCCCCACCCTATCTGTCATATAAGGTGAAAAATATCTCTCGTAGGAGCATCTTCCACATACATATATATATATATATATATATATATATATGTCATTCCCTCATGTTTGAAGGTGATGAGATTATATTAGTCTCTCTCTTTGGTCTCATATTCCTTTAAATCTTTGAAATCATTCAAATTGACACAAAAAAAAAAAAAAAAAAAAAAGCAATCCAACAGTCCCGTAATAATAAAGCATGAAAAAAATGTATCTATTTTAGAAAAACAAAAGAGTAAAATTTAACTCAATGTCACAAAAGAGGATCTTGCTGATGGCCATTTATAAAAATGTAATCCATTTACAAATGACTGTGAGATGATGAACAGTAGAATTAAGAGGGAAAGCTGAACAATGGAGAAGAAAGTAAGGAAGGGAATAGAGTAAGTCAAAAAGTAAAAAGGTCATGGGTAGAGAAAAAGATGTTGGTGATGGCATTGTTGTAATGCACAAAAATAATAAACTCATTAGCAATTGCATCATTCCACACTCAAAACATAATGGCCGTTGTCAATTATGGAAATATAAAAGGTTTTAAAATGATAAAACAGGGATGTATAACTACTTAAAGAAATTAGATAAGCCTACTTCTAAATTCAAAAAAAACCTTATCGTGGTATATAAAAAGAAAAACTTTTTAAATGCTTACCATTGTAAAAGTAAAAATATTCTCCTACGAGAAGACTACATGCACTATTCAACCCTCCCATTTAGATCCCACCTTTAATCAGCAGTGTCCTTGTGATACTTTGGTAATCCCATGATTCAGCATCAGGCCCAATCTTTCAATCATTTAACCTTCACTCGTTATTGCTAATTGGATTGAATCTAAAAAAGAATGAAGATTAAGATCCCATTAAATTTTAAGGCGATTAAATCAACGACTAGAATAATTTGATGGGGTGATTTTTCTATGCTACCCAGGGTTGTAAACTGGTTGGTTCCGGTCCGGATCCATGGTGGATCCGAAATCGGAATCATTAAGGAAAAGGTGGAATAGGATCCGGACCCGGAACCGTTTCGAAACCGATTTTTTTGCTTCGGAATCGGAACAGGAACCAGAACCATATATCAGATGGGTCTGGATCCGAGTCTGGGTCTAGGTAGAGAATGATATTAATAAAATATAGTTTTTGTGAAAGATTTTAGAAAATTGAGGTAATATGTCGGGTCTTGGATCTGAACCAAGGTGGAACCGGACCCAGACTCGAACCCATTTACTTATCGGGGCCTAAATAAGGACCCGGATCCGATTTTTAACGGATCGAAACCTTCAAATAATCGGAGAATCGGAAACCCATTTATATCCATATTGCTATCCATATCTTTATTGATAAACGTGCATCTAAGTGGGCCCGAAATGCGAAAGAAACTGCCATCCCTTGAGAGGGGAGATTAAAATAATGTTGAGATCTATGAAGTGGTCTCTCATTGGACCGCTCTCACTGCCAAAATCAAGAGAACGTTGGGATCTAAGTAGGCATCTAGAACAAACAAAAGACCAGTTCTTTCCGGCCGCTTTAGAGCCCTTTTTTAAATAAGAGCCCATGTGTCACCAAATCAATGGGGGTTTTTTAGACCTTTGCATACCTCTCTCTTTTCTACCTGAAAAAGCACCTTCCTTTCTCCCATTCGCTTCTATTCTATTCTATTCGTTTCCTCTTCTTTCAGTCATTTGTACAAACACCTTGTCTATTCCTATCTCTCTCTCATATTCAAATCGAACCAGACAATAGGAATCGAACCGAATTTCTCTATATCAGTATAGAAGATTATGGAAAGAAGACAACTTTCTGACTGAGATGCAATCAAATCTTCTTCCAATCTCTCATTCGATGCCGACGATGGCGTCGGCGTCGAGTTGCAGGGAGGAAGATCGTGCGGTGGGGTCTTCCTTTCCTCGCACTTCTTCTTTCACTGATGACGACGCTGGAAAGCCGTTGCTGCTTCCTCGCAGCTCACCCTCAGCACCCACAAACCAACAGGTTCGGAGGCGAGCAGCCAGCGACACCTCCCTCCCCACCCTCCCCTCCCGCCAGCGCTCCTTGAGACGCGATGTGGGTCGCGCTGCCGCCGAGACGTATATGCTCACCCGCCTCAGTTTCAAGCTCCTCAGATATCTTGGGTACTCGAGAAAAGATCTAATCTTTTGTCCTTTTGAGTCATTTCATTCATTCATTCAATCCTGATTGTCATTTTTTTTTTTTTTAATTTCTGATTTGGGTCTTTCTTTTTGTAGTTGATCTGAATTGGGTTTTGTTGTTTTTAATAGATCTATGTGAATTGAATAACATAGTCAAAGGCGGATCTTTGAATGTGTCTTTGTTGTAGTGCTCAATCTCAATTGGGGAGATCCTAAAAGAAATAGTCCTGAAAGGGGCAGCCTTGTGTTTTGATTAGGGTTTTGAATGCTATTTTGTCCTTTTGCATTTCTTTGAGGTATAATATTACAATAATTTAAGGAAATAGGAAAAGCTATTACAGGAAGAAGAGTGTGAAGGTTCTGGGCTGCTTGGTATGTACATTTTGTGCGTGTGTGTGTGGGGTTGTGGGGGGACCAAACGCAATAGTATGAGTGTTTTTCTGTTAAAATCCATATAACACAATTGCCACTAAGGTAAATTGAAAATAACCAAATGACAGCTATGTGATAATCATCTGAAAGCTATCAGCTACCTGGTTTAGCTAAAATGTCCACCATGTTGTTTGCACTTTTATAAATCACGTGGAATAACTAATTTAGCTGTCTATCTATATCCCAAGTTTCTCTTAGAATGGTTTTGATCCTCTAGGCTCACTGTTCTTTCTGGAATCTGGATGCCCAGGTTGTTGTGTTTTGGAGTCACTTTCCATAACCATTTGACCTTGAAAACCATTTTTAGTTAACCTAATACCCTCCTTATAGTCCACGCTTCAGCCTTGTTGAATTCTTTAATGCCCACTAAATATGAAAAGTGCATAGTTGTCACGACCCGGGGCCGAGATCCGGTAACCCCAAGCCGTGAGCTCATACTTACTATTCCCGTAAACTCCGAATTAATTGAAGTTAAAACGGAATCTACAGGGGATAACATCCTCAATATACCTGTCAAATACAAAACTTTTTGCGGAAACATTTATATTTGACCATTTCAATTTACGATTTATATGTATACAAAAATAAAGTCTTTATACATGTATCATTTCCAATATACATTTATCAAACACTGCATATTCAAGACATTATGCAGATGACAAATAATTACATTTCAAAATGAATGTATAAACAGTTCTCAAAACATTTCTCAAAACGTTCTAATTTCCATTTCGCACTTAGATACCCATTTCAGATGGTATCCCGTCTATTCCATTCAATCAGTCCTCCTGGAGGAACTGGAGTGGTCTCCTCCGTTGCCACCGGGGGCGCTGCTGGACCGGCAGGGGCAATCGGGCCTGTAATGCCATCAATAACTTTAATGAACACGACGGTTCAACAATGTATAAACAAATCTTGCAATAGCATATTAACACATTCATATTGAGTTCATTCGATCTGTTTAATAACAATTCCTATTTTAGAGAAGTCTAGACAATTTCATTTTTCATTTCAATAAACATGTACAAGATGGCCACTACCATAGCATTCATTGCATTGTATTTCATTTCATTTACCATCTTCCCTCAAAGGAAGGATTCATTTTATTTACCATCTCCCCTCAAAGGGAGGATTTATCTTCCAATGGAAGGCATCAATCAGTATCCAAAGATACGATCAGAATTGGTGGGACTTACTAGTGTCCGGGCCAAGAACAACTAGCATCACCACGGAGCTCCGGAACACCCCAAAATCCATCTGCTGCAGCAAGATTAGTCATCTCATTTGGAGCTCTAATACAATAGCTAGGTAGTGCTAGACTCAAGGGTCAACAGTAAACACTCCTTCTATGGATTCAAGTCAATTCAATGATTCCTTTCATGACAAAGGAAGGGAATAACAATAATACCAATCTCATTAGATTGGATCACAGTGATACAATGAGAGAATTACTAACCACTTATATTTCTACTCGATCTTTTCTCAATTCTAAACAACCATTTGGGTGTAACCATTGGTTTCCAAATGCACGTGTTATTTTTTGATGGACATCACATTTACATATTTAATATGTGCATTATTAGTCCCCGTAATTATCACCCATGGAGCTTAGGCAATTATCGATTAATATGGTTCGTTCAAGGAACCATTCTTAAAACATCACTAATTCTCAATAATTCAATTTAATCCATGATTAGTCTTCAAACTAATTGGGGAAGCTTTTATACTCACAAGAAGTAGTCCAAATTCTCGTAAAAATCCAAAATCCAAATTTCACTCACAGTTAATACCTCGACCAGTATTAGGTTCGCTCGAGCGAATTACTGTTCGCTAGAGCGGACCAAGACAGAACGTTGTTCGCTCGAGCGGAATCACTGTTCGCTCGAGCGGACCAATACAGAACTATGTTCGCTTGAGCACACTTAATATTCGCTGGAGCGAACTCTTCAGAACTTCTGTCTGTCCAAACAGAACCTCGTTCGCTCGAGCGGACATACCGTTCGCTCGAGCGAACCCTTCAGAATTTTATTCCGAAAATCTGACACTCTCTCCCTTCTTCTAGTCTCTTTCTCCATTACACTTCCACAACTTGCAAGGAAAATGGGAACCTCCTGTCCCCTCCCCTCATACATCTTCCATTCACATTCATTTACAATAACACTTTTAATCATTCCTTTATCATTTCATTAAGCATCCATAATGAATCCAAAATTCAATGTAAAATGCATAAAACCCATGGAAACTCTAAGAGCTTCTATAATAATTAACATTAGTCACAAGTAAATGCTTATACTTGCCTCTCTTGAAGTTATTTGACAAAAAGCCCTCTTTGCCTTAGTTTGGTTTAACACAAATGTCTCCTTTTCAAATCCTAATCCATAAAAACATCCAAAAACACTGCCACAAGCTATCTATGCTAGAAACTATGCCTAATCACTCATTGTAACTTGGAAATTCACTAAAAGTTCTTTGTACTCACTTGTTGCTCATAGGAAAAGGGTTCTTGAGATCTCTCTCAAGCTTTTCTCTTCAACAATGGAGGAAAATGACTTGGGGAAGAAGATGAAGATGAAGCCTCTCTCTTCAAAGACCACTTCAATCACCCCTAAGCTCACTCTTGATGAAGGAAATGGAAGAGAAAAGAGGAATGGAGAAGTTGCCTAGGGTTTCTTGACGTGGAAATGAAGAATGATTCATTTCACTCTAATATGAGGCTCTTAAACACCAAAACCCCCTCTCATTTAGTCTATTTACATTTTGAGTTAAATGAAGCTTCACTTGGTCCATTTGAGGTCAAATGGAATCGCGTTTATTATGAAAGTTAACGTACTCTTCGAGATACACACGTTGGTATCAAGAGTTTCCGTATTTGACGAAATACGTGAAAACTCGTATTTACGGAAAAGTCCTTAGCCTACCTTATTTGAGTCTAAACTCACTTTAACCAACTCAGTTTCATTCAAATCCATTTCATTATGCTTAATGCATCATTTGAGACTCATTTGTCCCTCTTTGGTCATAAATCTTGATTAACCCCATTATCCATGCTTAATTAGCATTAATCTCAATTAATTAGTCTTAATCATGATTAGTTTGGGTCGGGGTGTAACAATAGTACTTCCCCTTTATGATTTCATAATCCTCCCCCTATGCCTGTAGTTCCTGCTTTACCTCTTGGTCCACATTAAACTTGAGAAACCTCTTGGCAGAGATTCCCAATGTGGCTGAGGTTCTTTTATTTTTTCATTTTTTATCTGCAAGATTTTAGTGCCAGTTACCACCTTAAATTCCTTTTTATACACCTCCAGATTCTTTTTTCATTTTTTTATCTGCAAGATTTATGTGGCAGTTACCACTTTAAATTCCTTTTTATGCACCTCCTGATTTGTTATTTTGGCCATGGTTGAAAACTGTGGTTGCTAGAGGTGTCATGGCTGGCCCTGAATACTAATACATTGAGGTGATTCATCATTATTCTTGGCTGTGGCGGCTGGTTGTGACATGAATTTATTAAATTCTATAAAATATGTTAGGTACATAAATACGTGTTTACTTAAATTAATAAACATTAGAGCTATATTAGTACACCATCGCTATTAAAAACATCAATAACAGAGAAGTTCTTTTTGTGATAAAATATAAGCATATTTGATTGATACACAAACTAGACACCGTAGTTATTTGAGAAGTGTAATCCCTTATTACAGTGTTTGTTCTGTTTTCTGATACTTTTGTTTTTTTTTTTTTGGGCAAAGCCTCAAAATGTTACTGGTATTTTATTGCAAGAAAACCACAATACAGAGAATAGGCCAATCTCTGTGGCAAAAACATCCAACAGAGATGTGTAAACCCAGCCTAATTAGAAACTAGCAAACTGGTAAACAAACACCAGGAACTAGCCAGCACCCAAGCACGTTCTCTCCCCAGATAACCTTCATCTGGGCGAAATGAACAAACTATTGCATTACATCACACAGCGTCAATAGGTCCCTTCTCCTTTGGATCATTATTCCTAATTTCCTATCATAATTTGCCGATGTATGAAGGTTTTGAAGCTCTCTTTTCTCCATTTAGATATTTTCTTAACATTTCCCCCCTCTCTTGGAATTCAGAAAACCCTTCTCAGATGAAAGCATATCAGCATATTTGCTACGGAGAGTGGCCCATAGAGCATGGCTAACATCCACCATCTCTTCTATTCTAACATCACGGCCACATGTAGTATTTAAAGGAATCGCATAACAGCTGTCATCACTCATTCACTTGCAATTTCTTCATACTTTGTGATGATTTCTTCATCTATAACCATGTTAGTCCAACACAGTGCTGTCGCCCTGTTTTCTTCATCTATAGTAGACAGGTCTTTGTTACTCTCTTCCGAAGCATCATTTTCTCCAATAAACTGCCAAACCGTATCTCAGAGAACATCCTTCTTTTTTATAACAGTGGATCCCATAATTTCATGTATTTCAATGATTTTAGCCGCAACCTTTTCCATAGCAGAACAAATGGAGCCCTACACCCCACCATCAGGTGCATCCTTCTTTGAGGATTAATCAACTCTTCAGACAATCAGCAATCAGGATTTCCCTACATATACCAACATTAACATCCCGTGCCACCAACTGTGTGCTACACAGCTTGTGATTAATCCTGTCTGTTATGTTTTGGAAAGCACTGATTTGGTTTAATACAACTACTGCTTCCTGCAATCCCTCTATTGGTATATGGGTATGTCAATGTTAATTTTTTTAACCATTTTTGTGTTCTTTGTGTGTGTTATGTGCCTGAGCTTTTGGTATATATGTGCACATGTGTGTGTCACACAAACATAAATTTCATGAAGAAGTTAAGGATTTCCCTTTACGATGCATGTTAAGCATCATTGACATGTTTTCTCTCCATAATGGATGCTGGGTGCTAATCCTCATGGAGAAATTGATTTGGATTTAGATCAGCTAATACTATTTTTTTTTTCTTTCTTTTTGGTCATTTACTTTATTTTATTATGAACATTTGTGAATTTGAACATTTTCAATCATATCTAGAATTTGAAATTTATACTGTACTAGTCATCTGATCATGGTAATGGTTTCTAATCATTTAACTTGATTCAGGGTAGGCTACCGGTGGATCACAAAATTTCTTGCCCTTGGTTGTTACGCGATATTACTCATGCCAGGTTTTCTACAAGGTGAGATTTTTCAGTTATATATCATTATTTATTATTCAAAATATGTGCATGGGCATCTAGTCACTTGCTTCTTTATGAATCTCAATTTTTTTTTGGGACAACCTAGTACCTAGCTATTTAGTTTGTAAGCATGATTCATTCACCATGGACATTCCTCTGATGCCATAGGATTTTGTTTCTTTTATCCTTGATGGAAACTATTTCATTGGAGGGGATCTGCTTTCAATAAAATATAACTTGGAGATTTAGTTCTTTGCAGTTGGATATTACTATTTTTTCTCGAGTCAGGTTCGCAGAAGTATAGTTTATGGAGATCAGCCGAGGAACAGGTACCTGTGAAATGATTTTGGCATTCTATGCTTGTTCCTTTTGTTAAACTTGCATGCATCCTCTGATGTAAGCAGCTGGGTTTTATTTTATTTTATTTTTCATTTTGCAGACTGGATTTGTACTTACCCATGAATATCAATGAGCCAAAACCAGTTGTGGCATTTGTAACTGGTGGAGCCTGGATTATTGGGTGGGTTTTGAATCCTTGTTGGTTTACTTGCTGCTTTGTTCATAAACTTATAGTTTTTTATTTTAAGTTTGTAATGTGACTTAGTAACCCAAGAATGATATATTTTATAGCATAGCTTTCTTTACATTGCTTTGAACCTCCTCATTCGGATGCTAAAGTGATGTAAGAGGTTGGAAGTGTAGGTATAAAGCATGGGGCTCTCTTTTGGGGCAAGAGTTAGCCGAAAAAGGCGTCATAGTGGCATGCATTGATTACAGGTGTTTTCTTTTTATTCAGGTTCAACCATGTTGTGGTCCAAATCCAATCTTATATATGTACACCCGAAGCACAACACATTCATTAATACATGCCCTTTTCATTTCTGTCCAGGAACTTTCCTCAGGGAACCATCAGTGATATGGTGAAGGATGCTTCTCAAGGAATCTCTTTTGTTTGCAATAATATTTCTGAATATGGTGGTGATCCTAACAGGTAACAGATGTCTAATTTATGATTCAGCTTAATAATGTGAGAAAGTATACAATGCTCAATGGGGGGATTTGTTCATATGAATTAGTACATGGTCTTGCTATGTTTTTTCTGTAACAGTTATATGATGAGCATTATTATGGACTGAAAACTTTTGGTACTTTTGCCCGTACTAATTTAGGTTGGTGCTAGAAGCATCCATTTGCAATTCACCACTTAGATACCTAGGATCATTGGATGGAAGTATATTAATGGTTGCCCTTCTGATGTTGGTCCTGCTAGATGAATGAATTAGATTGCTGAATGGTAGGCCCTACTGTAATTTCTGGTTGGTTGTGTCTCTTGATTGATATTTTTAGCATATGTGGCAGAGTTTGGTCCATTGCATTTTGACATACAACAAAAGTAAGGCAGGAGTTGCAGTCGGGAATAATTCGGTTTGGGTACATAAAGTTTGTCCATAAAGTTGGAAATATCAAAAAATCGGATGTGGGCATCTTCTAGGTATCCTATCATAGGGGATACTGGGAGAATTTTCTCCTATGAGTGGACTGCATCTGCAGTCCAGATCTACAGGGCCTACCTTTGATTAGTCCAGCTCTTTTCACACTCTCATCCCCCCATGATATGGCACCATGCCCAGTTTTATGCTTGTCAAACCATTATTCACCCATATTGAATCTCAAAAAAATCTATGGTTAAAAGACCATTAAACTTCAAGGCTATCAAATAAAGGGCTAGGATAATTGATGGGGTTGATTTTTTGTATGACCCTTATTGGTAAAGACTAAAAGAGACATTTCCATCCATCCCAACCCCAATGATAGGAAAGCATCCAAGTGGGCCCCATGAGCTGGACCGCATAAGCACATCTGCCGTCTGCTCTGTGGTGAAAACCCTCCAGGGATACAGTACTGAATGTGGCTAGAACTAAAGAAAATGCTAACTGAAAAACCTAGTGGAGACATATAATTTACCCACAAATGTAAGGAATCGTATTGATTCTGCAAACTAATATCCAAGTTATTCTTCAAAAATGTGTATAACTACACATCTTTTGAATAAAATGTCAAGAAGAATGTGTGCACACACACACACACACAGATAACACAGAAATCAAATCACACAACTATGGTTGGTCAGCTGACATGTGGTTTCACAATTTAGGTGCTTATGTTCATGGTTTTCCATGTAGGATCTATTTGGTTGGACAGTCTGCGGGTGCACATATTGCTGCCTGTGCTCTCTTAAATCAAGCAATTAAAGAAGGTGGAGAAGGAGAGGATACCTCATGGAGTGTTTCTCAGATAAAAGCTTATTTTGGTATATCTGGCGGGTAATTTTTTTTTTTTTGCTACAATATTGTGATCCTAGTGAATCTCTTTTTTCTTTTCTTCTTTCCATTGTCTGAACAAAGTGAATCTTTCTCTTTTGATCCTTCAACAATGTTTGGCAACCAAAATAATCATGATGCTCATCAGTATATTGGGATGCATTCAGAAGTTGATTTGGTGTACTTGTAAAGTGAGAATTGGTTGGAATTGTCTTAGTTAGAATTTTTCTTGATTGAGAATAAAGTGAAAAATTCTTCAGACATATGTAGTGCACGGCTGCACATGTCAATTGTTTAACTGCAGTTGTTTCTATCTATGAGTTTTTATTTTGGTGACTACTGCAGACCACCATCGTGGTGATAACTTCCTGGTTCCTTAGGTGATGACTTCTAGACCCTCCTATCACATGCAGCTGAACCTTAACTGCTGACTCAGAGATAAACTGCATCAAAAAGCCTATATGTGCATTGCTGGACCAATTCAAAGGAATAGTAATAGATTTTTTTCCGTGATTCTCCTACCCATCTCCCTTATGATACCATATTACCTTAGCTTGTTTTATTATTATTGTTATTAGAGGATTTTACGGGAAAAATCCCAGAATTTGGCCATTCCTTGCGAAAAGGTCCCCGCAAATTGTGCTGTACAGACTCGGTCTTCCTGCCGTCCTTTTTTTTTTTTTTTTTTTTAATTTAAATTTTGGTACTTTTTTCTGAGCGACGATAGCGTCGCCCTGAAAACGAATACAGGTTTTCCACTGTCCATATTGGTGGAAAAGTTGCGAATACAAGTTTTCCACTATTCATATGGGTGGAAAAGCTGTGAATACAGGTGAATACAAGTTTCCCATTTTCCATTGTTCATATGGACGGAAAAGCTTGTTATAAAAAAAAAAAAAAAAAAAAAAAAAAAAAAAACCATGGGTGGAAAAGCTGCAAATACAAGTTTTCCAAACCTGCAAATAGTGGGTTGAGGGTAAGCTCTACATGATAATGTACGAGCATAAGATTGTTATTGGAACCATTCTTCCATGTTATGTCGGCCATTTTTTTTTTCTTTCCTGTGTCTTTCACTTTTGAACATAAATCTTGAGAATATGAAAAGAAGAAAGAAAGAAATAGTATGTCGGTCAGTAGTAATCTTTTTATAAAGCCTGTGATATTGTTTTCCCAAGATGATTGGGAGAAAATGGAGTGGAGAAAATAGAGAAATAGGTGGGAGAAGAGAAAAAAATAAGAGGAAGAAGAAATAAAGAGAGTTCCATGTTTTAAGAAAATCACGTAGAGTGACGCTAGCGTTGCTTCTATCAGACACGAGTGATGCTAGCATTGCTCCCCTTAGTATAAAAAAAGAACAAAAAACGGAAGAGGTCTTGATGGACCCCGTTTGTACTACACAATCTGCAGGGACCCTTCGCGAGGAATGGCTAAGTTCCGGGACTTTTTTCGTAAAATCCTCTTGTTATTATTATTGATGCTCCCATGATCCCATCCCTCCTCCATAGCGATCCCACATTATTACCTATAATGAAGTATTCCATGAATAGATTAAAAATATCTACATTGATTATCATGTGCAGTATTATCTTTGGAAAATCACTATTGCACTTTGCTCTACTTACTCTGTCAATTAGCGCTGATTTTGTTATAAAGTCACTTCTGCCCGATCTCATTATATATACTTTGGCAATCTCTCCATGCATAGCTTCTTGTATCATGAAATTGAAAGAGGATGTGGGGGAATGTCAGAGCTAAAGGATTATATTTATGTCTAATGTAGATGTATGGTGTCCCATATTTGTAATTATCCCTAGATTAGCTCTATCCTTATTTTACGAGATGGTATAGACATCATTAGAGATAAGATTGTTACGTAATTTATGTTGTTTATATTAGGTGGCAAATAGGTATCAATTTATGTGGGTATCGAAAATCTTTGGTTCCAGAAAAAGAGGGTGTGGAACCGTAGTTGTGAATTTCATTTCATTTCAGATGAGATTCTTGAGATATTTTGTTTCGCCCACAAAACCGAAATGAAAACAGCCCTAAAAAATTTTGTCCACTTTTTCGGTCCATTTCGTGACTTCGTCCTAAACTAAAAGAAAATAGAGGATTTTACCAAAAAATTTCCCGTAGACTTTGTGAAGACCAAAGAGGCCCTTAAATTTCAATATAGGCGATAAAGGCCCTCCTGCCACTTTTTTTTTTTTGTCGGAGCAGTGAAATCATTTATGACGATATCGCTGCTCGTTTCTTCTTTTTCTTCCTCCTCCTCCTCAGTGCAAGACCAACCAAACAGATCCCATCTTCACACACGCAAAAAACATGAAACTAGACCTCCAAATCCAATCATGTCTGACCAAAAGAGCCAACACCCATTTGAAGATCCTATAAAAACCAAAAAGCGCACCTGAAATCAATGGAAAAAACAAGAAACCAAAGTTCCAAGTTCCAAATCAAATCCTGCTCACTGCCCTACTTGCACATTTCTCTTCAAAAGATCCAAAAATCTGAAGAAACTATAGTCACATCCCACAGACGCCCCAACCCGAAAAGCACAAGATCCATCCAACATCACTTTAAAGAGAAGCAACCGTTCCCCTAAAGACCCAACACCTCCAACTTCACGGCTTCTCTTCTTCTCTCTCATTTTCCTACAAATGTGTCGTCTTCAATTTCAAAAAGTACATGGTTACCCCATTGATTCTCTTATGAGAAGTTTGAGAGAAGTGGCATTTTCATCCCCTTACCGCCCGTAGATCTTGCCCCCTTGGATGCCACCTCAAATAGGTACACTCAAGCATAATTTTGATGGGCTTGCGTTGGGTAACGTGGGGCAATCGGGTATTGGAGCTGTCTTTAGAGATATAGTGAAGGAGTTCATCTTCTATCATTCTCGGGGCCTTCTGAATTTAAAACAGTGAAGGTTTTGTCCTCCAGGCTAGATGTCTCCTTTGCTCTAGTCAAGCGGTCAACGAATGAGGTGGCGGATGATCTCGCCAAAAGGGGTGTTGGGAGAGATAATCTTGTCATTGAGACTGTTTATTTTGTAGCCGTTTGAGGTTTGAATTTTGGGTTTGATAATCTTGTCATTGAGACCATTAATTCTGTAGCTGTGTGAGGTTTGAATTTTGGGTTTGTTGTATCCTTTCTTTTTGTTTGGTTTCCTTTCTTGTTTTTCAGTATGTCTCTTATGCTGTTTAGATTTTAATAAAATTGCATCACCATTCAGAAAAAAGAAAAAAGAAAAAATGTACACCTCAAAAGCTCAAACACCCCTCTTTCGAAACAAGCAAACTGAATAGGAAGAAGAAGAAATGAGCGGTGAGATCTTCGCAAAAAAAAAAAAGTGTTAGGAGGGCCTTTATAGTCTAGATTAAAATTTGAGGGCCTTTATAGTCTAGATTCTAATTAGAAAGCTACTAAACTAAGGAGAACTTGCACAAAAAGAAAACCCTCCAAGTGATAGGACCTACACAAACTTTAAAACCCACAAACTAGGGACCACATTGGCTAGCCCACACTAACTATGGTCCATGCAGCAAATATTTTTTTCTATAGATCTAATTCATGTATTCCTTCATGTTGAAATATTTGAATTTACACTCAAAATTAGTTTCTCCACACATCCTTAGAAACAATTCAGGAAACTTGCCAATCTGGAAAGTGGCTAGAAGAAGGACCAAAAGACATAGATGCCCCGGATCCATATTCATGCATATAGGATTCGGAACATTTGGATATGGAACTGGATCCCTGTATATTCCAACCTGAGGATCCGGATCTAGGACGATTACATTCACATCTTAAAAATATATATAAGTTTTAAGGGCCTACATATCATGACTTATATTCATATTTGAGTCCACTCAGCTTTAATATTAACCATTTATGAGCTAGCTTTCTCGTAAACAGGGGTCAGGGTAGTCCTAGTATCCTTAGTCTTCTGGTTGCCTTGTAGCTGAGTAGTTTGTTATGTTTGGGGTTTCAAAGGTTGTACTTTTTAATTTTTTTTCCCTTTGTCCAGATCAGTATAATCCTTTTGTACTGATTTCTTTTCTGATTTAATGAAAGTTACCATTAAAAAAATATATATTAACCATTTATGAGTCCCACTTGTATATTTTAAAAAACTATTTTGAAGATTTCTTATTCAATTATACTATTGTGCTCCGCATCTTATTTCGAATCCAGATCCATCTTTTTAATTTGACATCTCTGATCCAGATTAGGGGCGGCAAACAGGCCCGGTTGTGTTAAAATGCGTAGGGTTTACAAAAGGGGTACCCCTTTTAAAAATGGGTCAAGTAACTTTAAGTCGAACCGGTGTGGGTTGGCCCAACCCAACCTGCAGTGAATCTTATTCTTGGCCCAAAACCAATCCTTTTGAAATAGTAAGGATATATTTAAGTGGCATGCCAAAACAGTCCCAACATAAGCTTGGCTCATTCCCTGTAAAATAGACTATTGTAAGAAATAAGAACCAAAATATTAAACCACCAAATTGTTTAAATGGGTTTAGATATGCGGATTGATCCCAACCCAACCCATTTAAAGGGGTTAAGAACTAAAGATTATGCAAGTTGAGATCTATAAAAACAAATCTAGGTCCAGATCCACCAAGGTTCCGCCCCAGATCCAACCTGTTTGCATCCCTAGTTTATGTAACTATAATCTATATAAAGTAGAAGTGAGTGGTCACTTAAATGAGACAATTCAATCCCAATTGTGGGTTTTCTTTGGTTGATACTTACTAAGGTCCTGTTTCTTTAGGAGAATCCTTGAAAGGAATTTCTCAAGTTGGGAGATTTTGAATATCATTGGGATTCGCTAGAATTCTGAATTCTAACCTTTCCATCCCACCTGAAGAGTCACAAATAGCCTTTGAAATTCTCTGAATTCTAGCATTTCAAATGCTCGATGGGTTGAGGATTTGGAATTCCATGCGGGGGACACCATTTGGAGAATTCCAAATTCTCCAGATATGAATTCTAAGAATTCTGCTAAAGAAACTGGCCTTAAGAGGTAAGGCATCTATTATGACTCATGACGTTATAAGCCTTGTGATTGCTTTTCTTCTCAAATCTCTTCATGCAATTACAAATAATCTGTTCTAGAAGGAAGGTTATACTTCGTTTATGTGTGTGTGTGAGAGAGAGAGAGAGAGATCTTTGAACATATTTATGATTGCCCTTTTAACAGGTACAACATATTGAATTTAGTCGATCATTTTCATCGGCGAGGCCTGTATCGTTCCATCTTTCTCAGGTATTTAATCAACCATTGAGTGGTTGATTATTTGTATGTATGATAATGTGATTCCCTTTTCTAATTCCTGTTTGCGGTTCTGTTATGTGATGTTTTAGAATTGAGGAATTACAGGTTCTGCATCTCAGCAAATATACCACATGAGAATCCCATTTCATACATTGGACCCACAGCTTGTGCGACCGGAACATTGATTGAACTACCCAACATGTGATGTTCCTAAAATATCCCAGATTGGTAGATCCTAACCATATATTGGTTGCCCTTTTGTAGACTGTTATTTTCTTTTCCTACCTGTCTATTTGGTACATGTCCTACAAGGATTGAAAGGTTAGGGTCTTCCATTCTGGGAGGGCTTTTGGGGCATCTCATCCATGGTTAGCTTTATCAGATCAAATGTGGACCTGTCTTGTAACAAAATTAGGAGTGTGCAAATGGTATATTTGCTGAGACGAAGGATCCAGCAATTCCATCATGGAATTTTACCTTAAATGATGGTTTTAAATTCTCATTACAGCATAATGGAAGGAGAGCAATCTTTGGAGCTTTTTTCTCCTGAAGTAATGGTGCAGGACCCACGTTTCAGACATGCAGTTTCTCTCTTGCCTCTTATTGTCCTTCTCCATGGAACTGCAGATCACTCCATACCATCAGACGCCAGGTGTGGTTATTTCCTAAGGGAAACTGTTAGGAATTAGGATATGAGCTAATTGCTGGTGGCTTCATTAATTATTTATTCTTGAATCATGCTGTTATTATTTCTGAATGGGTTTATGACATCCCCTGTATTTTGTGTGGGCTATCTCTGGCTTATTTTACAATACTAACATGCTGTCATCACATATTGATTCAGTAAGGTTTTTGCTGACGCCCTTCGAAAAGTTGGAGTTCAAGTTGAGCTAATTTTGTATGAAGGGAAAACTCACACTGATTTGTTTCTTCAGGTGAAGTACCACGTTATATGCATTTTTCTGTTCTTTTGTTATTTTCATCAATGATGCCCAGATATGGCAGGGAACACCATGGATACAGTGGGTACATAGATTTTGCATACGAACATGAAGTATCAGATAAGATATGAATAGGGATATGTTCCTATTTTGAAGAATATGGGTGTCAGATGTTCACTTAATTTGCTCATCAGACCTTTGGTTAAATAAGATAAACCGTTATAATTATTGTCAATCCAAGCCCAAGCAAGCCCAGGCCCATTCTGGGCCCAGACTTCATATATTACTTAGTCAAAGCTTCTTAGTTTGTAAAACAGTTTTTTAGGATCTGATAAGTGATACTTACATGTAATCAGGGATTTCATACCCTTTATAATGAGAAGAACAGTCAACCAAGGAGGTCACTGCATTCAGCACATCTCTTCAGAATTCTTTCCATCTCTTTAAGTGATATGGTATCAGAGCCTTGATATCTAGATCATTCAAGGCATCTTCCACGTCTGGAAGCACTCAGTGCATCTCCGATCATCCTAGATCATCCCAGATCATCTCCCATCCGGTGTGGCCCACCTGAGATCTTCTTCATCAACTCAGCGGAAACAGACCATGTTGGTCGACTGGAATTGCCTGTATTTATGGTGATTTTTCAGGAATTTATTTCCCATCCGAAATAGGTTTTCCATCGCAATTTCTGGCACGTCAGATTTCTCGATCTGATTTCATCTCGGCCGTCTAAAATCAAGGATCTTGGTTATTTTTGGCTGAATCTTCTTCCCTCACTTGCGAAAATATGCTGTGCCTTCATCCCCTAACTCTGATCTGTCCTATGATGATCTGGTGGGGCTTTCGTTTATGGAATCATACTGACAGAATGGTCGTCAGTCAGCTTTAGTGCAGATCTGTGCACTGTTTCGATTGCACCTTCTCTATTTGTGCATCTTCTTCATTATCAAACACATATTCTTCACTGGAAGACATTTTCTGCCACCTGATCGTCTGTGATCATCCCTGATCATCTCCGATCAGCCGTGGCCCACCTGCGATCATCAACCTCATATCAGCAGAAGCAGCTCATCTTGGTCGCCTGGGTCTCTTCTTATTTCTGGACATTTTTTTCAAGATTTATGGCTCATCAGAGGTAGGCCTTCTACTATTTTTTGTGGAAATTCAGTTTTATCAACTTGTTTTCATCTCAGCCGTCCAGAATTTTGGATTCCTGTTGGTTCTGTCTGGGACCACTTCCATTAGGTGCGAAAATAGTGCATCCTTCCATCCCCACCCTTTGATCTGGCCATTGATCATTTGCTGGGGACCACGTAGGAATCTACCCACTGAATGATAGGACGTCTGTTGTGCGGTTTTTTTGTTTCGGCTAATTTTTATGCTGCAGTACTGTGCTGTGTGATATCTGCCCTGTGGTCGTGTTTCTGCTACCTGGAGAAACTTGCATTTTCTTCTCAATACAGCAACTGTGAGCATTTTTTTTCTGGTCCGGCTGCTCATCATGGAAAAATCTGACATTAAAATGATTAGATTTGATGGAACCAATTATACCTCCTGGGCCTTCTAATTTCAAATTTACTTGGAAGGCAAAGAACTCTGGTCATATATTGATGGATCTGAACTTATACCGGCAGAAGATGACAAAAAGATTTTAACTTGGAAAACTAAGGATGCTAAAATCAAATCCTGGTTGTTAGGCTTGGTTGAGCCCCATTTTATCCTCAACCTCCGACCTTGCAAAACTGCCAAGGAAATGTGGGATTATCTTAAGAAGATCTATCAACAAGGCAATGCTGCCCGTCAATTTCAATTGGAACTTGACATTTCTTAATTCACTCAAGGCACCCAGTCTATTCAGGAGTATTACAATGGTTTTCGACGACTGTGGTCAGAATATGATGAGATTAAGTTTGCCAAGGTGTCTGATGCACTCCTACCTGAACTCCTTCCCTTACAACAAAGTAGCCATCGGGATCAGTTTCTGATGAAACTTCGTCGGGAGTTTGAGACAGTTCGCTCTAACTTAATGAGCAGGGCTTCTCTTCCCAGCTTGGATGACTGTCTTCAGGAGCTTCTGCGGGAAGAATAGCGTCTGGTCACGAACACTACTCTGGAACAACAGGGTTCTACTGAGGCTCCGCTTGCCTATGTTGCTATCACCAGACCATCTCCCCGGGATATTAGTAAAGTTCAGTGCCATAACTGCAGGAAATATGGTCACTATGCAAATCAATGCAAGGCAAAAATCTGCCGATATTGTAAGGCAACTGGTCATGTTATTGAAGAATGCCGGAAGAAGAATCGTAATTCTACTTCTCGCAATTATGTGCAGTCCGGCCCTGGTACTTCCACCGTGTCGTCAGCTCCCACTGCTTACACAATAACCACTCCACCACATACATCATCTGACTTCAGTGGTTCTCTGCAGTATAATTCATCCTCACAGCCTGGTTCCTCATCACAATCTGCGTCTCCAGCTCCTCTCACCCCTGAGATGGTTAACCGAATGATCATCAATGCCTTGGCATCCATGAACATCACAGGTACTGATTCCTCTCTTTCCAATACATGGTACTTAGATTCTGGTGCAAGTAACCATATGACCTCTTCACCCATAACATTACAGAATGTCGTTCCTTACACTGGTCATCTCACTGTTCAAGCTGCCAACGGAGATCATCTCCCTATCACCTCTGTTGGTGATACCCCTGGCCCCTTACCCTTAACCAATGTTTTAGTTTCTCCTCATCTTGCTACCAATTTGGTTTCTGTGGGTCAACTTGTAGAAAATAATTGCAATGTCTCCTTTTCTTCTTCTGGCTGTGTTGTGCAGGACCAGGAGTCGGGGGAAGTGATCGCGAGGGGGCCTAAGCGTGGCAGACTTTTTCCCTTACTAATGTCTTCCGTTATTGAGAATAAAACTTTACATCAGTTATTTTGTTTTTTTATTCAGAATAATTCTCGATTGTGGCATAATAGACTTGGTCATCCCAATGCCTCTACTTTGTCTACTTTATTTCAATCTGGATTATTAAATAAACCTATTGACTCTGCTTCTTTTGATTGTGATGCTTGTAAATTAGGAAAGAGTAAAACTTTACCTTTTCCACACTCCACCACAAGGAGCACTGCATGTTTTGACTTGATTCACAGTGATGTTTGGGGCATTGCTCCGACCATTTCCCATAGTCATTTCAAGTACTTTGTCACATTCATTGATGACTATAGCAGATTTACTTGGATTTATTTATTACATTTGAAGTCTGATGTTCTTAATGCATTTAAATTTTTTGTTAACTATGTTGAAAACCAATTCTCTAAATGCATTAAAACTTTGCGCTCAGACTCAGGGGGGGAGTATGTTTCCAAGGATTTTCAATCCTTTTTAAACAATAAAGGAATCATTTCTCAACGTACATGTCCGTATACTCCACAACAAAATGGAGTCGCGGAACGGAAAAACAGGCATCTTCTTGATGTAACTCGAACTCTTCAAATTGAATCATCCGTTCCCCCTCGTTTTTGGACTGAAGCTCTCACCACGGCTGTCTATCTCATTAACCGCCTTCCATCACATACCATTGCTCATTTAACGCCTCATTTTAAATTGTTTGGTCAACATCCTGTGTTTGATCACCTACATACATTTGGTTGTGTTTGTTTCATTCATCTACCTCCCACAGAGAGAACGAAACTAACAGCACAATCTCGCAGGTGTGCTTTTTTGGGTTATGCCACTAATCAAAAAGGTTTTGTTTGTTATGATCCCATTGGTCGTCGTATCAGGGTTTCTCGAAATGTTATTTTCTTTGAAAATCAATATTTCTTCCAAACTCACATAGATTGTTCTCACCCCTCTTCACCAGCTCTCTTACCAGGTTTTTTGGATCAACCCTCTGTTACTAGGTTTAATCCTGCTTTTGTATACCACCGACGGGATAAACCTCCCATTGCAGATGGCCCTCCCCCTGATCCTCCACCGACAACTGGTTCCACGCCTACTCCTGCTTTACGTCGCTCCTCCAGAAATTCTAGACCGCCTGAGCGGTATGGCTTTACCCATACTTCTTTGATGACCACTCTCTCTTCTATCTCTATCCCAAGTTCTTATTTGCAGGCTGTCCAACAAGATTGCTGGAGCCAGGCCATGAAGGAGGAATTAGATGCATTGGCTCTGAATCACACATGGGATATTGTGAAGTGTCCTACGGCGGTTAAGCCCATTGGTTGCAAATGGATCTACTCGATCAAACTTAAATCTGATGGGTCATTGGATAGACACAAAGCTAGACTTGTGGCACTCGGAAACAGACAGGAGTATGGCATTGACTACGAGGATACATTTGCACCTGTGGCTAAGATGACCTCTGTTCGGTTACTTCTCGCAATTGCTGCATCTCAGTCTTGGCCATTATACCAAATGGATGTCAAAAATGCATTTCTCCATGGGGATTTGCACGAGGAAGTCTATATGCGTATACCACAAGGCGTCCCCTCTCCCTCCAAGAGGTCTGTCTGTCGATTGCGAAAATCACTTTATGGTCTAAAACAAGCTCCTTGGGCATGGTTCGAAACCTTCAAGGGTCGATTATGCGAAAGTGGGTTTACTCAGAGCCCTTATGATCCATCTCTCTTTCTATGCCAAACATCTACAGGGGTTACTGTACTTCTGGTGTATGTTGACGATATTATTATCACTGGCACGGATGATGGTATGATCAAATCTCTCCAAGCTTCCCTCCAAACTTACTTTCATATGAAAGACTTGGGTCCTTTGCATTATTTCTTGGGCTTAGAGGTGCATCAATCTCCCAAAGGTCTTTTTGTTAATCAACACAAATACACTTCAGACCTTATCGAGTTGGCTGACCTCCATGATTCTTCGCCTGTTGATACACCCGTCGAAGTAAATCTCAAGCTGAGTAAAGTTGATGGAGACCTTTTTCCTGATCCTCATACATACCGGCGCCTGGTGGGCAGTCTTGTCTATCTCACCATCACTAGACCTGACATTTCATATGCTGTTAATCTTGTGAGCCAGTTCATGACCGCTCCTCGACACCTTCATTTGACAGCTGTGAAGCGCATTATCCGTTATCTACTGAGCACTGTCTCTCGTGGTTTATTTTATCCAAAGGATAATCCTCTTCATCTAACTGCTTATGCGGATGCTGACTGGGCAGGCTGTTAAGACACGCGTCGCTCTACTACTGGTTGGTGCATGTACCTTGGCAATTCACTCATTTCTTGGAAATGCAAGAAACAAGCACGTGTATTCAGATCTTCCACGGAAGCTGAATATAGGGCGATGTCTTCTGCTTGTTCTGAAGTCTTATGGCTACGGGGCCTTCTTTCAGAACTTGGGTTCACTCAAACCTCTCCTACTCCATTGCATGCCGACAATACTGGGGCTATCCGAATCACTGAAAATCCAGTATTCCATGAACGCACCAAGCATATTGAAGTTGACTGCCACTTTATTCGGGATGAATTTAAGCGGGATGTCATTAGTCTACCTCATGTCCCTACAGAGTTTCAGTTTGCAGATATCTTCACAAAGGGACTTCCTCGGCCTCGACATCAATTTCTTGTTTCCAAATTGCTGCTTTATGACTCCCCAGCATCAATTTGAGGGGGGGTGTCAATCCAAGCCCAAGCAAGCCCAGGCCCATTCTGGGCCCAGACTTCATATATTACTTAGTCAAAGCTTCTTAGTTTGTAAAACAGTTTTTTAGGATCTGATAAGTGATACTTACATGTAATCAGGGATTTCATCCCCTTTATAATGAGAAGAACAGTCGACCAAGGAGGTCACTGCATTCAGCACATCTCTTCAGAATTCTTTCCATCTCTTTAAGTGATAATTATGGCTTCATAATAAGTGCAATTGGTGGTGTAGATCAATTTCCTCCTAAATTCTAAGATTTTCTTAATTTACTTGATTTCTAAGTCTCGACTACTCTTGAACACACAAAAAGAAAGCTTGTCGTGGAACCTATTTTTAAATCTGACACTTTTGAATGAATACTATCCCTTTTTGCTGCGACAAACAAATATTTTCCTACCTCAAAATTCTTTACATGTGTTTACCATGTCTCGGGGATTCAGTTCATCGATGGGATGGATACCGTTAATGTTTTCCCAAACTCTCTAGGAAGCACCAAACTCTTGAATCAGTAGGTGACAAATAAGCAATTAAGAAAAGAAAACAGCGCATGCTCAAGGAAATAGAAAAATGAATATAGAACAGTACAATCCAGAATGAGGCCAGAAAATGGAAGACTATGATATACCGATCTCTAAAACTCATACATCATCGATGGGTTTGGTCCATCACATCAATGGTCTGAAATAAATTGCCAAACCATGGGTTTTTCCCCTTGAATGGTTAAAATTCTGTTGCTGTATATGAACTGTGTACAAAGAGTCGAACAACTCAAAGATGGCACAAAAGAAACCAAACTTGAGCATAGATAGTGAGATGAAATACATCCAACATGATCAAGGCCCCAAAACTAAACCATAATAAAGCATGCCCTTTTTTTGCGCAACAGCCACACACTCAACTAATTGCCACCAAAGCTAACCCATGAGAACAGATTTAAGGAATCCTACTTAAGGTTGTCATCCCAGCTAGAACTAAGCCTCCTGAGCAACCCCTTGCTTTGTGGGGGTGTCTGCCTCATCATTCACTCCTCTATGGACTTGGCGGAAGGATAACATAACGAGTCTCTTTAAATCTTCTAGTACTTCTACCACATGCGCGGATCTCCATAGAACATTTGTCGCATGTTTGGCTCAAGAAACTCAAGTCTCCAACCAACCAAGGTATCTATCCCCATTTCAAGTCTTTTTTAGGCCTATTATTATTACCACAACCTTGACTCCATTACCTGTTTCGATTCCCACTAGACCTGAAAAAATGAACAGGATGGTCGTCGATGAATCCCAAATTATTCCCCCAACACCCACATGACCAGGGTTGCCTATTCATTGCCACCAAAATTTAGTTTGAAATGTCCAGGTGGTGGCAAAGCCTCTCTATAATTATGATGCAGCCTCTGATCTGCGAATTGAAATAGAGCAACTCCACAAGGGAGTTGGCCAAATCCTCAAGGGATTCCAAGCGAGATTGACCAAGCTCCAAGTAGGGCCTGCCCAAACCCCCGAGGGATTCTACACACACGCACACAAATCGAAGAGAGGTGCACACAATCAAAGAGAAACTAAATAACTCTTTATTAAATGATGAAAGATAAATCTTATCCAAGTCGAAGAGAGGTGCTTACAATCAAAGAGAAACTGAATAATTCTATATTAAATGATGAAAGATAATCATGCCCAAAGGGGTAATATTTATTGGTTTGGGATGGGATGTTTCTTCCTGGGTTGAAATTTAAATTCCATCTACACTTCCTAATTTCTTTCCTAAATCGTCTTTTATAATTAGAAACTTGCTTAACAACCCAAATAAAATAAAACTCCTTACTAAAGACTTTTCTCAAAATTCCTAATTAAGAGCCCTAATTAATATAAACTCCCATGGTAGGTTGACCAATACTATTGGGCTTGCTGGCTGGACCCAATGAGGCCCCATCAATCCATAGGTCTTGTGTCTGACACTCTGACTGCATCAGATCGCCTTCATTGCAAAAGAGGAATCGTATAGAAGAAGATATTTCAAAGTAATCAGCTTGACCGGTAGTGCTTAGAAGGTGTTATCAGAAGTTCTGGCATTGACGCTTAAAGAGGTCATCCATCATTATCTTGCTATCCCAAGGAGCTTTCATGAATGGAAGGCGGATTTTGGATGAGGTGCTAGTGGCAAATGAATGCCTAGATTCAAGATAAAAGGATAGATGATCAGTCTTCAATCATTAAACTCAATGTCCATATGACTTCACAAACTGGAAATTAGCTAATCTGGACAGAATTGGTGTATTGGAGCTAGTTTACTTTATTTTGGTGTATTGGAGGATAGATGATCAGTCTTCAATCATTAAACTCAATGTCCATACGGCTTCACAAACTGGAAATTAGCTAATCTGGACAGAATTGGTGTATTGGAGCTAGTTTACTTTATTTTGGTTGGTGCATTTCAACTTTTGAATGCCATCCACATTAATGTGGAATTTGACTGCTTCATTGGATGAAAATATTATACGAGTCATTTCTAGAGATGGCCAGGCGGTCCCTAAGTATGGAACAATCTGGCCTGTGGAGCCCACTTGGTATCATGGCAATCAAAGGGTGATATACCTCTGCAAAAAATCCTAGCCATTAGGTTAACTTGGATGAGTTTCAAATTTGGGCGAGGGCAAATTCAAGAGGGGAAAATTCAGGTATGCTTTGAGAGGGAGGAGGGAGGAGAGTGTGAGGAGTTGAGATTGATCCTATGGTTTTGAAGCCTCATCCAATCTGGGGTCTATCTATCTAAAGTCAATCTACTACTGTTATAATTGCCACTAGAGATATACATGAAGTACAGGCAGTCCAAAAGATTTGAAATTTAGGATGCCTGGAAGAGTGGAGGTGCCTCTGAACAGCTACATCATTTTTCAGCAGGTAGCTGTTGGCAATATCTGATGAAGGCGAAAACCATCCAGAATAGGATGGGAGCTGAAACTTTGGAGAGTCCCATCTGCTACTCTGTTCCTCTCCCTGAAGATGTGCGAGATTGAGCACTGAAGCTTTATAAGATTAAAAATGCAGATTGTGTAGGGTTCCATAAATAAAAGACTATTAACAAGGAAAAACACTCGTTTGAGTTGCTATTGCATAGCACACTCACCAAATGCAATTCTACTTCTTGTTCCTAGGACACATAATGTAATTAGAGTCTTTTCTGGCAAGCATCATGATGCTTTAATTGTAATTTTTCTTGCTGCTAGAATTGGTTTTTACACTTGTTTTACATATCCCATGGAATGCAGGACCCTCTAAGGGGTGGAAGGGATGATCTGCTAGAAGATATCATTGCATTTATTCGTGCCGGTGATGCAGGTGCACTTCCCAATGATGAAAATGCAACTCCAAGGCGACGCCTTGTTCCTGAGTTCATGCTGAAGTTGGCCCACAAAGTAAGCCCCTTTTGAGCATGTTGGGCGACTTTTTGGAACTTGATATTATTTGAGCGCAAACTCAGGGCCTTCTGCTGCTGGGTTTTGTACATTCTCTGATTGATTGTTAGAATGGTGGGAGAACTACTGTAGATTTTTTTTGGATGAACAGAAAACCATGGCATCAAAATTAACTTGTGCAACAACTTATTCTTTAAAAAAAAATTGTGATAGTTTTCCCCACCTGCACTTTGTTTCCTACAGTGGCAACTCTTGACCTGAACAGTGGGTACCCAGCTCAGAAGGTCTGGATTTGAGGTCAGTTTTTAAGTTAAAGAATGATCAAACCTGGAAAAATAAGTCGGGTTTGGGTTGGACCGTTACGACCTGAGGGGTCAAGAAGTTAAACCCAAGTAGAACCTAATACATTGCCAACCCAGTCCAACCCAAACTTGACCCATATGGTGCTCTCTTTGGGTCATTAAATTACTCTCTTTCAATCGCATTCTTGGTGGGTCTGGGATTGGTTGATCAGTTATAAATAGGCCACTTATGGTTGGATGGATTAATATACAAGATTGGTGTTAAGGCTTCTATGGGCCCCTCCACTCTCTTTGAGAGATTGACAAATTTAGTGGGTCCCTCAGGTTTAGCATATCCTATTGCCAAACCCATTATCTCATATAATTCTTTTAGTTTTCTTACTTTAATGTAAAAATATTAGAAAAAAAAAAAAATGAATAATGATCATTTCATTAATTCTAAAGCATTCTAAATATAAAATTAGGAAATCTGCATCTGCAACGTAAGTTGGACGAATCGCATATCTAAGATATTTTTAAAGCGTTGAGTTGTATATTCAATTTTCATTTTTGTATCAGTATCCGTGTCCATGTCCGTGTCCTTATCTAGATATCATTTTATAGATAAGAGTCGATTTCTTTCTTTCATTTTCAAGTCATATTGGATAGCAAATGCGCGTCTATCAAATGAATATTTGAATCCAAATCTAAATGCATGAAGATTCGCTATGGGCACAAAGCATTTACAACCTTAAATTGTATCCCATGGTTCTGAACCTCGTTGAATCGAATCTAAGACATGATGGCCCCAAAATTCTATCAAAGGCCATTATTACAATAAGATCTTGTAGTTTGACTTGGGGAAGAGAATTAGGACATCTAATAAAATGTGTCTTTATATCTTTCAACTGGCATCCATTCACAGTTAGGCCTACAAGTTTTGCCTAGTATGACGCGTATGGTGGAGAGAAGGTCAAAAAGGCCATATATTACAATATATAAAGATCTTCCTCTCCTATTTATTATCATCTACTATTTATTATTATTAGAGAGAGAGAGAGAGAGAGAGAGAGAGAGAGAGAGAGAGAGAGAGAGATGCTAGACATGGTTGACAAGAACCAAAATTTGAAAATGACAGCCTTAAACAGAAAGAAATGGGGGCACTTGGTATGGTGTGTTTGGCCTAACGCTACCTGTCAAGGTTTCATTGTTTATGTGGGCAACTTTGCTATCAACATATTTCAAGGTTGACGTCCTTTTTGGATGATTCCCACCCCCCCAGTTTTTTTCCCTCAACTTTTGACATTTGCTTTGCAACTTTTTATGCTATAGATGTTTTTTAACTTGTTCTCAAAGCCTATGATGTGAGGGACTGGATATATATATATAATAAATATAAGTAAAGAAAAGAGAAAACCTATTCCACTTACAACTGTTGAAACTATAAAAAAGAGTCATATATATATATAGAGAGAGTATTTTTCTGGAAAATTCTTCTTAGACTTGGTGATTACCAAGAAAGTCCTCAAACTTCATATTTACAAAAAAGGCCCTAAACGAAAATATCTCCACTCGTTTCTTCTTCTTTTTGTTTTGTTTTGTTTTGTTGAGAGACAATGTCGCAGCTCACTTGTATGAGTGGAGGATATTGCTCTCATTTCTTCTACTTTTATGCACAAGTGGAGATATTTTTTTTCATTCAGGGCCTTTTTGGTCGATGTGGAAGTTTGAGGACAATTTTTGTCTTCACAAAGTATAAGGGGATTTTTTCGATAAATCTCTCACACACACACACACACACACACACATATATATATGTGTGAGAACTAGTTCTCACATATTATATACAAACTTTTTTTTATTGGGCCCAATTGTGGGCTCCATTTAGGGATGAGACCCGGAGGGATGGAAAGATCTATGTCAACCACCCCAAGTATCAAGTTTGATCCTAAACCCATGCCCTTAATCCATTCATCCGTGGCCCACAAGTTTAATGGCTTTATATTCAAAAAAATATTCAACCATCGATTCAACGGTTCAGTCCATTCGAAAGTGTGTCAATTCTTAGGATTAGTGACTATTAGGGGGTTCCCTATTAGTTGCTAGTTGGGCACTGTAAAAAAGTTCTCATATAATATGTGAGAACTGGTTCTCATAATAGATCTAATGCCAACAACTTAAATGTGAGGGCCCCTACCTTATCTCTCAAATTAAGGTGAGAGATGCTCTCATAGGAGCATCTCCCCATATATATATATATATATATATATGGCAATGCTAGAAAATGCCCCGGCTTTTTTAAGAAAAGAATGCCCCTCTTAGTGGGATCCACCAAGATGCATAATGATCATGGAAGTTCATTAGATGAAAAGATTTAAATGAGACCTACCTATATGTAAAATCTAGACTCCGTAAGATCATCATAAGCCCTCGATTCATAGCCCTAAACTTTAATAGTGTTAGAGGCATCACTTTATTATGATTTCAATCCAATGATTAGGAAAGGTTAGGTGAGTGTCAGATTTGGACTTATAACTATTCATTGGGCTGGGAGTGGGGGCGGGTAGTGTGTGTTAAAAGGATGGGAGCACCCTATTCTTACCCTCCATGGGTTTTCACTCATCATAATTTGAAACTTAATTGATCTTAAAACCTAAATAAAAGCTATAGTTATAAACTTTTGAGGCCCCAAAATGAATGATTTTATTTGATTAAAGTCATTTTTGGCGAAGATAGGCCTCTTGGTATGCATCTACCTGAGCCTCACAAAATACATTGCACTCGTCAAAACTAAACCCTAAGTTGTTACTTCTTATTTTCCAGTAACATCCCTATGAAATGGTGGAAAGAAATATGGAACATGCTTTGTAACACGTGCCAGGCACGTGGAGATATCACAGACAGATAGTAATGTGTCAACTTTAATCTTTGTCTCCATCACAAACCACATCACATCACACCACAAGAGATTAGTATCTTGTCATAATCTTGTGAACCTTTAATTTCTGAAAGAGCCCTTGCATAGTGGGACCCACTATATCAGTGGTGTAGATTCAATATGATCCGATGGTTGAAAATTAGTTCTTGTTACTGGAGGTCATTATTGCCTTGGGTTGATCATGACTTGATGGGAGATGGGTGTGGCCACTAGCCTTTGTAGAGTCAACATTTTTAGACTTTTTAGTACACTAGTGGAGCACCGCATATGCAAACTCTTTCAGTATGATAATTTGAAAAAATAAAGTCATTGAAAAACTCAATATTAACTATCCCAATGGAGAATGACTAGTTTACATATATAGCTCATTTTTTTGGCAAATTAAATAATATACAATCACTCATTGTTCTTATGAAATTTAGTAAAAGCTTCAATAGAAAACAGAAAGAAGAAGATGAAATAACAAGATATATGAAAGGAAACTAATTTAAAAAAAAGTTGAAAACCAATCTTTTCTGGCCATACATGATTAGGCAAAACACTCACCAATTTCAATATAGATTGATAGTCCGGCCTATTTCCCATTAAAATTTGTCTAAAACGTAGTGCCAAATACATACTAAATTCATGTTGAGAAGCACCGAATGACAGTAATACCAATATAAAGAAATTTGAATATCATGAAAAAAAACAAGATTGATATGTCAAGATGAGGGCCAGAGCAACAACTAAAAAAGCTTTCTTGAATCAAGATGACACCGCTACCAAATTTTGAACTATGTACATTTGTGGCACTTCTGTTAGCTTTTTATGTATCATAAGCCAGTTCTATTACATTCTAATTTTGTAGTAAGTGAATTCTTGAAACAAATAGCAAATTTGAAGCAAGAGAATCACCTACAAAGAGATCTTTAGCCTTGCACTCTCAAGATGGGCACAACTACTTTCTTCCAACTCTCTAAGAAAATTTAATGGAATATTCATTATCTTAGCATTATAGTAATGTGGTTGTAATGTTGGATATGAATCAAGTCCAAGAGTACTACTGGTTCGACCTAAGATGATGCTTGTGATGAGCAAGCAAAATCCTAAAGAAAGACGATTAGCACCCTTAAATACAGTTTAGTACGTAGAATGATAATGAAGAATGCATGTTGCCTGAATTGCCTAAAAAAAGAAGAAAAGAAAAGGGGGGGGGGGCGGCGGGCGCTAAAGCAATCACTTCAAATCAACATAAGAGGGTGGATCTAAAACATGAGTTGGCATATCATAATGATGAGTTTTATTACATCATACTCATAAAAACTTGAAAGGAAAAATAAAATACCTTATCATAATCTAAGATGTAATAAGACAAGCCATTAGTCACTTGCATTGGATGTTGGTTTAATATATAGCAATAAAATTCAAAAGAAAACCAACTTGCATGGAATGAAGAAATCAAGAAAAGGCTTACATAATAAAAATCTACATATGCTTGCATATTCACAAAAAAACTTTCATGACACCGAGATTATCTGGCTACTAAGAGAAAATGAAGCATTTAAATAGACCTTAAGCTTCTCTATAGTATCTCCATATCTTTGGCTAGTGCACCCACACATCAATGAAATATCTTCTTCATTTTAACTCGCTAATGTCACCCAAGTCCTCATCACTAAGCATGAAAACACCATGCTTTCTTAGTAAATGGGATATATATATATATATGTCCAAGTATTTCTTTTTCTGATCTGACACAAGCATAGTATCAAACCACATAAAATATTTTTCTATATTTTTTAGAATGACTATTTGGTTAAATCTATTTGTGCATAGTGTTTTGTATCGATTGTGGATTTCGACTGCAGCCTAACATATTTGCTAACATATATAGGAATTTATAGTGAAATAAGCTTTGCTGAAAGATTATTAAAGAAGTGAGGGGTGAAAAACATTAGGTTATGGATGCAAAAGGGACTTTGACCTTCGTGGAATTTGATTTCCAGGGTGATGGATGAGCATTTATCTCTCATTTATCCTCAAATCAATTTCCATTAAAAGAGAGGTTATTTGATTGTCATTTTTTAATATTCATGTATGATTTTACATTTTAACCACTAATGAAAAGCTGAAGCCCTTTAACTGTTAGGAACCGCAGGAATGACTTTCTGTCATTCCTTATAAAGTTTGATGCACTAAAATGTGTAACATGTTACAATTATTTTTTCTTTTTTCTTCTTTTTTCCTGAAAGAGGGGAACGCATTAAAAGATTAAAAAACAATTATAAATGGGTTAAACCTTTTGCCAAAACCACTAATGTCAAAGATGACATACAAGATAATCAATCCACCAAGCTAGCTAATACAACACAAAGAAAAAAAAATCCCAACTAATCACTACCTCCCTTAAATGTTAAAATTCTATTTCATTTATAACATTACTGGTCATTTTTGAATATTCAACTTTTCTTCATTTTTAATCACTTATAGAAATTTAAAGTAAATTTTACTATTTCAGTAACATAAACAAAAGGCCCAAGATTAAACAGAAATTTTCTATTGTCACAAAGTTCACTTTGTCGAATGTTGTTGGAGCACTAAATGTTTAAAATGTCACAATTCTATTTCACATATTTCATTTCTAGCATTGCAAATTCAATGAAACAAAATACCAACCAACCAAACTAGTACCCAACTCATAGTTTTAAACGAATCAACAACAAATCATAAGGATTCCAAGCAGTCTTTGGCATTCTCATCTCTTCCTCTGATAAGTAAATCGTGTCTTTACAGGCATTGAGATCGAAGTTGAAATTTTCTACACATGAAAATCTCAACTAAAATTTCTCATTTGAGTTCTTGCAGCGAATAAACAAATTCTTCAAATACAACCATTTTCATGATCATTTAAGCTAAGCATTTCATTGAAATATAATAATATTAAGTGGGGCCCACATATGTGTAGTTCTCTTTGATTATATATATAATATAATATAATAATACTAAGTAGGGACCACAGATGTGTAGAGAAAAAGCATGACAAGTTCTTCTACTAAGTGGGGCTTACAAATGTGTAGTTCTCTTTTATTATATAATATATATATATAATATAATAATACTAAGTGGGGCCTATAGATGTGTAGATGTAGAGAAAAAGCATGATAAGTTCTTCTACTAAGTGGGGCCCATAGATGTGTAGTTCTCATTTTATTATATATATATATATATCTAACATAATAATACTAAGTGGGGCATACAGATATTATAAAAATACTAAGTGGGGCCCATAGATGCGTAGAGAAAAAGCATGACAAGTTCTTCTACTAAGTGGTATAATATAATAATACTAAGCGGGGCCCACAGATGTGTAGATGTAGAAAAAAAACTTGACAAGTTCTTCTACGAAGTGGGGCCCATAGACGTGTAGTTCTTTTGTATTATATATATAATATAATAATACTAAGTGGGCCCACAAATGTCTAGATGTAGAGAAAAAGCACGACAAGTTCTTCTACTAAGTGGGGCCCACAGACGTGTAGTTCTCTTTTATTATATATATATATATATATAATATAATAATACTAAGTGAGGCCCACAGATGTGTAGAGAAAAAACATGATAAGTTCTTCTCTTTTATAAGGGTGCCCACATATGTGTAGTTCTAATATAATTATACTATATATAATATCATAATACTAAGTGGGGGCCCACAGATGTGTAGAGAAAAAGCATGACAATTTTTTCTCTCTTATATAATAAGGGTATAGATTTTTATATGATTATTATTATAATAATATAAAAAATATATTGCTCCTATGAGAGATACTGTATTATAATATTTGTGGGAGCCCCACTTCCAAAAGTGTAGTGAAAAACTTATGCAACTTCTCTTAAATTTTATATCCATAAGGATATAAATATTATATTATAATAGTATTACAGATATAATAATAATATATTTCTCATATATTATTATTATATTATATTATACTATTTGGGGGTGGGCCCCCATAATGTTTATATTATATTGCATTATAATATTTGGGGTTGGGCCCACAAAGGTGCAGTGAAAAAGTTTGTAATTTCTCATAATGATATGTTATTATATTAAAATATAATATTTGGGGGTGGGCCCCACGATGTTGTAGTGAAAAAAGTCTGCAACTTTTCCTCTTTTATAATAGCAGATAGTAGAAATTATAACTTGTTGTGAAGATATTTATTTTTCTCACTTAATTTTAAAGGATGATAAAAAGTCTAAATAAAGTCAAAATGTGAATTGAGAGGCCGTCCTATACTGCAATTTATAATGTATGGACCGCAGCAAACACCTGATTAAACTTGTATGTGATTCAGCTTTGTTTGATCCAATCGGCTCATAGTACATGACTACGTATATATGGGCACTAGCCTAAATATCAACCTAATCAAAGTGATAGATAGCATTGGATTGACATTTATGAAATATGATGTTATATGATCAGTCTGACATTATATATCATTATGGCTGAAATCAAATATGGGTTAGTTCATATGCATATGGGGGATACAGAGTCTGAGTTGATTAGATCGAGCAAAGGTCAGTTTCACATGATTAAATATAGTGGTTAGCTGTCGTCAGTTTGGTAATGAAGCCAACATAAGATCATTAAAAATTTTTCTTAATGGAAAATGGTAACATAAACTAATATAAGAATAAAGTTTTAGTTGTCCATTACAATATATATTAGGGCCAGCTCTCCTAAGTTGAAGTTTAGGATAAGGTAAGATGAGGTAAGCTCAATTATGTAGTGGGGCCTACTTGGGGACCCAAATGGGGATGGAGATGGGGTGGTATTTCAAGGACTCCCCTTGGACCCTCCTCCCTGTAAAAAAGCGGCCCCAACCCTAGTTTCTATCATCTCCATTTTGGCACCAACAGTTTAATGGTCGACAGTCTATTCGGATATGTACACAGTCAATCCAATGGTCCAGTAAATTCGGATCTGATCAAAAGTAGATGGCATGTGCAATTTAGGGGAGGTCGTGTATTTAGTCCATTTGAATGGACCAAGGGTGGGCCCCAGAAGCATTAGCTTACAGAATCTTATCATATGCTTAAGCTTAGGAGAGCCTGATCTATATATATTAGACGTTTGTAGCAACACTTTTTTATATTAAACATAAAAAAAAGAAAAAGAATTTAAAATATTTTTATATTATATAATAGTTGTGTTATTAGCCTCTTATTACCAAAAGATTGTTATTCAAAATTTATTTTTTAAAATGCTTATGAGAGTTTTAACAAAATTATTGATTCATTAGCCATCCTCATTATTGTTGATGTACTTCAATACTGCATGTGAGATCAAGCGTTGAACTTAAAAAGAAGCAGACAATTGGAAACGAAATATGGATCTTCAGTAACAATGAGAAACTTAACACATACAATCTAGCATCAGCCTATGCGAATGGAACACAGATGGCTCAAGCAATAGATTAGGTTACATCTCCTTTAACTTTAAACAATAGTGTAGATGGAGGATAGCCCCTTCCCACCAAAATTTAAATCCTTGATCTTCCCAAATTCGATGATACTAGAGCATTAGTGCAGTTTTTGTGGCACTTCACAATAAGAACTGTTACATTATTCGACAATGATAGTTAACATTGTTAAGTAGATTTGATCTTCCACTTTCTAGTAACTTATGCTTTTGGCTAGTCGAAGTTGACATGATATTAGAGCCATGTCAGGTCTCGACTTCGAACCCTGTGGAAGTGTTGTTGCCTCAGGTCGCAACAGTAGACACGTATCGAGTGGGTACACACATGTGGATTGCGAATTCGATTGGCATCCTGTTCGAGGAGGGTGTTAAGTAGATTGACCTTCTGCTTCCTAATAATATAAGCTTTTGAAATGTATTGGCTAATCAAACTTAACAAACATAAGCACCTTCATAGCCAAGGCGTTCGATTGGCTTCAAATTTTGCTGGAGGGGTCTATCAGAACCTTTCATGACTTGCAGTCTGCCTTTATCACAGGGTTTCTTGTAAAGACCCTTACAGTTACCTTCTCAAACTATGCATAAGCTAGGTGAGAAGATCTAAGATCTTATTATATGCTAGACAGCTTTGTTTGGAAGGATTTTAGCAACCTTGGAAACCTTTACTGGCTGAGCATTCCATGAAATAAGGTCTGCTGGGAATATAAATTTTGAAACAATAAAAAATCATTTCTTGCATCCTAACATCAAGGACTAGCTCTTTCCTTTGTCTCCCTCTCATCTTTCTCTCTCCCTACCCAATCTCTTTCTTCATCTTTCCTTCTCCAACTGTGATCTCTTTTCTCCTTTGTCTCTCCCTTGTGATTTTAGAGATTAACCGCAGGAAGTTCATGACCTACTTCTTGAGACAATCATTTATCAATTGATGATTATATGGGCAGAACATATACTATAGCTTGAGGGATATTAAGCACAATCTCTCTCCTCTGTCTTCCCGTCTTCTTTCACTTTCCCTCTCTCTCTCTCTCTCTCTCTCTCTCTCTCTCCTTGTATCTTCAATCTCTCTCCTTCCTCACTCCTCCCCCAACACCCAATCTCTCTTTCTCCCTCCTTCCTTTCCCTGCTATTTGTTTAATTGAGCTACACAACTAGTTACCAAACAAAACTCGCACTACATGATCTTGACACAACTTGTTCTCCGCACACAGCCTTATCAGCACAAGATTAGGATAATTACAGGAATGATTCCAAACAAGCCCTTTTGGTTGAGTCAAGTTTTAAAAGTTGCTTACATCTGATCGCTCATCAAGGAATAAACCATTGCCAATCCTCGAAGAAAATGACAGAAAGTAACCACAATTTTTTTTCTTATTCATTTCCCAATACCCAGAGGAGTATAAATGATACTACACAATTTTCCCCTTCTAAGCAACCTTAAATAACATTGACAATCATAAAGAGCATTCAGGCCATGGCCCATTGACCCCTGACTGATTTGTTGCTAAAGCTACAAGCATGTTAGTAACCCTTTCAGGTAAACAATCGAAAATGCAGCAATTTGCTCACCATACAGTGTATTACAAAGTCATCCCTCACTTAACTTCCAAGAACATTTTGGTCGGTTTTCTCAGAGTAATGAAGTGACAACTTGATGGAAGAAGATTAGGGTTATACTCTTATTTCATCCCCTAATCTTATCTCTTTCTACATGTTAACGAGGACTTCTCTTCCTCAAGGCCATATATGCCACAAGCCTATACCCCACCAACATCAGGGTCAGTGTAAGAACAGCATACCCCTTATGTTCAGGGCCCATATGCTTGATGGCTGGATAGTCCAGAACCCTGCATACTGCACCCTCCCCACAATCATAGTAGTCATGTTCAGTGTATTGGACCCCCAACAAGAGCTTGTAGCAGTAGTAACTCAAGGAGATGTACTTGAGCCATGTCATGAAAGGGGGTATATGTTCAATGTAGTATCCCCCAGCTAGCAAGAAGGTGAGCATGATCACAGAGGCGAGGGTGGTTGCCTGCTTAACATCCATGAGTACAGCGCCAAGGGCGAGGCCCAATCCCTGAGAGACCAGCACATTGAAGAGGATGACTAGGAGGGTGTTGATGAAATTGATTGGTGAAGGCCGAAGACCTCCCATCCAGTATGTGACTACCACAAATATTGTTGGGAGCACGAGCTCCATTGGCAGGTCGCCCGCCATTCGTGCGAAGAAGTAGGAGGATAGGCGATACATCCCAGACGACCGCTCCTTCACTAGCATGGAACGCTCTTGGGGGAAGGTGAATATGGCATTGAACAATGGAAAGAAGCCCCAGAATATGGAGAAGAAGAAGAGGAGGCCAACCTGTAGCATGTTAATCACTATTAATATGATATGCTTATGCATGTCCGCGCACGCGCACACAGAGCAAAGAAGGAAAAACAGAAAATTAGCTAAAGCAACATCTTAATTGTTGTTCATGTTGTTTTCATTTGGAGGATGAAATTACAGGAACAACTGAGTAATGAACAATGAAAACAAGAAGTTCCAATAAATCTCCTAAATATTTAAACTGAATACTTTGGTGCTGCTTGGCGAGCTAAATTACAAGTGAGTCCATGGAGAGAACAATTTTAAGATTTTTCTTTGGGGCTGTTTATGATGCAGCCAAGATGGGTGCCAAAATCAGAGTATGTGATGGAACTGTCATATTGCCAGAAAATGGGGACATTGATGATAAGACAGAAATCCTCAACGAGCGTTCACAATCATGTTGGCAGAATCAGTCAACACAAGATTAGAGAGATCTAAATTCTAAGTTTTCTTCATTTATTCAAAAGTTGAAACACTTGAGCCTTTGGTTTTATTTAATGAAATGCAAGTATTTTTGGCAATACTAACCGGGCCTGTTTACTTAATGAGCATCTATTGAATTCCAAGCATTTCTAACCAATACCTTATTATCAAAGGGGCAAAAAGTGGAAGGTTAAATGTGAAGATAAACAATGGACTATCAAATGATCTCCCCTCTGACAGAAAATATTGACTCATCCATCACCCAGTCAATTAAATCCCCAAAAATTATTGGTCACATCTAGTTCTCCACTTAAATCTGTCTCTATTTAGCTCTTTAATTACACTTAGCTAAAACTCCTTTTGCCATGATGTGTAGTAATTCTATCCAAAGTATGCATGGGGGCCCTTAAATAAACAACACCCGCAAAACCATTGGAGCACTTGGGCTTATCCTGTGTTTGGCTGTCTTGAAATGCCAGAAATTGTATATCCATCCAAGTGCAGCATGAGCCATGGTTGGATGAATGAAAGCGTGGTAATTTTGGTTACTAGTGAGAACTCCTAACATACCTGATCTTGGATGTGGGATACGCTTGAATGCCACCAAAGTAGCCCAGCAAGGACTGCAACTGACATGACCTGAAAAATCCTCAACCCTGAAAAGGATTCATGCTTCCTCTCTTTTAAACCCCTCTTCAGCAACACCATGAACTGCTCCCACCATGTTGTGCTCCATTGCTTCTCATTGCCTATCACAATTAACAACAGCTATTGATTGTTAGATCAAGTTCCTGTAGGTTCTATTCAAGTGCATAATTGGACATCAGGAGTCAGGATTCAAGAGGTTCACTCCTAGCTCCTTGGGCTGTCGGTGGGTCCCATTTAATTGACTACTCAAAGGACCCAACTCGAAAAAATAAGGTACTGCTCCTGGTTCTGGGCTCATTTGACAAGTGGGCTTTCATTTGAGTCCACAGTAACGGACCCACCTAGTAATAGGGTCCTGGTTTGGGTCGACTCAACCTGTTTAGCATCTAGTTATTCCCGATCCGCATCCAAAGTACAGTAATTAGAGGCACAACAATTAAAGACTCATGGCATGATGATGGAGAAGATTGTTGTAATGGGTTCCTGAACTGCGAGCACATTCCAAACATCAGCATTTCTCCCCTTTTTTTGGTGTACCTCAATGCATGCATATGGGTATTATTGAGATCTTTCTAGCACTTATTAGTGTTTCTCCACATGAGCAATTGAGAGGTTCTGTCAATAAAGTATTTTGAAGATGGAAGTGCTTTTCTGCATAGATTTAACACAAAGTATACATAGAATAATAGAAAATGCAAAGAAGCACTATACATGAAGCACTGAAGTAGATTTTCTGAATAGATTTAACACAAAGCATACATAGAATAATAGAAATGCAAAGAGGCACCAGACATTGAACACTGGAGCATCTCTCTCTATATCTCTCTCTCTCTCTCTCTCTCTCTCTCTCACACACACACACACACACACAGTAGAACCACCTTGTGAGCCCTACCTGGGGCTGGATGCATGATAATCACAAAGAATAAGGGGATGGGAAGGCTTGATTATGAATAGATGAGAAATGTCCTAAAGTAATCAACATAATCAGGTGAATATAATTATGAATTTTTCACTATTAAAGAGGCAACAATATAAAAATATGACAAGAGCCTGTTGTATAGTAGAAGGTACTTGCTACTGCAACTTTGACGTTGTGGGTTCAAGTCACATTACCGACAAGAAAAAGAAGGAAAGGGAAAAAAAGTATAAATATATGAAAAATGAGTGTTTCATTGGGGGTGTATATTAATCATATCTTGGCCAAAGTTAGCCATAGAAGCTGGTTCACATTATTTTATATGCATATCACCCTTAATGTGAAAAGTAAAGCAATGCATACTTGTAAACTAAGCATTTGCATTCTATTTCTCTCTTTTCTTCTAAGATATCTCCATAATTGCCTAGATTTTGAATATTTAATGTGTAAACCCTAAACACAACTTCGCTTTACAGATTAACGAAAATTATCTGCTCATATCGAACCATCGAAGAATTTTGAACCACCATCACTTGATAAAAAAAAAGTTCAGATGTGGACCAATCAATGCATGCTTAAACTTAATTTCTTATGTATATCTCCTCATGTAATTAAAGAAAAGGAGAAAAGTGGGAGCGTTATTGCTACTTACTCCGGCAAGATGACTTTGAAGCAGCATTTGTTTCAATGCAGTTTTGGAGAATTTCAGACTTCAAGCGATGATAAATGTTCTTCTTATATGATGATACCAAAGATTGCTTGACTGAATTTTGATCGTTGCTTTCTGGTCGACCAGGACCCTCACGTTGATGATCCCCTTGCTTGGTGTCCGGAGTGATGCCTGAATATCCCACCACCATCAATCATCTCAAAAAATAATATAAAAGAGTTTACTTAAAAGATAGTTATATTTAGCGCTGAACGAGACAGATAAGGCTAAGATAATGATGTTGAATGTGTTGTCTACACCATCATTTAATGTCTAGTATATATGCTGTATAAGTCATCCATCATTCATTCTCCTTGATGATAGTACTAGAATTAGAATTCAAAATGCTTGTTGCAAGATCGATGATACACCGAATGAATGAATGTATATACATATCAGTCAGGAGAAGAAACTGAAGTAAAATTCAAGTTAATGCCATCACACGCATGGTAGGTCCATTCACATGAAGAACCAAAATCTTGTCTCATTGGCTTTTTTCTGAGAGGAAAGCAGGGTTATATATAGTGGTCTTGGGACCACCGAATTTACAGTCCTCTACTAAATTTAACTCCACAGGAGAAAAAAAAAACATGATTTGTATTGACTGACCAGGACCCCCAAATTAAGGGGCCCTGAAGAAGATTTTTGGCTGAAATTGAACAGAAAGAAAAAAAAAAAAAAAACCTTAATTAGGTTTTTTTTTTTTGTTAACAAATGTGGATCTTCTAGTGCCAGTTGCTACTATTATATACTTAGTAGATAGGGAAGTATATAGGTATCATATGGTCAAACTAAATCTATACATGTGGAGCCAACTTTCTCATCATAGCAAATGATTCCATCTCAACCTCCACGTGCATAGTGAGGTGATATTTACCATTGGATTTATACAACCATGCTATGAAGATTATTAACTCATGATGTGAGAAATCATCCAAAGAAATTAACACATTAAATTACCAAAATATAACTATGATAAACAAACTTGATTTGCCAACGTTTTCATCCTTTTCAAAGAGCTTGACTAGAATAAAAGCATCGGTCGAATATAGTCAGTCATCTTTATCATCATTGAAGCCTTATATCATCTATTTAGGAAAAAAAGATGTAAAAAAAATTGTCGTATGAGATATAATAAAGTTAAATCTTCATACCATTCGCGAGATCTAGTAGGAAGTCCGCCGGATTAACATTCTCTCCGGTGGCAAAGCCAATCGACCTGAAATACTCAGTGACCCAACTCGCACTCCCACTATATATCGGGCACCCCTCCGACAGCACCATCACCTTGTCGAACATCCGGTAGAGTCGACTCGACGGCTGGTGTATGGTAGCTATGACTGTCCTCCCACCTCTGGCCAGCCCCTGCAGCGTCGCGATTATCTTTTGGGCTGTGGTGGAGTCAAGCCCAGAAGTAGGCTCATCCAATAGTAACAGGCTCGGGTTCACCAACATTTCATGCCCAATACTGACCCGTTTGCGCTCCCCACCAGATACACCCCTCAACAAGGGTCCTCCAATAATATTATTTCGGCACCTAGTTAGCCCAAGTTCTTGCATCACTGCTTCTGCCTGATTGATCTTCTCTTGCTTGGTGAGTGTGTTAGGCAACCTCAACATGCCGGCGTAGGTTAGCGTCTCGACGACGGTGAGGTGGGGGTAAAGCACGTCGTCTTGGGTGACAAAGCCGGTCATACGCTTGATCCAACCGGAAAAGGGCTGCCCGTTGTAGGTGATACTGCCGGAGATCTTGCCGGGGAGCCTGCCAGCGAGCGCGGTCAGGAGAGTGGTCTTGCCACTACCTGATGGGCCCAGCATGGCCATGAGCTCACCTGGGTACACGAGCCCAGTGACCCCATTAAGCACCACACGGTCGGGTTTGGGCTCGGGTGATGCTAAGCAGCACCCATCGGCTGTGGGCACTTTTATACTGTAACCCACATCCTCGAACTGTTAAAAAAAAAAGCACATACATTTTAGTACAATCTCATGTCACAACAACATAGATAAAAGGAAGGTGCCTAATATGAACATATATGTTGTACATGAACCATAAACTTAACACAAGTAGTCCAAAATTGCACCAAGCAAACCTAGGACAATTTTTTTTTTTTTTTTCTTGGGCCCCTTATGATACTACCTTGAGTGTCACTGGCTGCAATGTTTTCCGTGGCACCGGATGCCGTCGACATGGGACCGTCGGCCCCTTTTCCGTCGTGTGAACCTCGAAAGTTACATTTGCAATGCTTGTGTGATCTACAAATTCACTTCTTGTTGGTTCGGCGTGGACTGTGACGTTCTCGGACCGGTTTAAGGCCGGAATCCGGCTTGGAGTACCGATCTCCTGCTCAGGGGGCATCATCTTTGGATATAAGAAAGAAGAGGAGGAATAGAGAAGTCTCTTTGCTTAGAAATGAAGAGAAGTTTGGACCGGCAGTGACAGCTTAAATACAGTTGAGAAGGGTCACATGTATAGAAAAACTAGTCATGGGATCTTTAATTTAGAAGAGAGAGAGAGAGAGAGAGAGAGAGAGATGAGATGAAATGTCCCTAGTCTTGTAGTATGGACTAAATTTATAAGAGTAGAGTTCCTGGAGTCTCTCTTATCATCACACAAACTTGGGCTGTGTGTGTGACACAAACTCTAGGCTCCTCCTTCTATTTATCCCAAAAGAGAAAAAAAAAGGTACAATCCTGTGCCGCATATTTGTACAGTGTGCTCAGGTTCTCAGTTTCTACTAGTGGAATCCACTATTCAGCAATCCAAACCGTTGGTGCATACAACAGGTCTCAATCTTGATACCCCATGTGAAAAAAAGACCCAAAATGGAAAATCACCACCATCCATTCTCCATCATTAGCAATTCAACAATGGGTCTTTCTATGTCAATGGTCAAGATGTTTGTGACATGGGTCCCACTTGAGATGGGGTGAGAGATGTGAGGACAGACTGTGTAGGTAGGGGCCGTGTACTCCTATAGATGGGGTGAGAGATGTGCTGTCTGTTTTTATATTTTATGTCTTTTGATGAGGATTTCTTTGCCTTTTTTTTGCCTTTAGATGAGTTGGGTTGGTTTGAGGTGGTATCTACTTTATTTATTTTTTGTGTTCAAAGGAAGTGCCAGTTCTTCTTGCCTTTAACACGCGTCGAGTAGCCATTCAAGAGAGAAGGATAGTGGAGGAGATTGTGTCGTGTTTCCATAAAAAGAAGGGTATGGAGAATGGAGGGAGGTGGCACACAGGGAGAGGAAAAGTCTCATTGCCCTGTAAATCACTAGTATTGTATATTTCAAGTGAGGAATCATGGGCACTTGGGTGGGGGGTTTATTTCTCTCTGTGTGGTATACGGTAGAATCTATTCACTGAGACATGGGATTCGGACTATGTTATTGTATTGTCCAAACTATCAACAGATCCCTTATATTGCACGGTACAGGGGGAATTTTCTCCATCCAAGTAATGTTTGGCAATCAAATTCTCATAGGCTTATTATTGGTTTTTTTTAAAGTCGTGAAAAACTATATTTAAAAATCATTAATTCTCAAGAATTTGGGCAAGTGGAAAACCCTTATTTTTGAGGATTCTTAGGTTTTGAAAGTCTTCGTTTCTTGAGGATTTAGGCTTTGATGCTGGTTTTTCTCAGCTATACAAGTCCTCGCTGGCAATGAGGCATGTTTATAATTGTTCCAAGTGCATTTATAGAATCCTTAAGGGCATGTTTGTGTACATATCTTATCCGCGGAAAAGGAAATTGCTATGTCAGCAAATTTCACAGAAATGAAAACATCGGAAAAGAATTTTCATGGAATTTAAAAATTCATGTTTGGTGCGAATATTTTTTTTCGCTGAATTAGTGTTAATGTTGTTTAGTACAGCTGTGGATTCTTTATAAAAAATTAAATTTTCTTGTTTGGTGTAATAATTTTTCGAAGAAACATAACATAACATGTATATAATTTATTTAACACCAAATAATAATTTATTTAAAGAAATAAAAAAAAATGAAAGAGTATAGGGTTTTTGGTTGAAATGAGAGATTATATAGGAGGGAGAGGTTTTATGAGGAAATCCATTTTTCATACCCTCATAGGAAACTCATTTCCAAAATTAACAAAGAAAATGCTGATAAGGCTGGAAAGCGTTTCCGTAAAATTGTTCTGCACCGAACACATAAAAAATGAAGTCTATTTTTCTGTAGAAAAGTGTTACACAAACATGTCATATGGACGTTTAGTAAACAAAGAGGAATCCTCTATATAGAAGAATCCTCTGTATAGAGGATTCCTTCATTCCCTTGGAACCATGTTATCCTCTCTGAGGATTTATGAGGTGAGGAGTTACTCCATTTCAGGTTTGGAAAACAACTAGGAGGAGTCACTCCTCATAATTCTAGTGATTCTTTGCCATTGTAGATTTGCAAGATCCAATGGGGTTGGTGGAGACCAAAGAATCAATGGAATAGAGGATTTTTGATGGGTTGGGAGGATTTGAACCCTCACTTTTTCTGTCTTCACCTAAACGTGGATTTTCGTCGGATTAAAGGAAAACCAGAGAGGATTTGTCTCCAAGGACATTACCCAAATATGCCTTAAATATATAGATTCTTCAAAGATTCCTCACCAATTGCCAAACGTGTTCTTGTTCATATTGTTGCTTTTCTATTTTGGGAGGGATTTATCGTCTAACATTAAATAGATAAAAAAAGGAAAAATCTCAGGGATAATGAACCATGCCAAAAGGACTTACAGTAAACTTGCACTCTAGTTGAGTAATTTATTGTTGCCTTCTACACTACATTTGTAATTTGCTGCATTTACTCTCTCTCCAATGATAGAGTGAATTCTACAAAGACTAATTGGGCTGGAGTATCATCCAATTTTAAGATATCCACAAATAGTTCTTCAACCATTTCTTTGAGACTTCGGTTGAAATATCTCTAGTTCTTGGTAATATGCAGTCCGAGCTAAATCCGACTTGTGTGTACGCCTAGAGTGAGTAGCAAAAGTTCAGAATTATTAAGAAGTCATAGTATACTTTTGTGTTCTAAATTTTAGAGGTGGCAAACGGGTTAAGTCGGGCCAAGACTGGTTGGGTTGGCAAGTCATATATGTGGGTTGAAGGCTAACCCGCAGCCGTTGCGGGTCAGCCCCTAAAGTAAGTGGAGAGAAAAAGGGTTCTAATTAAGGAGTTACTCATTCTAATAGGATTCACAGTTTTGCAACAATTAAACAAAAATGAGATTTCTATCCTTGCATGGTATGTCCCATTCCATACAACCTGCATCACAAATATGTAGTCTATATATAGTTCATGAATTTGAATCACTAGAAGTGATTAAAAGCAGAAGACCAACTAACAAGCACTGGCAACTCATCTTTCCAACTTTCTTGCAAATCAAATTTATGCACTCAAGTTACATTTAAGGGGCTGTTTGGTTCTTATACTTGGTGAGATTCCAAAACTTGGAATACTGTAATTTGGAGGGTTTTTTTCCCCTGAAATTCTATTGAATGCAAGTCACTGTTCGGTCGGTATTGGAATTGTGAGAGAGAATTCTAACTTTGAAAGTTTGGACCATTGATGAGGTTTTCAGGTGTGAGTTGAAGTTTACTTCTCTTTTATCCTCCATAAAAATTTCAAATGAAAATTAATAAAGTGATCCCTAATTCAACATCATATAGATTATTTTTGGAACTTTAAGATTCACGACTTTCACCAACCAAACTCGAGATCCTGAAATTCAATTTTGTGATCGTTAGCTCAAAATGGCATTAGTTAACAATTTTTTTTTCCTTTTTGACAAAAAAAAAATGTAAATACAATTAGGCGAATTTTCACCTACAAGCAGCAAGCTGTATGTCGTTCAGATGTGGTCTGGTGCCCACTTAGATGCACGCCCATGATTGAAAGTTGGGGGAAAATAAAGGTGCCGTCATGGATTATGGTTAGGCAAAATAATCAGCCCCATCAAAGTGTCATAACCATTGATTTAGTAATGTCAATCAAATGTAACTTTTAAAAATAAGTTTCAAATAACCATTCTTTTCAGAGAAATAGAACCAGAAAAAAAAAAAAAAAGATGGGAAATGAACTGCCTACTAGGGTAATGGAAGGTAGTTCATATCCCATCTTCTTCTGATTCTTTTTCCCTAAAAGGAACGACTATTTGATGCTCAATTTTAAAATACATCTTTGATCTTTATTTTTAATAAGTAATAATATGAATTTTACGTATTTAATTCCTATGTATTTTAATGTAAATAAACATGACCTTAAACTCAATATCGTTGCTTTAAATTTATCTTGACATTACACATAGCTCTTTTTTAAAAGAAAAAAAAAGATCTTTTATTTTTAAAATCATCATCAAAGGCTTGTCCCAACATTGTTAGTTCATCTACATGAATTATGGTTCTTCTTTCTTTTAGATATATCCTTTCTACTTCCATCTGTGTACTATTTGGCTTACCCCTTTGATTTCTTTGAGCCGTCATCAACCTCAATAGGAAAACTTTTCCTCATAGGTGTCATTGCTATTGGATATGTCCAAACTATCTTAACAAGCATCTCTTGATTTATCACCTATTGAAGCTATCAAATATTCAAACCTTTTGATTTCTCTCATATTGTGATAGGGAATTAAATGGGGCTTCGCATTCTTCAACTAAGCTTAATTTACTCCTCTTTAAAGAGGGATTTGATTTGGGAAGGGGATTTTCCAATTGGTGGGTAAATTAGCTCCTCTCCCATTTTATTGTCGTGTCTCGGGCCGGGGTGTGAGCTAGTTTCCATTTGGATTGTTTTGTATTTTTGTTGTTTGTTTCTCTAATGATTTTCATGTTTACCAAAAAAAAAAGTATGTCCCATCACGATCTTTTCTAGCTTCACCACTATCCATCTCAACATTCTAATATATGTTATACTAATTTTTTGCATACATTTTTTTATCGATGAACATTCTGCTCTACGGGTCATATTGTATCTTCGTTGTTCAGTAACAAAATCTTCCTCCAATCTTCTTTATATGCATTGATCAACCAGTCACTTGGTAACTAAAGAAAACTCAATCAGAAGTGATTTTTAAAACCCATCACATACACTGCTTATGTGCATAAACTACACAGTAACCTTATTTTCATATGACACTAATTAGGTAATATGCACCTGTCAACCACAGGATTTCGGCATTATTGGGGTTGGACTTGGGAGTTGGGTCCCATTAATTGTAATGGGAAGAGAATCTAATCTTTAAATATCCAATTTAACTACTAATCATCACCAAGTCTTAATTCACTGTGACATTTTCTGTTGCCATCGACCGGAGACACGTGTCGCCGGCCAATTAACCTCCGGTTGGTAAATTGTGCTGTAAACATGACCTCTTAATTATAGTGCAAAGCTGCCAACGCAGATACAACCATGGACAATCTAACCCTAACTGGCTCCAGATCATCCCTAATTACATGTGTTAATTAATCATTAATTTGTTTAATCTTAGAATATGATTGTTCCATGCTAGCACAACATTCTTGCCACTAAGCTTGTGACATAAACAATGTAACATTAGTCAAAGACTCCATTAAAAAGTTATGAAATTGGTGCCTTTTGGAGACACCTGACCATTTATAGTGGGACACTTATTTTGTAAAAGAAACAATGCATTAAAGATGTAAGACTTAATAAAGATGTAAGACTTATTATTAGAAGCTCCTCAATGAATAGGCTTTCAAATGTGGGGTTGTGAGCACGTGTCAGGTGTGATGATATCTAGATAAGGCTTGAGTTCATATGGGGGATGATTACTACATTTTCTTACCTGTTTATAGTATATTTGATATTTATAGACTAATGACTTTCTGATTTGAAAAGCTAAAGGTCTTGATCATGCTTTTGGAATGTGATTTGGGGATAATAATGACAGATTTAGCACAAATCATGTCACAATCGATAATGGAAATTCGGGTAAGAATCGTCGGCAAAGTTCTTACCTTGAGAACTCATCTGTGGGGGGTCACCGTGATGCATGCCAATCACAGGGTTGGATCGGATTTAGAACCCTTTAACCTAAACCACGAGGTTGCCTTGATTAATGACTACTATGTTAATCACGTTCTTGATTATATACTCAATTTTACGGTGGGATCAACTCTTGTGGAGGTAAAATTTGAAGACATACATACATTACACAAGAGGATAATAGGAGCAACTCGGGTTCTTAATAAGTGGATCCTACTATGTAGTTCCAATCTTTTAACTCCCTGAAAATGTTAAGGGAGACAAATGAGGGAATCCAAACTGATAAGAAGAAGATGAATGTTACCCTATTTGTAAAATATCCAGAGATGGAAAAATCATTGTCTTCATATATTATGTTTTCTTCTGTTGAATGTTGAAACATTCGGTCATGACCAATGGTCCCCATTCTATTATAGGTATCCCAATTATAAGTGGACCAGGATATTTCAACCGTTTGAATGTTTTAAGCTGTTTTCATCCGTAAGAGGTGCCATCATGCTTAGTGTTGTGGATAGAAGTGGGTTCATGCGCACTCAAGAGTTACCCCAATATGCATTTTGGATATATAAACAGCTAACCCAATGGTCCACTTAATTGGTCTATGTTCACTTATTTGACCTCATTTGTCACTCCCCATTCTATTGGGGTTCCAGGCAGAGACTATCTGGCATGGCCAAAATTCTCAAAGATTTATAATCACCAAATATGAGTTTTCCAGACGTCCGTGCGTAGCAAAAATCTTCTTCCAAAAGAATTTAGTTTCAAATGTGACTAAGGGTCCATTTGTTTGCAAAGAATTGAATACATAAGAATTCAAGGCCAAATGAGCTCCTGCAAAGGATTATTAAATATGTGAGGGTTGAAAGGTAAGAGGTGAAGATGGAGATGGAGATAGAGATGGAACCTTGTTCTTGAGACATGAATTAATAAGGTCATCGCTGTGTATTCTTTTTCCATCTCTCCTGATTAATTTTCCATTGAAAGATACATATTTTAATTGTTGTTTTTGGATATTCAACTTTGCATCAAATTTTAATCACTTTTAGAAATACAAGTCTGAAGAATTCTTAGGAATTTAATTATATGAAATAGGTGAATCTCAAAGCCCATGTGGGTTTTTTTCCTCCTCTGTGAGGCCCTCACAGCTGGTATGAGGAGTTTTCGGTTTTTGGTCCCTGCATTTCATGCAAGAGATTGGAAATGGAGATTTTCATATGGCACTTGATCCTACTTAATTCATCAATCTATTTTCCAGTTGTGGACCCAACACAGAGGAAACAAAACAACCTTTTTATACAGTACTATATAACCTCTCTAGATATATTTATGTTGTTCTTATGATAAGGATTATGATTTCTCATCTCAGCTGAGACTGAGATTCCATTTATAAAACTGATCCATTGATTCTGAAGACAGTCTAAAAATATATACGTTCCACAATTGGGTCATTCCATGTTTAATTTGTGACCGTCATGGAAGTGCAGTGCTGATGCTTAGACACTGAATCAATTACATGATTATGATGTAATGTATGTGGCTATGATGCTCATGTGCCAATCCATTGAATCTCTAACCATTTGTCAAACCACAATCATTCACACTTAGTATTTCTACCTAAACTCCTCTGGGCCTAGTCAAGAGCATGATCATGATTGTGTTATGTGCACCACTAGTTTGAATGGGATTTCAACAGGTCCAGGGCACCTAACTTAACTAAATTATGGGCCTGTACTCACATGGTGTGGAATTACTATGGCCATGACATGCCACGGCCCAAGTACAGATTGGTCCAACATTTTAAACTAGGCCTAGTTTGTTCACCCACTTGTGTAAATAAGGCCCAATTCTTTAGTACAGGGTAATAGGGAATAAATGGGAGATTTAAACTCATCTCTCCCTGTCTCTCACACTGATTGAAGGTTTGAAAAAGCAAGGCCCAATGGCCAGTAGGCTCATTGGCTCAATACCCATGCCACTTTCCCATGAACAAGTATTTTGAGACACGCAGCAAATGATGAAATGAAACGTTCCAATTTAGATGCTGACGCAAGGAATTTGAATTGGGTCCGGAATCCGGATCCCCTGCCGCAGCTATTACGCGGGAACAATGTAACACATATCTGAAATTGCATTCATCGTGGGGCTTATATAGAGATAAATCGGATTGATCAAGATGAATCTTTTCCCCTCGAAGAATATATTCTCGAGTTTTAGTTAAATAAGAGTGGGTTCCATCGTATGATTGAACACGTGATTGAAAGTGTGTCAGGGCGCTGATATGATACCGTTGTTGTTAGACAGTTCAAGATGAATCACATCCCTTCAAAGGATATATCTTCGAACTTCTGTTCAATAAAAGTGGGTCCCATCATCTGATTGAGCACATGATTGAAAGTGTAACTGGATGCTGAAGTGGCATCGTTGATGATGTGACGTTCCATCACTTCAATCGGGCAGTGAGGCCCATTCCTATTGAGGTTTTTATCGATATACCTTGGAGGGGATGCGATTTATCTCGAACATTCTAACTTATATCTATGTGTAGTCCACGATAGAGTTCCCGACACATGTTAGTTCTGTGGCAAGGGATTCAGACTCTTTTTATTGGGATCCCCTCACATATAGACATGTCACCCCACTTAGAAGCGCTCTATTACATTTTAAAATTAGACACGTGGTAGAGTTTTTAAAGACCCATTATTGCATCAAATACAATTGGACTTTCTTATAATAAAAAATGGCCTTTAAAGATTAGACGTCCTATAAAAAAAAAAAAAAAAAAAAGTTGACATCTATATTGCCAATTGTCCAATCTGGAATTTTGAAATAGAGAATGACTAGAAGAACTTTGCATTTGCTGTCTAGCACTAAAAATATCCAATAAATCCTTATTTCTTTTTGTACAGGATTGAGTGAGGATTCTCACAAACTCTATCAAATGTTTTATTTTCAATTGTAGTGAAGAGCTTCCAAAGCAACAGTGGATGAGTATCAGTTACTAATTAGAGTTGGACTCTCTGGAAAAGTCACTTCATTGTATTATGAATGATAGAATTATGTTCTTCTTATTATCATTTGTTTATCTTTGCTTGCTATTTAAAGCAAAGTCAGGACCAAATGCATATTGTTGGTAGAGATAATGGGTTCATGGCAATACCCACTAACCTTTATAGATGCACTTACTGTGTGCTGTCTGCAGTAGAACTAAGGTTCTTTCTTTTTATTGGATGGTATGGCATCAGGGAGAACAAGGACAAACACGCCACGGAAGTGAAGAGATTGATTGATGATAAGGGAAGAACCTTTCAACAAGGAAACTAACTACCAAATCTGTGACACCTTTCATGGCCACCTATATTCATGTAAATCACAAGATAAAAATGCCACATGAAGGTATTAGTATAGATTAGAGTTCCTCTAATGTTAGTATAATTTGATGACAAGGGCCTCAAGTTTTAACAGTTGCACAAGAGCATTCATAACTCAATACTTGAGACCTAAATAGATGTTTTTTTTTTTTTTTTGTTCTTTTCTTTTCTTTTTAGCAAAACAGAATTCCATTAAAGAGAACAACAAAATAACAGATAAAAAGAAAAACTCCAAAAATGATACATCCCATTCATACTGAATAAGAGCCAAGGTGGAAAAGAACCGCCCCAAAAACAATAGCTACTTGTCAATGAGCTAAATTGAGCTGTAGAATAGGCTATCCTATTAGATTCTCTAGAAATAAAAGAAAACTTGACACATTCAAACGACTTAGCAATGTTCAAAATATCGTCGATGAGCGTAATTAAGGACCAATTCATCAATCAATTGATACGTTAAACCATCTCCAAAGCACTAGAAAACACTTGAATCCTAGAAAATCCTTTAGCCACAGCATAATTCAGTGCAAAGATGATCACGAGTGCTTCAACCTCTTTGGGAGAATTAGAGACAAAAGCTCTTGCGGCCCCTGCATATAAAAAAGAATCATCAAAAGACATAGCAAAGCCACATCCAACCCTATCATCCGACCTCTTAAAAGCCGCATCAATAAAAATTAAAATACTATTATGAAAGGAAGGTCTAGAATGAGTTTCATTCTTGAGGAGAGAAAATATAACATATGTTCGAGCCATAATATCACACTCCGCTAACATGCAATTTGCTTCCCTCAAGATTTAAACATTTCTAAATAGATGGTTATTATGACCAAATCATACCAATATTTTGCCTGCTTTTAACCCATATAAAAAACTTTCCATTCTTTTTGTAGCCCCTTATTAGAATGTATCAAAGTGTGCCCCACAATGTGTTTTGCAGGTTTCATGAATGGGGTGAATTGTGTCCATGTGGATTAACAAAAAAATCTCAGCTTAGTTGCTGTGTCTCAAATCCCAAGATAGTATAATTCAGTAAAAGGGAAACATGCATAGGTGGTGGCTTACGTAGCACTTCCTTTTCACTTTTATCTTGAGGTGCACACAGTACAAGTCCATTAGCATAGGTTTGTGGGACACATGGTCATGGTTCAATGGGACATTTATTTGATGTGATGACATGGTGAAGTAGTGCTCTTAATTAGAGAGACCAATGAGAGCTGAAATTGTACATGGCCTCCTCTTTCTCCCATATTGCATGTTGTGTCATCTCTTCTGTTTTCTATCAAGTGAAATACCCAACATCTGGTTTAGCAAACAAAACCCAATTGATAAAAAAATCAAGAGCATTTTGCTGCTTGTTATACTAAAGTGAAACAAGAAGCATCCACTCCCATCATCTCATATGATCTGGGATTCACCATATCAAGAAGCATTTTAACCCTGATATATTCCAAAGGTCTTGCAATAATATACTTTGTGGAAGAATGGGGTTCAATGGATGTAGAGGCCGACTACAAAAGGATGGTAGCTTGCAGGAAGCAGTTACCTGGCTAAATTGGTCGAACCCACTGTCGTAGATTCATCCTAACTTAAATTTATGAAAATTTTGTGATTAGAATTTGCACATTCTCGCAAAGATTTTAGGGCCTATTTGTTTGTATAAAATTGAATACGTAGGATTTCTTAGTCAAATGGTGTGAGCCCCCCCAATCAGCCTGGATAATCCCTTGAGGCAAGATCAAGTCAAATGATGATGTTAGTCAAAAAAGAGAATCCCAAATTCCGTCATAACTTAACATAATGTATTTTAATTTTTAAAGTCGTAAATGGTTAAAAAATAAAAACCAAAGATGAATATTAAAAATGACAATCAAAGAACCCTCTAGTAAAAACTCAATTAACAGAAAATGACAAACCAATACCTAACAAAAAAAAAAAAAAAAATGCGTCTCATCTACATCCCTACCGCACATCCCTTCACCCCACTTCCGCTCATCTACCACTATCATTCATTCACCTCTCACCTCTTTACTAATCTTACGGTGGAGCTTACCATGATTTACCATCTATTAATTCACAAACAAAAGTTCAATTGCATGAAACCAAGGGGCTCTTTCAAAATCACCATGAGTTGGGCAAATGGTCTTTTGTGAGTGAACTGACAGTTCCATTCACTCTCTGGAAGTGAAATTAAAAGGAGGTAGTCCGTATATATAATACTGTAAAATAAGATAGATGGTGGTCCGGACACGTAGATCCTTGTCTACGGCAAAATCCTACGGTCAATCTACACCTGTCTGTGTACCCCATATTACATGCATGGAATCAGAATGGGATCAAAGAGCAGTTGGTTAGTGGGAACTGCTAGAGGGGCCTCTGGTTTGGTCGAAAGGACGAAGCACCAACGCGCCTGTGGCTGGGGGCCTGGGGCTGTACTGTCCGTCTTCTTAATACTCTCCTTTTGCTTTCCTTTGCTTTGCTTTGCATCCAGCATCTTTTGCCTTGCGTCATTTCAGTTTACATAGGAAAATGTCATGTTTGGTTTGCTTACTGGACAATGATCCCGCCACCCTTGGCACTCACATTGCATCAGCTAGCTAGCTCTTGGGCAGTGTAGTCTTGGCACAGCTCACTTTGGGTGGGGTTTAGGCCTTAGGTTTTAGGACTTGAATTCAGCAAATGGATCTGAACTTTGTGCCCATTTGATGTTTAGCTAAGGCTTGGATTAAGTGACAGAAAGCTCGATGATCGGCTCCGCCCTCCTGCGCAAGAGATTTGGCGTAGTTTTATGTCATTTATGATCTCTATTACTTCTTTAATAAGAGGTATTTGGTTTAACATTGTATTTTGTTTTAACTTAAACTATCTATATCAGTTTTTATTGTTAGTATTAATAGCGCTCTAATAGGGCTTGGGCTTGAATGACCAAACGGATAGGTTCTGGCCGACCAAGGCATGTGACTTTTACAGCCCATATAAGGCTTTGTCTGGGTATAGGCCTTTATTTCTAAACTCGGGTTAGGCCTGGATATATCTCAACTCCGGCTGACCTAACCCATGAACACGCTAGTTGCGGGATAAATCCCTAATAATGTTTGTAATAATGACATCATCCATCAAATTTAGTCAATCACACTGAGACCTATCTCATGTTATAGAAATCATGCAACCATCGAGTATTAAAAGTCACATTGAGATTCATTTGTTGCTAAACCATAATGGAGCCATAAAATGTGGTTAGCACAATGTTAAACATGTGATGGTGATTATCATCATTGGCCATAGTTGGGCTTCTTCATGTATTATAATTGTTAAAATCATTATAAGACTCTTTTGAGGTTAGTAATCATGATGGGCCCACTTAATTATGGTAATTACTAAGGGGCCCATCTATATATTGTTGGTACATGCAGGTGGAGTCCATCAAATGTTGATTGTCACATGGGGATCACCTGATGCCAAACAGCTAGTTTTGGCCACAAAATCTAATACTAGTAATCACTATGGGACCCACCCAATATTAACAATCAATAGGGGCCATCTAATGTTAATAATCATTATGTTGCTCATCAAATGTTTGCAAGCTGCGAGTCCAAATACAGTGTGAACCATTGGTTTTTAGTAATTGCAAGGAGAATCATTGAATGTTTGAAAGGATAGTGGGACCACTATGACATATGGTTCCCCATGAACTTAATATGGAGAAGAATTTCAGCTTTCGGTTGTATAAATATTTCTATGAAAAGTCTTTACATCACATCTGTGAAAGACATACAAAGGTTTCTAAAAGAAATTAACATATTCTACAATAAATCTTAAATTAAACAAACATCTAGTTTTTAAATTGATGGATTAGATCACAATCTATTAATTAATATAGTAAGTATGCTATTTCAGGACATCCACTAAATTATCTACTCAAAGAAAAACATCAACCCCACAAAATGTGGCAAGCATTTTCCTCAAGAGGAGTCTACTCACACCAACTAATCTCCCTCTGCCTTTTCTTTTCTTCTTTTTTTTTTATTTTTATTGTTTGTTTGTTTGTTTAAAAGATCTCCTTCTTTTGTTATTATATATTTTTTGAGGAAAGGTAAGTTGGGTATTTTTATTGGCATGGGAATCGTGAGTTGGAGGGATCGAACTCTATATTGGGTTCACATATTGAGAATCCGACTCATTCAAAATGAATGTTATTTTCCTGGTTGGGATATCTCCAAATTCCATTGTGGTTTCATCAATTGATCTCATACAAAATATCGACATCCATTTCGAGTGGATCAGTTTATCAATAAGTGGGCGCATACCCCACTATAAAATTTCACTTCTCAAGTCAAACTTTCTCCAACTCATGGCTTCACTGTTTTCAGGGCCCACTTGAAGACCTCTCTCTTACAAAGATGACTTGTCAAAGTCCTACCCTAGAATCAGGTGCACAAGTGTATGGCCAACAACCACCATCGCCCACAGGCATGATGTTGTGGCAGGACCACAGCCCTCCAAAGTCAGTGCCTCTGTTTCAATCTTTTTTTTTTCCCCTTCTCTTCATATCAAGACACCTGTTAGGTGGTGGTCTTGTCATAAAGGCCGTGTGAGCCCTAATATATATTGGCTAAGTGGAGTTGGTCATGACCCTACCATTGTTTTTATCTTCTTCCACCAATAGCAGTAACTCTAGAAAAGGAAGGAGAGAAACAAGTCCATTAGTCTTTCTTTGATTAGTCCTTCCATGAAGTGTCTCTTTCTTGAACTTTTGGGGTTCTTTTACTTTGGATTCTGTTTTTGTAATCTGATTTCATTTTATCCAAAACAGGTATCCTGATCCTTTTCATGCAGGAAACCTGGAATTATATGTGATGGGCATAAATTATGATATTTAGTATTAGCACTAGATCAAATTTTACTCTAATTGAAGTTGGCAAATATAATTAGGATACTAATAGTGTTTATGTCCAGACAACCTTAGCATGACCCGAGCCTGACCATCATTGAGCTGGATTTGGGCTCTACTGTAACAGAGCCAAGTTTCCTGGACCAAGTATGAAATTGGCCAAGTTGACCCTTTATGTTCTTAAAGACCCGAATCATCCCCACCACATTAAATCCCAAAAAGGTGTCCTTATTTTACAAATGATTTGGGCCAAGTCTTTACTTTGCGCCCAATGGGCTGGAACTGGGCCTAATTATTAGGCCGTAAACTAAATAGGCTTGCTTGGGCAAGGTTTGGCACTGCTGGACCTGGGCCATGAATTCTCTATACTTGTACTCCTATAAATGTTGATAAATAAACTGAACACATTGAATTTGTTAAATGTACGACTTAGCTATGGCCCATTAGATTGGATCTCATGTTAGTTAGCCCAACTCTCAGTGGAAAAGATCCACTGGGTCAGCTAGGCTGCAGGCCCAAAAAGGACTCAGCATCACTCTCCTCCTTTGGATAAGTGGATGGGGAGCTTGCCACCTCACCATATATATATGCATTTACTGTCAACCAACCAAAAAGAAAGAAGAATTGTTTGTGGCTCCTCAGTTTTAGACCTCTAGCTTGAACTTCCATCTCTTTTCCTAGGTTTGTTCCAAGCCATCCATTACCTCAATTCATGATCATATGCACCTCATAGTTTGAGAAGCAACAGACATGAATTATTGTTCTGTGCAGTCATGGACCACTATTTGATAATGGGCGTCCCAACATATGCAACCATTGTATGATTGGCCTTTGGGTCATGCCTGTTTTAGCTATTTTATATCCATCATCTATATGGAAGCCCAACTTTATGAATTTGTAAAATCGTAACCATCCAATGAATACCAGATCCTTTTCAATACCACCACAAACATGTATGTCCATTGTCCCACCTCCCTGATTTTGGAGGGAATCTGGAAGATCTTTAAAAATGATTTACTCCAAGAATGGAATATTGAATGTCCTCTGCATAGTTCATGCCTTATATCATTGCGCACACATGATAATGAATTCTTTCAAGGTCCAAATCCGAAAGATAGTCTTTGAAGGTTTAATATACACAGGGTGGACCCATGTTTGATGGGGGGGTCTGTAAAAGATTTGTTTTTTATGATTTTCTCCACAGCAATCTTTTATGACTTGGACTATATCCTCCCAGACAGTGGATAAGTCTTTTGAGCTAACTTTCCTTTTTTTCTACATTCATGAACTTTCATTTTTATTAGGTTGTTTGTGTAGCAAAGTGAATTTTGCTATTATGCAGGAAAAAAAAAAACTCTTTTTTTCTAAAGTCACGAGTCTTTCCCATTTTTTCATAAGCAAAGAGAACAATTAAAAGAAAAGAATAAAAAAAAGAAAGAAGAAACTGGTTCTTTATTTCAGAAATAAATCATTTCCGCTTTTCATGCCTGATCAAGGAGAAGAAGTTCTGTGAAATATGAAATCACAATGCTACACTATCAAACCCAAAGTCTTTAGATAAAAGGAATAGCTCAATAAAAGTTATTTTCTCACCTAACTACCTAATGTTCGATTCTTGCACAGTACTATAATTCCTTATTGATGGATTTTCATTTTTGTGGTGATATAGGAAAACAGTCCAAACCCCCTCCGGTAAGAAGTTCGATTTTAAAGAACTCACTTTTGAATCTCTCTCTCTTTCTCTCTCTCTCTCTATTTCTGTGCATGAAATTAAATATTCTTGTCAAACTTTAGAAAATTGGTGCCTACAAAAAATAATCAAAGCTTTTTTCCAAGAGCTTTAGAAAATTGGTGCCTACAAAAAAAAAAAAAAAAAAAAAATCAAAGCTTTTTTCCGCGAGGACCACGACACAATGGAATCTTTGGTGTTCATGTATGAAGTCACTGCGCATTCAAGGCAGTGTAATCTACATGGGTCCAAATACAAAGGATAATCTTGGAAGGTCTAGTTACATAAGGTGCACCATATTTGATGTAGGGTCCACAAAAAAGATATGTATTATTTTCTCAACAGCAACCTTTTTATGACTTGGCCCTTGTGGCCAACCACTTGGGTGAGCCTGTTGGTTCCTGTTCTCCTTTTTCCTCTGCATTATTGAACTTCCATTCCCCTTCCTTCCCAGGACAAAAACTATGAATTCTCTAGTTTCCATACATGAATTCTCAGAGAGCAGAAGAAGATAGAAAAAAAAAAAAAAAAAAGTGAAATAGAACACATGCAATGCAAAAGACTGCAATGTACACGTAACTTCTAGTTCTTATTGCATGTGAGAAGATGGACTTTAGGGTGTGGATGAGTGTGGAAAATGTATTCTGATGTGGGACACGTGGAGATCTGAGGAGAGACCAAGGTGGGCCATGGAGAACTTAATGTAATTAAAAGGAAGGGTAGTGATGTGATATCACTATCTTCCAATGGAAATCTTGCACGTGGTGGATGCCACTAATCTTGTGAGAGATTGGTCACATGATCAAGTCTCCTCTCAAAATTTTGTAACTGGATTTTGTTGATAGCTTACTTAAATATTAGATTGTTTGATAAACTTCTATTTAGCTTTTTGATTTTAGAGCTTATTTACCAATTAGAGTTTTTCGTCTCTAAAAGAACAGTCAAGAGGGGCTGCTTTTTTTTTTTTTTTTTAAGAGCTTTTTAGCTAAAGTTGATAGAGGTAGGCAATGCAAAATTTATATATTTTGAATAAAAATAACTTTATAAGTTTTTAAAATGATAGAAATGGCGGGTTCTACATTCATATTTTTAAACGGTGCGCTCCAATTACCGCAATGCCTAAAGATTAATGGCCCCTGAGTACCTCATTTTATTTTTAATCTTAGTCTAGCTACCATATTTGTCATTTCAACTACTAGTCCAGTGTCTATCCAAAAAAAAAATACAAAACTACTAGTCTAGTGGGTCATGGTGTATGAAAAGCAGGTCGCCCCGAGTTTAAATGGGTTGGATCGGATTGAGATGGGTATATGTAGTTTGAGGTGCAAAACATCAGACTCATTAGTCAAGTCCAACCAAGTTTTATAAGTGTGGTCTAGATGTTCTGACCTCCATCCTTTCCTGGAGTTCAAGTTTTGCGGCACTTGAAAATGGATTAGGTCCAGAAGGTGCTGCAGGTTGAGGTCTAACTTGTATCCAACCCATTAATCAGATGGGTTAGACCCTTGACTAGCCCCCATCTGACCCATATAGGCTACGATGGGCCTGGTTAGTGCGTCACCTGACACGGACCCAAATTGGGTCCATGCAATTGAACTGAATCTGGACTCATTAAAAATGGGGCCAAATGGATCCAAGTCAAATTGTTTTCAATGTGGGGGGACAGTTAGATATTTTCTATCCTACAACTAAAAATGGGGCCTCTGGTTGATGCTAGCGAAGCACATTATGTTGTTGTAACTGTAAGCCACTAACAAGAACAAAGAAGCAAATCAAGGCCACTATGTGGGGGCCTGAAATCAGGCATGTTTGAAGACATTATTGATACCTATCCTACAACTATATCAGCCTTTCTTTCTTTCAAAGAGTAGATTAGATGATAGAATCAAAGATCCTAGAGTCTAGAGGGAAAAAATAAAAACAGAAGAGCTAGCATTTAATTGAATCCATTCCTTACATTGTGGGAAGGGAACTAACATCTTCCCTAGCATAAGGTGGGGTCCAAGAAAGTTGCTTTAGATGAATGGGGCTTTAGTCTATAATGTTTTTAATAAGCACAAATGGATGTTTGTCTTTGAATGATATTCTTCCCCTTGACCTGCTGCTGACTCAGGCAGCATATGGTTTTGGACTATCCAAATCTCATCTGGTATCTAGTGATTTGTTCTGTGGCAGTCAGACTCCAGAAGCCTAATTCGAGTTGACTCGGGTGTTAACCAAGCCATGCCAACTCGAGTCTTATAAATGAAAAATGGTTATAAACTTAAAAATAAATAAATCAAAATAAGCGGTTTCAAAAGTATTTAGGAGTAACATCAATAAGTAATAAAGTCAAAGAGACTTGTTTGATAGATTTGAACATGTCCAACGCAAACAAATAAGACGTCTTGATAAAAAAAAAAAAAAATTATACGGCCTCAAAAAAGGTAGGCTGAAAAGTATATGAATTCAAGTAATAAGAATAGTTCTGAAAAAGTGCAAGTAATCCAAAAATTTGACACATGATGTTGATGATTGAGTTTCTTCTTCCTTTCTTTCTTTTATGTTCTTTTTTTTTTTTATTCGCTTGAAGAGTTTTGCTAATTTAGACCTTATCTTGATATAAAGATTGAGTTGAGTGTTCAACGAGTCAACTGGATTTTTTGGCTGCATTTTGACTATTCTTACCATTCAATTGGGTTTTTGTAAACGTCTTTGCATTGGCCTCAAATAGCTTGAATTCCAAATTCTTCAATTGTTGTCTGTCTCAAGTCTCTGAAATGTTTTCAATATCAAATAGCATCCGGATATTTAGAATTTGAAGCTTCCGGAGTTCTAAAAGTTCCATTTCACATCAAGTAAAGTCTATTGGGGTTTTAAAACTTTTAAGAAAATAAATGAGTTTTTAAATTATAAAGATAGCAAATAAATACAAAAAGAAAAGTCCTGATCCTTTGAGGCCCTGATCACCTCTTAGTGAGACAGGTATTTTTTTCAAAGTGGGTTAGTGAAAATGTAAATGGTTCCATAGTAATGCCCTCCTCCTTCATAAGATATGGCCAAATTTTATATATAATTACACCGACACTGGCAAGAGAGCTTAAAAGTTTAACTGCTCTAAAATCATATATTTTTAATCCCAAATCTGAGTCAATTTCATGGCTAGATTGCTCATAATCAAAACCTCGTCTCATCTTTTTAAAAGTAAGCTATATAAATTTCATTCTATATATCATTCCAGTCTATACTCCCGCAAATCCTAGAATAGGTTGCACTTTTGCTCATAGTTAGAGCCATGACATGTAAACTGGCATTTTAGGAGCTGATAATCTGACTGTTGGACATAAAATGATTTAGAAAGTGACCCCTTTTTTCTATTTTCTTTTTTTTTTTTTTCATAAAAATAGTTAAAAGGATGATTTTAAGCATCTTTGGATTCTCAAAATCACAAAACCCCAAAACTCCACCACACACCCCCCCAACACACAGAAACACACACAGAGACACACACACAAAAATAGAAACAGGATATTTGAGGGCTGTCCAGCTTTGCCTAGCTTAGCATCTTTTGCCTTTAAGTCATTGTGGATGTGAAAATGTCAATGTATGGTGGGGGACAATCCAACAATAATTCCATCACATTACATCATTCAAATCATGGGTGGGACCCACTTCTTTCCCTTGCATCTTGCTGGGTGAGACAGGCTGAACAAAGTAGGCATTTTGGCTGGGCCAGAGTTGGGGGGTGGTGGATTCTCTATGCTATTTTAAGTAGGAATTCTCTGATAAGGCATATTCACAATCTTATGCGATCTCATTAGTCAAAAGATGAGTCCATGGATTAGGGATCTATAAAGAGGCACCTATAAAGTTGGATTTTTATAGAGGCCCAAATCTGTAGACTTTTTCTTCTGTTCTGACCAGATGGGCCCAACACATATATGTCAAGTGGCGCATTTTTTGTGTTCTAGGAAAGATTTTTTTTTCTTTTTTTTTTTGGCCTTGTGTCAGAGCAAAGAGATCTTATTGTAGTAAAATAAAGGAAGGGTTAGTGATGTATTAGCCATTTGATGACAAAAATAGATGGAACTTAAAAACCACTAAACCATGACATAAAACCTTTTATATGCCGGCAAGCAGTCTGAGGAACTAAAACAAATGAAAAAACATCTACAAAAATTGAGAGATCATGAATCCTTTAAAGAATCTAAAACAAATGAAAAAATCTACAAAAATTGAGAGAAGAATCCTTCTAAAGAAGAGGACAAAATTGTTGTCGAAAACCATTCAACTTTAATTCTATATATATAATAGAAGGACTCATTGGAGAAATATCTAACCCGCCCACTACCCACAAACAACACCACCCCCCTACACATCCTACACTAATTGGAGGTCTATCCATCTTTTCTTTCCTTTTTTTTTTTTATAACGCGGGTATCCTGAGGGCTTTGACCTAACAAGACTATTTCTCCGATAGCATCGGCTAAATCCCCACAAACGCATACCAGATAAATCTGAGGTGGATTTCGAACATAAGACGTGGCGATCAAACCCACGCCTCATGCCTCTCCACCAACTCTCAGGTGGTGTAAATCTAGGGTGGGTTTCATTTTTATTGCAATATTATTGGGAAAATATGATTAACTTAAAAAAATAACTTTAAAATGTAAGAAGATTCCTCTTAATCACTATATTTGGAAGCCTATAATATTGGTAAATATTTCGATATTACGGCAACATTAGTAAATATCATGGTAATATCACAATAGAAACAAATATAGGAATAAATACTGCATTTATCAAGATGACCATAAATTCAAAATCTCAGTAATATTTACAACATGGGATTCAGCCCGAATTAAAATGCAATCCATGCAGGCTCAGATTGTTTTGGTTTGGGCTAGGCTAGGGCTCGGCACTATATTTTGAAGCCCATGCAGGATGCAGACGGCATCGAGCCTTTGATACCCAAGTTGGGCCTGGTACCTGAGTTATATGTTATGAAAATTCATTTTTATAGTAAAAATAGTTAGATTGAAGTCTTCACTAGGGGTGTTAATGGGCTTGGCTGAAGTCATTCCAAGCCCAGCCTGTGAAGTTATTGGGACGAGATTGAGGCCCAGATCCAATCCATGGGCCTTAACATCTGCAAGATCATTTTTCAATGGGAAATGATCGGATGCGAAGTGTTCTCACCATGGCTATGCGAAGTCTAATCTGGACCATCCAACTGCGAGGTAGATCTGACGGTGGGGGTCCTTGACATAAAAGCATTCCAAAAGGGCAAAAGCCCTCCAAACATATCAATAGCTCCCGCTCATGCTCAACGAAAAAAAGGGGAAAGACGACTGGGCTCTTCTCCTTCAACTTCGACGCCCCGGCTCCGGCTCCGGCTCCTTGCGCAGATCTTCTTCGACGAAAAAAGGATTGGAGTATCTCATTTATCTCTGCTTCTTCTTCTCCCCCCTCTCCTCCTCTCCTCCGGTCGTCCTCTACGCCTCAAAATCTGGCCCGCCTCAAATCCGCTCCATCTTCTCTTCCCCTCCATCTGCTCCACCGCGGCCTAGTCCTCCCCACCTCAGATCTTCTCAAATGGACGCAGAAAAGGGAACTCATTTGGACGCAGAAGACCCAACTCGAACCCAGTATTTAAGGGTCCTCCCTGGCGTCCAACCATTCTGTCCCCAAATGGAAGCAGAAGACCCAGCTCTCCAACTGTGCCTTCAGGTCTGGACCCCCTCGCAATAGCCATCCCCATCTCAGTTTCATGGCACATGGCTGTCAGGGACGTCCATCCCCGTCGATGTCACAACTCTCTCGCAGCAACCATTCCCATGTGAGGCGTTTATCCCAAGCGAGCTTTTGCAGGTTTCCCTCTCTCCCCGTCCATGTGATTTGGTGCTTTTTTTTGTGGATGTCATGTGAATTTTTTCCTATGACGCGCTGCTTGGCTTATGGTCGAAAGTGTACATATTTTTCAACTTGCCTGATTCTGACCACCTCATCTTATGATTTCTCAGGCCCTTTAAAATCTGGAACATTATCATTACATGAATGCATGCTCTGTGATTTAGAAATCTCATGTTTTTTTTTTTTTTTTCTTTCATCATCCATCTTTATTTAAAGTTCTTGTTTTTGGCGCTTCTGCCTTTTTTAAGCTTCATCGTATTCCCAAAAAGCCTCTCCTCAAATGATTGATCGAGTTCTTATTACTTATATTTTGTTTTTTTTTTTTTTTTTTCATGTATTTTCGTGGCGTGGTTCTATTGTTGTCCTTAAACCGTCTAAAAGAACAAAGCAAGTCCATCTTTACCAATTAAGACATTTATACCACAAGTTGAGGAGGAGAAAATACCCAAAGTTGGATTTATTTTTGATAACATAGAGGAGGCTTACGACGCTTATAACATTTATGCGAAATTGGCGGGTTTTAGTATCAGACGAAGCTCTGAGACAAGGGTGAACAATCGTGTTGTGAGGAAAAAATTTGTTTGCTCCAAAGAAGGTTCTAGGAATGAAAAATTAGGCGATGTCTCTATACAGCAGAGACGGAACTCAGAAACGCGGGAAAATTGTGGGGCACACCTTCAAATTAAAAAAACAAAGGAGGGGCAATGGGTGGTGTTTAAAATTGTTGTGGAACATACTCATTTGTTAAGTACCCCTAGAAAGACTCATATGCTACGATCACACCGTATAGTCAGCGCTCACAAAAAAAAATTGATCTATACTTATGGGGCTGCTAATTTACGGCCAAGGGATCAAATGGCACTTCTAGAGCTACAGGCGGGCAGGCGGGTGGGAGGGATAAAGTTGGTTTTACTGAGACAGATTTTCGAAATCAAATTAGAAACAAAAGGGAAGAAACAAAAGATGAAGATAGTGAAATGTTCTTTGAATACTTTAAACAAATGAAAGAGAGAGACCCAAGATGTTATTTTGCTATTGAGAAAGATGATGATGATCACATTAAACATGTGTTTTGGGTTGATTACTATTTTCAGAAGTCATATTCAGAATTTGGGGATGTTGTTTCATTTGATACAACATACAATACAAATAGATACGGTCTTGTTTTTGATGCGTTCACCGGAATTAATCACCATGATCAATCAATATTATTTGGATGTTGTCTAATATCAAATGAAACTTTTGATACATTCGTGTGGGTTTTTAACAAATGGATTGAAGCAATGCAAGGGGACCCGCCAAAGGCGATCTTAACGGATCAAGATTCTGCAATGACAAAAGCGATCAAGTTCGTTTTTCCCACCACATGCCACCGTTATTGCTTGTGGCACATTATACAGAATTTACAAAGGAATTTGGGTGGAATTGCGATTCATAATCAGAACTTCATCAAAAAATTTAAGAAGATTGCATACAATTCTATCAGAAGAGAACAATTTGAGATGGATTGGAAGGATATGTTGAAAGATTTTGATCTTGTAGACAATGAATGGCTGCATTCGATGTACAATATTCGTGAGATGTGGGTGCCAACGTACTTGAGAGACATATTTTTTGGAGGGATGTCTACAACTTCAAGAAGTGAGAATATCAATGCATTCCTTAAGCAATACTTACTTTCCAATTAGGACATCTCCAAAACTTTCTATTTGGATTAGACGTTGTATGAGAGGTCAAACAAATCATATCACCACATGAGCACTTTGGCACCCATTGATTGGAATTAGAATTTGACGATGACATGGCCACGCTTGTTTGCAGTAAGTTAAACTCGGGAGAAATCTACTAAATAATACTAAATAAAAATAATCAGGATTCAGACAAGTAATTAAAAAAATTTCTATGATTAAAAAAAAATCAGATGGAAATTATCACCAGATTTTTTATTTGGGATTGTAAAATAACACTAAATCAAGGTTTTTGAAAGAAATAAAATAAAATGATAATGCTTGTATTGTCTTCATCAGTGTTCCCACTTCATCTGCTCATACCCACATTTCTGAAACCAAAGAGTAAAAAGATCACAATAACAAAGAAAGAGATGATTTACCTTTCCAAGCAGAAAATGAGGTGGAGAGGATCCGAGCTCGCCAGATCTGAGTCCGGACTTACAGCAGAGCAGGAGAAGAAGACAAATGTCTAAAAGAACCAGACAAGCTTTTCCCTCTTTTTTCGTCGAAGAAGAAATGAAAAGGGGAAGAGTCCGATCGAAGCTGAGGCGTCGAGGATGACAGAAGAGATGGGGAAGACCGCTTGTACTTGTTGAAGAAGAAACGAGAAGAGGAACAGAAGTTCTCCTGGTCGTTCGTCAAAGGCGAGCTCGCACCCTAGGTTTTCGTCGATTGAAAAGGAGCAGTGGTCGATTGAAGTGTCAAAGATGAAATGAGAAGGGGAAGAAGATGACCGTCACGAAGAGGTTTTTCCACTTTTTCGTTGAGGGATTTGGAGGGCCTTGGAGCGGGAGCGATTGGGAGATAACTGAGATGCTTGTGCCCTTTGATCTGCGCAGAGGAGCCGGAGCCGAAGCCAGGCGTCGGGATTGAAGGAGAAGAGCCCAGCCGTCTTTCCCCTTGTTTTCGTTGAGTAGGAACGGGAGCTATTGAGATGTTTGGAGGGCTTTTGCCCTTTTGGAGTGCTTTTATGTCAAGGACTCCCACCGTCAGATCTACCTCGCAGTTGGACGGTCCATATTAGACTTCGCATAGCCATGGTGAGAACACTTCGCATCCGATCATTTCCCTTACCTAAAAGCCGTATATAGATATTGAAATGATCGGATGCGAAGTGTTCTCACCATGGCTATGCGAAGTCTAATATGGACCATCCAACTGCGAGGTAGATCTGACGATGGGAGTCCTTGACATAAAAGCTTTCCAAAAAGGTAAAAGCCCTCCAAATATCTCAATAGCTCCCGCTCCTGCTCAACGAAGAAAAGGGGAAAGACAACTGGGCTCTTCTCCTTCAACCCCGACGCCTGGCTCCGGCTCCAGCTCCTCTGCGCAGATCAAAGGGCAAAAGCATCTCAGTTATCTCTCAATCGCTCCCGCTCCAAGGCCCTCCAAATCCCTCAACGAAAAAGTGGAAAAACCTCTTCCTGACGGTCATCTTCTTCCCCTTCTCATTTCATCTTCGACGCTTCAATCGACCACTGCTCCTTTTCAATCGACGAAAACCTAGGGTGCGAGCTCGCCTTTGATGAATGACCAGGAGAACCTCTTCGCATCCGATCATTTCCCTTTAGGTAAATATCTCCATCGATCTGGGCCTTTAAATATATTCACAGAATCACAGCCTTGGCCTGTTTTTCTTTTAGGCCAGAGATTCAGGCCAAGGGCTAACCTATGGAGCCAAATTAATACCCCATATCCAGCCCGGTGAGGTTCAGGCTCCAGTTGGGCTCATAATGGCCCTGCCCATGAGCTCACCTAATTTCACCTAAGAGCTGTCCACATTTAAGATAATAGGTGCACCACCCTGTGAGGCCTGCCTCAAACTACCTTTGATCAGGCCTAATAATCCATAATGAGTCCCCTCTTCAACTGTGCTCCATGAGATGGGCCTATGTGGATCTCATTTAATAACAAGAATCAATTCAGGCTTACCCAGATGGAACTTGGGCCAGGTTTGGCTTGGAAGTTACCCTACCCCAGCTCATTTGCCAAATCTTATGCTTCTATGTGTTTCAGACTAAGAAAAAAATAGATAAGTAAATAAAAGTAAGGGCTCTCAAGGCAAGCCAATGGGCCAACAGTATAGACATATTAAGCCCAATGCCAGTCTCCAAGGGCCTATGCAGGCCCAGGCCATGCCCAGCCCTAATTGTATGTGAGAAATGGTAGTGTATTCAAAAGGATACATGGGAGGGTTGATGTTACACACTTGTCTCCACCATCATTGGAACCCCATTTAACAAGTCCCCTTGAACTTTCACATCACATGGAGTCTAATTAGAACAACACATGCATGCAAATTCACTGGGCTGAAACGTGTGATGTGGACCAAATGAATCACCTCATCACCATCATCTTTGATCACTGACAGTAGATTACTAGTGGGTGGAATTTTGACTCAACTGATTTGACTATAGCGATATGATTAAGGGCCTTAAAAACAAATAACTTGAAAAAGTGTTTTTAGTCTTGTTGGCATGTGGATCCATATGGGCCCGCGCATGTCCTTAGTGTATTGTGACTGTAACAATTGCGTGCCACATATGGAAAGTTAAAATATGATTGTCTACCTTAAGTCAATTAATGAGGTGATAGATCACTAAACCATACACCTCTATAGATTGACTTTTTTTTTTATACAAAGACACGGGTGAATTCTCCTTGAGCCCCTTTTATTAGTACTTTCATTTCTCACACCTAACCCACATGCTACCTTCAATATTCATCCCTGTGGTAAATCAAATCTCTTCACAAAACACTGCTTCTTTTGAGTTGGACATATTCCTAGTCTGATATATATATAGACTTTAGCCACCATTGGATATTATCACAAAAAATTTACATGATGTTTAGCCACTAAGTTTTAAGAAGCTAAAATTAAGAGCTAGGTTCACTGACACACACACACACGAAGTGGAGTAGCTAATCTCTTAAGAGTGAAAATTCTTGGATTTTTCATTTTTCTTCTTGAGACCATTGTTTAAATGCTTGGTTGTAGGTATTTGGTATGGTGGAATTTCTCTCTAATCTACTTTTCCCAAACCTTAACCTATTCAAGACTTGTTTGGCAAATCTTATCTATGTAAAATAGATCTGCATAGAATAGATATGTTTCAAATGGCTCGTTTTGAAATAGATGTTTTAAAAATAATGTGTTTGGTAACACAAAAAAATTGATTGAAATAGATCTTCTTAAAGCTATGGCTAAAAGTTTTTCATAAATATCTCAAGAAGCATAAGGAATTAAGCATTGAAATTTGGTGCCATAACCGTGTTTAGTTTTATAAAGAGAATTACCGGTTTGGATCATGCATTTGGGGCCCATGGTTTTTTTAAAAATAGATAAAAATATATGGGTGTTTCTGCCAATATCTCACAATCCATGATGATCCAACGGCTAGAATTCGGTTCCATAGTCGTGCCTGGCCTTCTTAATATCCTCAATGGTTTGGATCATGATTTATGGTCCCACGACTAATTAAAAAATACAAAAAAAAAAAAAAAAAAAGGGCTGACCATGGACCCTTTCAAAACTCAACTACCAATTGTTTTTTAAACCAACGGTCGATGATGTTTCTTAAATTCCTGGACATCCGTGAGGAATAATTTGGTAGCATAACCGTGATTGACCTTACAAAGGAAACTAACAGCTCAGATCTCACGTTTGGGGCCCACAAAAGTAAAAAAAGTAGATCAAAGGACCTGGAGTATTTTGCAAATATCTCAACATATATGAAGTTCCAACGGCTGAAATTTGGACACGTGACCGTGTTTGACCTTCTAAATATCTCTAACGGTTTGGATCATGATTTTGGGTCCCATAAATTAAAAAAAAAATGAAAAACCAGACCGTCCTATGAGGACGTCCATATCACTGTAGCGACAAGCATCTATCCGCTTCAGACCAGTTTGTCTGATTGGAATCTGCCACTTTTTTTTTTTACTTCATGAAACAGGCATAAATTGTCTTAATGCCACTTGAAATGGACACGGTAAAAGCTTCAACCAAACATGCTAAAACCGGATTCAATCATTTTTAAGCCAATAAGAGGAGCAAAGTAGAGATGTCAAACTGACTATTCACCTCTCCAAATACTCCTTTAATAACTCATTGATTAATGTGATGTGATATGACAAATTTAGTAATTTGATTGGACTGAGATTTGGCTCCAAGTTTAAGCCCAAGTTAATATAGAAACACTTGTTTCAGGCAGTCTGGATTTTAGTTGTAGGCCTCAGTGATGGATTTATAGCATGGACTTGGATAAAGTCAATCGAATTCTCCAATCAAATTAAGTCTCAAATTACAAACTACAAAAACAAATATGAATTGATCTAACTAGAGACTACTAAGTAACTATACTTTTGATATCTTGAGGTGAAGGTTAGTGGTTTTTCTGATTCATATTTGCTTTATTGAGTGAGTCTTCATATAATGCAATGATGATATCATTACCATGTTGAAGCCATTGAATTCTCAACTACTGCTTTCAGGAAATCTTTTCTTTGGTTCTTTCTTGGAACATCGATTCTATCCAATGTGACCCCATGAATGATGGTCCAACATTTTCCTTCATGGAACTCCCCTTTCTTCAGGACTCCTTGAGGAAAAAATATGTATTAATTAATGGATATGACAGTGGCCATGCACATCTGCACATTGAAAGTGGGATTCATCAGCGACATGGACGCTGATATGTGTTAGCACCTCTGCCATTGAAAAGAAGTGCGTCTACTTCGGTTGTTGTCAAGACACCTGTTAGGTTGTTGTCATATCACAAAGGTCATGGCTGAAGACTCTTAGCTGGTGGGATCAAATCTCTATCATGGCTTCTTCTTTCTTTTTCTTTTTTTTTCGTTTTTGTTCTTCTACCAATAACATTATGGCCCGTTTATTGCGCATGAGATAAGAAAATGGGTATTGCATATGTAAATTTCTCGTATGCAAATGTTATATATTTGAAATGGATCATGTTTGTCAAAATCACCTTTGTCACTGGAGTGAATGAGCATATCCAATGGATTCAAATGTGTTTGGGTTGTTTTAAATAGTTTTTATAAAGTTTTCAAGATTGATAAAGACTTAAAGATATGAAACTAGCTATTTTAATGCTTATCATTAGTACAAGAATATTAAACGATCAGGTCATAAGTCATATGCCTGTAAGTGTAAAAAATTAATTTTAGAAGTTAGGATTTTTTTTTTTTTTTTTTTCACATTTTCTTTTACAAAATATTCAAAATCTATGAAGATTTTAAAATTATAAACTTAAATGCACTATTGTGAATGCATGCCACGGAACTCTCATTTCTTTTCCTTACTATATTTCTTTTTTTGACACAATATAAATCGTCACAGAAAATAGAAAATATATAATATTTTTTTCCTTGCAGGAGAGGAAGTCCGAGTCCAACCAGTCCCTCGGGGGAATCAGTTTTTGCAAACTTCACTTCTTTACACAAACGAGCCATAAGGTCTTGGAATTTATTGGTTCATTTTGCTTGTTGAGCTAATAAACCCTGGTGTGCCCTTCAATTCATGATATTGAAATCTTTGAAAATTCAAAATACAAAGTGAAATATTTAGTAGGTCTAAGATACATAGGGCTGGTGGACCAATGTTAAATGTGAAAACACTATATGGTTGTTTTCTATTATTTCTCCAGCAGCCCTTTAAGACTTATAGTCTGTGCTCTCATATATATGGTGGGGGAGTTTGTTGGGCCTCTTTGGTGCTATTCTTCTGTCCTTTTCTGCTTTCATGAACTTCCATTCTCCTAAATAAGAGAAACGTTTTGGATTTCTCCAAGTTCCTATTCATCAAGAGTCTTCATGCATGTTGAAAAGCTGGAGGAAAAAGGAGACGTACACATGCAATGCAATGCAAGAGACTACAATGTACACGTAACTACTGATTCTTACGCAATACAACGATGGATTTCACAATTTTGTAGCATTCATGGATATTCTCAGTGCATATGCTTTTATATATATATATATATATATATATATATATATATATATATATATATATATATACACTTACATGACTTCTTTTTTTTTTTTTATGACCCAGAGTGTCCCTCCGGCCCGGGGGTTATCCAATTCTGACGAGCAATATACAATTTTTATGTGTAGTAATAAAGAAAAGAGGAAGATAACTCACATTTTCCCCTATGATAAAAACAATTTCCATGAGGAAGTCAATAGAAATAATTCTGCCTTTCCTATTACAATGCATTTGTGTAATATTGTTTTTGTGCAAAAATGAAAGAAAACGTTGGACTTTTCTGTAGAAAACCTTTACCCTCTGTTTGGGAAGGGGGGGAGAGATGGGGGAGGGAAAAAAAGGGGGAAAAGTGGGGGGAAAATGGTTTTGGAGGGTGTTTGGGAGGGGGGGGGGGGGGGGGGGGGGGAATTGTGTAAAAAAAATTTCCCCCCAAAAATGGGGGGAAAATGGGGAGAGGAGGGGGGAAAATGAGTTAAATTACCAAATTGCCCTTTATATATAAAAAAGAATTTTAAAGTTTTTACAAAAGTAAGGGCAAAACGGTAATTTTCTCTTTATCTCATAAACAAACAAAACCCTACTTTTCCACTTTTCTTCCCCTTACTTTTTGACTTCCCAAACAAGAGGAGGTAAAATTAATTTTCTCTCCCCTCCCCTCCCCTTCATTTTCCTTCCCCCTCAAATTTTCCTTCCCCTCCCCTTCATTTTCCCAAACGGACCCTTACTATCATTCGGTGCAAACGCTCTTACGTTAAGATCATCAAAGACAGTATAACTTTTTGCAAATTTGCATAGAAGTGTTTCGTATGGGGTGGGATAAGAGAGGTGAATTTTTCCACGAAAAAGTAGAAGTCGGTTTCATGAACACCACACAAATGTGCCCCCGATAATATAAACTTTTGTGGAAAGACTTTTTAAAAAATTTCAAATTAGCACATGTTTACAAGACACTGTGACTTTTCTCCAAAAAACTTCAGCATGGAAATGATAAATGTGAGAAGTATATTATGAGGTGAGAAATGTAGAGATCAAAGGAGCGTCGAAAGTGGGCCACTGAATAGAAAGGGTAGGTGATGATGTGACATCAACATTTTTAATTCCATTTGGAAATCTTGAAGTGGTCGTCAGAGATGATGTGGATGCCACTTATCTTGCGAGTGTATCTTCACATGATCAACACCACTTTTATCATGCAACAGCCAGAAGTCTTTGAATTCTGCTACTCATTTCTACTGAAAGTAGGGAAGATGTCAATTAATATATTGGAGAATATCAAAGAGGCAAATCAAGGGTCCTTGTAGGTGGCCCTGAATTCATGCATGTTAAGGTACATTATTGATTACTATTACACAACCAGAGCAAACTTTTGGCCGTAGTAGAAGATAGATAGGTAGATATATAATGGGACAGAATACCAGACAAGCTACTTGATGTAGAGCTTTAAATTCATCCTTTACATTTAAGGAAGGGAACTATTATCTTCTCAAGCATTAGGTGGGCCAGAAGGTTGCTTAGATTAATGTAATTTTTGTCTGAGATGTTTGCTTAGCAAGAAAAGATGATTGTCTTTAAAATGACATTTCCTTGTAGCCTTTGACTGGCTTACTGAGGCAGCATTCGATCGGTTTGGGACTGTCCCATTCTCATCTAACAACCACTAATCTGCCCCTCCAAGTTAAAAATTAATTAACCCAATTCAAGTTGACCCAGGTGTTCTCTGAGTCATATCAACTAATACCTTTTGAGACTATTCAATATTGTTGGCTTCAAGTGTTTAAACTGGCTAGTTGATTAGGACATTGGGAGCTCCAAAATGCAAGCCCAGTCCAAGTTAGCACCAACTTGGGTCAGTCCAAATCCGAACTCACTCAGCCCGACCCGTTTGCATTGGTCATGTTCAAGTTTAGGTCGGATTAAGATTTCATCATCATCATGGCCTTATGCCATGCTACAATTCTGGTTGAACTTGGGTTTAGCTAACACCTGACCAAGCTCCAACCTTTGGTCCATGTTCCCTAGCTACAGTGACCAACATTCACAACTGGCGTTTCAGAATGAAAAATCAGAGTAAGAAAGAAATGATACTATTGTTACAAAAATCCAGGTCCAAATGGGGTCAATCATTATAGTTTTCGGCCCGCCAGGTCTTCGGCCTTAAGCCCAGAACTAACCACTGAATCGAAATGAAGAAATATAAATGATAGATCATGATGGAGTTATAAAATTAAAGAAACCAAAACCAATGATTCTAAATAATATACTTGGACACGGGCCTCCGGTCCAACCCAGCCTATTTAGACCCATGTCCAATACTAACTAGATCCACACAAATCAATCAGAACCCAGTTGACTTGGTTTTAGAACTACTGCAAGTTACAGGAAGCCTTTTCACTGGTTGGAATATGATTTGAGAGAGAGAGAGAGAGAGAGAGAGAGAGAGAGAGAGAGAGAGAGGTCTGGATGGACAAATGGCCTATGGACAACAGATGAATATGGTTTGGGTTCAGCCTTGGGTTCATGGGAACTCAGACCCAGCTAAGTTCAGCGGTAGTCCAGGAGCCGACCCGATCACCTTATGGTTCATCAGTCCAAAACCTGGGCCCGTTTCAATTTTTTATGAGTTGCGTCCTTCAGGTAGAAGGTTAAACGTTCCACTTCCACTACTGGTATACCTTTTTTCAGGAAAAGCCTAGGCCCAAGTCCAATTACATATAAGACCGTACGCCTATATGGATATTCCGCTAACTGGGTTTCAACCCAGACCATATCCAGTGACCAATGGGCCTATAATGTTTCGCTTCAATCGTAGTTGCATGCAGTCAAAACAACTTCCTTGTAGTATCCACGTTCAGCCATTCATAGAGACCAGAAGGGTTTTCACAGTTCATGGCCAGGTTGTGCTGGGCTGAAGCTTTTCCAAGCCTATCCCATTTAGTTATCAGGCCCAGATTCAGACTACAGGTTTGAAAGTCAGGCCCAAGATGGACAAAATTTGCAGCATGTCATCATTGTGCCTTTTAATGGCTCTATTTTAGGTGTAGAAGCTTGCGAAGCTGAAGCGAGAGCGATTCTTTTTGCATTAAGCAAGGCTAGAGATGATGGTTTTTCTCATCTTTACATTGTGTCTGACACCCAAAAAAAGTCACCAATGCCATCAATCAATAGGAGGAGATGTGGGCGACCAGCCCTATCATTTTGGACATATTGTCATTGATCAGCTGTTTTCATCTGGTTATTTTCAACTTTGTTCCTAAAAACTTCACTAGGGCTGTGCATGAGTTGGCCTAAGCCAAGTTTTCAAGTTCAATTGGCTTTTGGAGCCCATCAATCCTTTGCAGCTATTCTTTGTGCTCATTTGCAGTTTTCAGTTTAGTCCCTCCAAATAAATATAAAAAATCAAAAACTCAATTTGACTCAAAAGATTGGGAGCCAACTAAGATTGGGCAAGTCAGGCTGAGTATTCTTCACTCAGACTCATTAGACTCGCCTGACTAGACGACCTTCTGAGTCAATTTTATTGACTCAATTGAGTCGCAGCCACTGATGACAAACTTCTAAACCAGGGACCATGGCCGTTTTAGGTTACCTTCCGCCTAGAAGAACCTCAACCTAAAATGTTATTACAAATAGCATCGTATGGGCCTTACCGCTAGTATAAAATCAATCACGTACCATTCAAGTAATCAGAAAATCGGGTAAAGACCCAAATGGATAGGAACCAACTCAATCACTCAGTGGGTCGGAAACCGTGGGCTCAAAACCATCGCAAATTATCAACAAAAGGCCACTCAAAATCAGGTCCATATCCGAACTTCTTGGTTATGTCCATTGGATCATCTGCACCATCACAAATATAATTTAATTGGGACACTATATTCTTCTTAACAACACAATATTCACAAAATATCACAATAAAATTCTTAATAAAAATAGAAGAATTAGAGAGAGGGAAAAAAAAAAGCAATAAAAATTATTTTAACGTTATTTTTTACATTCATTGTTTTTTAATAGTTATTTTAAAAATGGGTTTATTTTCTAAAACATTCTCATGATGATATCCCAAGACAACCCTAAAATTTGAAAACACAATAATTTTCCGAGTCAATCCTGTCAGGGATCGGTGGAGTGACTCAGGGCTAGAAGAGCGAGTCGATTTTCCCAAGCTGACCGAGTCGTTGTTTCGTTTTGGCATTTCGTCGAACAGATGGAGGAGGACAAAGGAAACCCTCCGAAACGCACGCAATGCCCTCTCTCTCTCTCTCTCTCTCTCTCTTTTTCACCTCGTAGTTATCCTCAATACGAGAAACGGATAAATACTCCGATGGCAATTTCGTAATTCTTGCGTCGGAAACCCCTTTCCCTCTTTCTCTTTCTACTGTGCCTATTCTCCCCATTCCCTTCGATGATCGATCGATCATATCTTTAATCCATGTCTCTCTTCCTTATATTCGATCTTTCTCGATCTGGGTTTATCTTGAATGCTTCAAATTCACCGTCTTTGGATTGATTGAGGTGTCAATTTGAGATTTTTCTTCGTCTGTGGCAGATAAGTTTTGATCTTGGCTTTGAATTCGTCCAGACCGTTGGTTTTCAATCGGTTTTCAGGAAATGGAACCGATGGATATTGTAGGGAAGTCGAAAGAGGATGTTTCGCTGCCGAAAGGTGAGATCTTTTCACATCGCGATATGACAATACGGTAGAAGAACTGTTGTGTTTTTTTTTTTTTTTTTTTTTGGCCTTTCTGGGTTTGTGATCTGAGCAGTTTTATGATTTGGGGTTTTTGTATTTTGTTGATTTAGATTCATATGGATGTGAATTGACGTGAATTTTAGGTGACCTGGATCGAAAAAGGTCTAGATTTGATGTTTTTAGTGAAGAATTCTTGTTTATTGATAGGTTCTGTCTTCTGTGTATTTTGTTTTTTGAATTTTATTAATCAATTGATTTGGATCTATAGGGACAGATGCAGTTTTTTTATGAATTGGAATCAAAAGACTCCTTTTCAATTCGATGGTCTCAAAGAAGAATGATGATTATTATGGATTTGGTGTTCTGATTAGGTCTTTTGTTCAAGTCGATCTTCTCAAAATTTGATGAACCAGTGCCACTTATCATGTTCTTGTTCTATGCAAAATGGGAAGAAAATTCTGAATTCTTTGTAATGATAAGATAAATAAATAAAGATAGTGACAAAATCTTTTTAATGGTCTGATGCTTATTATGTCTTCTTCAGAATATCTTCGCAGATTGAAAGGAGTGCTCTACTGGGATTTATCTTTTTGATTTGTGTTGAAAATTAGGGTTGAAAATAGGTGCTTGGTTGCCTGCGAGCAGATGGCGCTCTTAGCAGATTCCAACATTTCTTTTTTCTTTATTTCTCAGTCTTTATTTTTTCTGAAATTAGAATCCATGAACTTCTTGGGCAGTTGTTTCATAGAACAGGTTCAACATTATGGTGGATGATGAGTTGTCAAGGCAATAGTAATGTGGTCTATGAATCATTTTTGGTTTTTTAGTTTGGAGGTCCAGG